>CM020508.1:17139014-17516514 GCA_009823395.1 Thamnaconus septentrionalis | reverse complement strand
CACACACACACCCACCCACCCTCATCCTCCCTCCACCCCCCTCCCCAGCCCAGCCGTGTCTGACAGGGTATCATGGCATTAATCCCCGGCTCAGATTAAGCGAATATATCTTCATGTGCCTCCATTTTATTATTTACATTCGCTGTAATCCTGTTTTTCACCTTGCGCTCTGCTGCCTGGCGCGCGGAGCGGCGCACCAAACGACGGCCGCCGATGAATAAAACATGGCGGCTAATACCAGCCTGCCCGCGCTGACAGCGAGATAGGGCCGCCTGAGCGCCGCGTGCCGGAGAGTTTTCGAAGTTTTTGCGAGGGGAGTTGCAGCGCGGAGGGAAGAGAGTTTGAGGCTCGACTTCTCATCCTGCATGGTGTTTACCTCAGTTTCACTTCCGTTTGAAGCGCCGTCGTCTTCATTGCGAGAATTAAAAGAAAATCACATCGGGCGGAAGTTTTTGCAAAGAGCCGACCTCTCCATGTTGATCTCTGTATGAGGAGATCAGTTTTTCTTCTGTATGGGAAATTTGTTTTTGCGCTGCGATGTTTTTTTGAGTTAAGAGTTGCAGTCCTGACATTTCTCGCTAGCAGCTGAATGTCTTGATTGTTGTTTGTTTCTCGAGAAAAGAGATGCAATCTCCCAGCGATCATAATAAATTCTGAGGGCTAGCCAAAGTAGAAGTAGAAGAGGGTCTGCAGGATTTCCAGCTTGTCTAAGCGGTGTCACAGGCCTTCCAAAACAGCTGATTGCCACTTTTTGAGTTCTAAAATGGAAAAAAACCCACACCAACTGCTCCTCTAAACAGTTTAATGCAGTTTGAAATGCTGAATCACTGGGGCTAATGTGGCTAATGTGGATAATGTCAGCAGCAACAACAACTCAAATATCCAGTCCAACACTTTAAATGCTAAAAAATATCAAATACCAAAAACCATTTCCAACATTTGACAAACTGGGAAAAGCTATCACAGGCTTTTTTTTTTTTTTAAATGTGTTATTGCCTTATTTACTGCTGCAAATGTTAGTAGAGTCATTTAGTGTCTGTATCCTTTACTAGTTCACCTGTACACAGTATTCCATTCTCATGCTTGATGAAGACGCACAGTTACCGTTTTGCGACAAGCTACCAGAATAAATTCACGCTGCTCAGATCTTCAGTCTAATTTGGATGGATTGATTTAATGACCTTATTCATTTTCATCATATATATTTAATTCGTTATTGAATTATATTATTGTGGTATCTTTTCCTTTAATGTGCACTACCATGAAATGCTCAACTTAACCCCCCACTTCTGTCTCACCGTCCTCTTTGTTGTCTTGGCCATATCCGTTTCTGAAAGGAACTGTTCACATAGATCAAACAAGGCGCGCGCTCGCACGCACGCGCCCACGCATCCACAAACCGGTATATAACTGATTGCTTCCATGCGCATGCCTCGTCAGCTAAGCGCACAAATGGGCCTTTTTGTACCTCGAGGGGATTTTGCTTGTCATTCTCTGCAGGATGGCGAGGTGGCGGGAGAGGGGAGGAGGGGCGGAGTCACCCTTTGATGATATAGCCGGTGCTCTGTAATACCAGTTATCACACGCACACACAGGCAATCACACACACACACACACACACACACTCACTGGCACGCTTGGACGCTCGGCTTACGTTTCGAGAAGTTTCACAAAGCCTGTGTAGCGCTTTCACCTGCTTTACTGTGACCACAACGGCACCGTGTCAATATAATGGTCGTGTGTACTGTATAGGCGTGGAGGTTCCAGTACAGGGTTTCCAAACACTTTACAGTTAACAAAGGAGGAAAGGAAGTGTCACACTCAATGCCTGTAGCGCAAATGAAAGTCCTTCTTTATTATCTTCCCAGCGTTTTGACAGCAGGAGAGAAGAAGAAAAAAGTAAAACACTTTTTCCCTTCGTGATCCTCAAAGGCTCCTGTTGAAATGTGTGTTCTTGTTGTTTTGTTTTTTTTTAACAGATGCGGATTCATTATTTTATTTTTGACGTGAAAGAAAAACATCTAAACAAAGCTGAGGCGCTCCAGTTGCCACAGAGGTCCCACAGGATGGTATTGACGTGCGGAAACAACATGAAGAGATCAGGGACGTTGGCGGCCCTGCACAACTTTGAAATCACGGCTAAAAGATTTAAAGATCGTTGGGATGAGCTCAGTTATGAAGCAGGGTGGAAATCTTCCCCAGGACTGTTTTATTTTTTTTTTGGTAGCGAGGAAGCCGAGGAGTAAAGTGGATGTTTTTTCCCATTGTATATCGTCCTTCTGCTCTCTTCATTCTCTCCATCTTTGATTCTTTCAAGGCCTCTGTCTGTTGTGTGCATTTCCTCCTTTCTGTTGTGTGTTCACAACACATTTATGTAAGGACGGCCCTCTGTGTGGCGTTTACAAAAGTGTGTGTGGTGTGACATGGTGCATCCTCGAAACTGCCTTCAACTTTGGTCAAAGATCATTTTCGTTAAGGATCTTTAACTTTGGAATCAAATTTAAAAATGGACCTAAAATGCAACATTTGTGGGTCCAACGTGTGGAGTCTGTCTCTTGCTGGACAGTTTAATTTTATTATTATTATTTTTTTTTTTTTGCTTCATGCAGAAATAACATTGGCTAATTCAATCCAACAAAGATACTGTAATGCTAACCAGCAACCTTGGAACAAGGGAGCAGGTAAACAATAGTGTTGATGCCAAACACTGAAGGAGACTTTGGACAAACAATCATTTTGAACCACTTTCCACTTTCCCATGACCACTGTGGGCCAAACTAGGTCCTGGGTTGTGATACATTAGCATGTGCGTGTGTAGAGATTACATATTTCTTCTTAGCAAGTCCTGCATATAGCTGCAGGTAAACAGACCCACAGACATGGAGGACCTATCGTGCACTGGCTGCAGTGCCGTCTACCTCCCTGTTTGACTGAGCCAGTTCTCCCTGGTAGTTTCTCTTTTTTCATCCCTCTCATACACAAATGCATGCACGTTCATCTTCCTGCTGGCTGCAGTAGCATGATAAAGGATGAATGCTGTGACCTTTTCTTTGATACTCCCGGAACAGAATAACCCTCTTTGTACAAAAGTGTTTTTTTCCTCCCTTCTCTGCTTTTTTTTCCCTCTTTTTTTTCCCATCAAGCTCCCTATGTGTGGCTCCTGCAAACACTATTGATTTTATACTTGCACTGTGAATTTCCACAATTTATCTGAACAAGCTTTGGAATTTTCATTAGCTACATTAGGGAAATAATGCACTTTCACATTTAAAGCTTATGTGCACCAGACAAATCTTTTTACTCATTATATGGGTGGTTTTTATCTAACCCTGATGGTGGAGCTAATATCACTGGCAGTGTTTTGCCAGGCTGGAGACAGAGGTGTATTCCTGCAGCAAGCAAATAGTGGCTGAAGTTTGTTCTTCCGGCTAAAATCCCTTGCTGCAACGACCCACATGTGGCTTTTTATGCCCTGCCTGCCATTCCTTTCCACTTTCCAATGCCTGCTGTCCTCAGGTGCAACCACCGCTAAATCCCTTCAGTGATAAATATAAAAAAAATATTCCAAAAGGTAACGAAAAGAAAACGAAAACATCCTCCTGACTAAACCCCAAGAACCTTCCTATTTTGATGCACCAGAGAAGCAAAAGCAATTTCTGCCTTTTTTTGCAAAGAAATCTGGCCAGAGTGCATTTGGAATGAAGTAAAAAAAAAAATAAAAAAAATGAAACAAGATTCAGAGAATTTCCCACTGGGCCAATTCAATATTTAACATCTTTCAAAGAATTAAAGGAAAAAAAAACTAATGGGGAACATAATGCGGGTCCTCAGTTTTGTTCAGTTTTTTCTTTTTTCGTCTGAACCTTCAAACAAATGTGAATGCAGCTGGCGGAATTTTTATTATTAAATAGTGGCACATGTGTGAAGCAGGCCCCTCCACAACACGCACCCATTACTCCGCTCTGTAGCGAAGCCCCATTGACCCAGTTGTGACAGTCGGCGGTAGTAAGATGTAATTGGCCCGTGGTCGTGCTGGAGTGGCTGTGATGCTCTCGGTCTCAGGTGGCTTCATCCACCTCTCCGACCCCAGATACAGTCGCGTTTGTCCTTGGTTTTCCTCTGTAGTGGCATCACTATGAACGATCCTACATGTGAGATCGTCTAGATTGTTCTTCATTTGTTCATTTATTTTTTTGTTGCAATGTGTTGCCTTGCTAAACGCAGTAGGAAAGGTTTTCCTCTCACAGAAAATGTTGGCTGTACCTGGTAGGTGAGCGCGAGCGGCTCGTCAAAGCGTGCAGCCAGTTTTGGGACCACAAGCGGTTCTAGCAACAACTGAGCTTGAGGGCGACAGGAGAGGTGCCGTATGATGATGACACTTGTCTGTTTTCACGCAAAAACTGGAGTAAACACGAGCAAAAGTTTGTTTCTCGGTGACTCTCAAAATCTGCCTCAGGTCCTTCTTGCTCAATTTCTCTCTGTTAAGCTTCGCTACTTCGAATAGAAGTCATGTCGCATCCTACAATCACTCACAGTTTGCCTCATTAGTTTCAGTCACTTCTGGCTTCCCGCGGAATTCATGAATATTCAAATGTGACACAATCTCGTCCCGTCAAAGAAGGCACAAACTCTGTTTACCCATAATCCTGTTTGGACGCTGACAATGAAACTGGATTCCACCTTCGAGGAATTTTCCAAACGGAATTAATATTGATTGCGCAACTGCGTGTCAGCGCAGACAAACGCGATTAAATCCCGGCAAACTTCAAACGGCTTCAGAATATTTTCCTCACGGCGTGCTCGTGGCAAGTCAACCTGTGTGTGTTAAACAGAGTGTCGCACCTTGCCAAAGTCAAAAGTTGAGGTTGTTGGGCAGGATTTGGGATGTGCGAGTAATTACAGAAGATGAAATGGAGCGAGGCAGTGCGGAGGAAGTTGGGTAAGACTGACGGTTAGGACTGATTGGTGCTTAGCGTGGCTGGAAGAGGGATGAATTAAGTGTTGACAATAACTGGAGATTAGAAACTTTGAAATCCATCCGATTATCCATGAGAACAGAGTGCATCTTGAGGTTCAGGGTGAGGGCGAGGACAAAGGCTGGACGGCTACGACAGCGGTCACGATCGTGATCTGTTGCAATTGGTCGTTGAAGAAGTTGAAGTGAAAATTGCTAGCCACTTTCCTCGTCCACTGTACTGAGTCCAAGGTTGGTTTGTTTTTGTGAAGGAGTCGCTCTTGTTCTGTAGACGTAACATTTTCGTCTTGACTGGGCTCGCTTGGAACCCGGCCAAGCAGGTGCAGAAATGCCAGCTGGTACCAGGTACGACCACCTGATGTAAACCCTATGACTTTTCTTCACGCTTACAGAAGTACGTAACTTCTGGTAGAGCTGGACTCTGACTTTTTGAAATCCATAAACAATTTAGGAACAATTTGATTTGCCTCTTTATTCACTTGGCAGCACCAACTCTGCAACTGGCACTTGTTTAGAAAAATGCTAATCGACTGATGCTTTTGTTGGCCAGTGACAGTCACGGCTGATCTCACTTGACACACGGCGTAATCACAACACGCCGCTACGCTAATGACCACTTTCATCAGTCGTCTGTCTTGGTCGAGTTTCTTAATTCTCCGACACTCCTCTTGTTTAACACCTGCTGTCGGTAAATAATGATTATATGGAGTCGCACGCGTACTTTTGCGTGCCTGTGCTGATTGAGTGGCGCTGACCTTAATTCATCACGTCCGCACCGACACTCCACGGGCTCAATGGGCGGATGTGTTTCAGAGGAAGAGACTCACAGCTAATTGACCTCAACAGTTGCACAATTTCAGTTAGAAAATCACACAAGTGCTCTTTCAAAACGCAGCGTTTTAAGAGGTGGAACATGTTTGGGCTCAACGGAAAAAGTGCAGACCTTTCAGTTTCCCTCATTATGTTTATCTTTAAATTTTAGTGACAGTGCTTTAAGTAAAGGTGAGGAGTGAAAGTTGAGGTTGGCAGTCAGGGCTCGGGCTTTGTTTAGTGCAGACTGGTAGTTGTTTTTTTCCAGAAATCAGTGCTGCGATTCGCACATCCCCACATGGTCAGAGTGAAAAGTGTGTGTGTGTGTGTGTGTGTGTGATAAAAGAAGGGGGCTGCCGGGGCCCTCAGGCAGATAAATCTTTAATCACGTGCTCGCGTTCATGTTTCTTTTAATTGCGCCCTAAATCTATAACAGGATGACTGTGTGTGTGTGTGTGTGTGTGTGTGTGTGTGTGTGTGTGCGCGCACTGTGTGGGTTGTCGGCGTGCGCCGCTCGCTTGTTTTCGTAAGTGGCAGTTAAGAGGAGATGATGTTGGTTGTGTGGCACCTAAAGATGATTTTCTGCTCCCCTACATGGGAGAAACGCGACGCTGACACGTCGTCTCTTTTCCAGCCGTGCGCTCTTTGTCTTTTTCTGCGCGTCATGGTGCCGCTTTCCTTTTGTGATGTCGTGCCGTCTTTCATTATGCATATTTTCCGTAGCGGGAATCTCCTCGGAGATCTCTGTCATAGATTCGCGACTTGGTCTATTTTCCCGTGCTGCCTGCGCCGCTGCTTGTGTTTGTCATTTTCTCGGTGTTTCAGTGTGGATTCCTTTGTGCTTCGTCGCTTCATCGCCGCCGCCGTCGTCGTCGTCTAATTGCGTGCGTACGTTTTCACTTTGCTGTGAGCATTTGAATAGTTTAACCTGCTGCCTACGCGTTCTACATTCTACCAACCTCTCGTCATTGTAGCTCTCACTCGCTCTCTCTTCCCGTTCATCCCCTTTTAATCAAATAGTTGTGCTGAGGACGTCAAGCTGGACGTTCGCAGCTGCGTCTCGTGAGGCATGGAGACCTGGTGGGTGAAAACATGTCGGTGTCGTGCCTTTTTGACAATGACGCCCTGCGCTTCGCCGCATCTTATGCACAACAACCTGAAATCAATGCCTCGCATGCCTCGGATGCAGCACACATTTGAAAAAGCATTGATTAAACTGATAAATAGGGCTGTTTGCCAGGCTGAATAGCAGCTTAAACTGTAGGTGTGCTGAAGAAAACACGCTCCATCCTCCCTCCGCTGCAGCACCGCCTGTGGAACTGCCGTAGAACCAAAATGCATTTATGTTTTTCCCGTGCAACCCGCACAGTGTTCGATTGAAAGCGAAACGCCTCGCGCTTCAGTTTACTGATGTTCAGCTGTTGAAAATTAAAAACAATGAAAGCAATTGTTTGTTTTTTTTGTTTTCTGACTGATCTCTGTTCTTCTTAATTTTTCCATTTCCTGCCTTCCCGCGACTTCCTGTTATGTTTATTGTGTTAATCATCACCGGCAGCAATGAAATTGAACAGCCTGATGATAAAAATCTGCAGCTCAAGGGAATTATTGACTTTTTTTTTTTAAATGAGCCAAATTCATCACAGTGAGAAACAATAATGAGAAGAAGTAATAATGATAATAATAATAATAATAATAATAATAATAATAATAATAATAATAATAATAATAATAATAATGATAGAAAGTATGACCGATTGTGTCTATGCTCCTCATGATCCTCTTCGCTGCTTCTGTCCCACATGCGCGCTGCCGTGCGTGCATGTGTTCCTCTTTCCCCTGAGTGCCCGGTGTCACCGTGATGAAGGGACCATAGATTTCTGTGCCCGGTAATGAGATGTGTGTGCCTGCATATGCTTCCGAGGTGTCCCCAAAGATAAACAAGCTCCTGCCTCCTCCTTGTGTGCGTGCGTGCGTGCGTGCGTGCGTGCGCGTGACGCCGTGCGCGTCCGCATGTGTCTCTTCCGTCCCAGAAACGGTCATTAGCCGTGAAGGACTGCAGAGCCGCTGACCCCCTCAGCGAGGAGCAGAGGAGTCCAGCCATGCCACGGTCACCCGGCTGACCCCACACCTCAGCGCTAATGGACTCAGGCGGCCGCTGATGAGGAAGGGAGAGACACGCGGGGGATAGTAGTAGCGCGGTGCTTCACAGGCAGCTTCGACTGAAGATCCTCGCTCCTTCCCTCCAGAACATGGAGCTGCTTTTAAACGCTTGTAGGCCGGTGAAAGCACAAAATAAATTTTCTTACTGTTTATCCAACTTAATACAGTGGTGGAAAATCACACAAAATAACACAATCTCATTTAGCATGAAATATTTGTGGAAAAACTATTTTCTCAGAAACATACTTTTTGTTTTATTCTCATCAAGAAGAAAAAAAACGGACAAAACTTAATTCTTGACCTGGATGAATGACAAGGGACATTGTGCTGCTGAAACATTGAGTTTTGACCTGGACTTTACACTGCATGTGCATAAAGGAGCATGTGGGTGGTGGGTGACTGAATTAAAAGAAATACTTTTTTTCAATATTCAAAATCTAACACTGTGGATTTTGCAACTGCGTATATAAGTGCAGACAAACTTGATTAAGTCCTGGCAAACTTCAAATGGCTTCAGAATGTTTTCCATGGAGCGTGCCAGTGGCAACCTGTGTGTAATCAATAGATTTTATTTCATTTACTGCCACAGCAGCTCTGTACGTGTCTCACACCGAGCCTTTAAGTTCATCAGCGCACAATTTTGCCACCTTTTTTGTTATTTTCACCGCCGGCATGCCCGTGACCGGCGTTAATCTGAGCCATTCCACTTGATGAAGTGCGTCGGTCAGACTACACTCGGACTCGTCTGGAGCGATCGAACAACACAATCTGTTCTCCTCAAGTTAGCCCAACAAATGGAGGAAGTAAAGTAATGAGAAAATGATTCGATTTTCTTTCCTGCAGCCCAGCTGCTGAAACTCTCTCCCTCTCTCCGTCTCTCCCGCTCTCAGCCTCTCACTCTTTCTGCCGGGCTGTCGGCTGCCTCAGATTTGCTAAACGCCTTATTTATCGCCCGTTCAGCTGCCTTGACTCTACACATCCTTTAGGTCCCTTTTCCTCTCCAGTCTTGCTTCACTAGGTGTTTTCTTTTGACCTGCCCAGGTGTGGAAAAAAGATTTTAGGAAGAATTTTTCATTATTATTATTATTATTATTATTATTACACAATCTGACAGGAAAGCCAGTAAAAAAGTTGGGCATAGCTGTGATTTGCTTTTCATAACAACTTTTGATTGGAGATGAATAAATAGTTTAAATTTGAAGGACTAAGTGCTGAAATGGTGCCCTCGAGTTTAAAGCCTTGAGCCGATTCCTTTTATACCTGTGCAGAGTCTGAAACTGAAAGACATGAACTTACTGTGACCGTCCTCATCGGGTGGAGATCCGGGGGAAGAAACAAGCGTGTGGGCGCCCTGCAGCTTCCTAAAAGGATGCAGGGTCCAGGAGGTTGGATGAACATTGCTTTTATGGACTGACTCAGCCACCCTGGAAGTGTGTGTGCGCGCGCGTCAGTTTGACTGTCTGTCCGTCCGTCCCTCCGTCAGGACTGGAGGCAGAAGGGAACGGGAGTGCTGGCAGGCCGCAGATCAACTTCCTTCTCCTTTTATTTATTTATTATTTTTAGTATTGTGGCAAGAGTGGCGACTTGAGATGCATGGCCTCTTGTGACCCAGATTCATTTCTCCTTTCTCATCCTTCCCCTCGCTGGCACAGTGGCAGGGCATCAGAAAGAGGGAGAGATGAAAGGGGGCGTAAGGGGCAGAAAGGGAGAGGAGAGAGTGTGTTGAATCACAGCTGATAAAGAGAGAGTGAAGACGCGCGTGGGTGTGCGAGGGGTGTGATGGCCGGGCCAATTTGAGAGTTGCACCTGAGGGATGTGTGCTGCACATGAAAGCATCGGTGGAGACCCGGCGCACACGGAGCGTGGATCAGTCCGGGGAGCGAGGGACTCTGGAAGAAAACAAAAACAAAAAGAGGGCTGGAGAAATGAGAGTTTCTGGCTTCCTTCTGCCCCCAGATCAGCAGGAGCTGATGCATTGGCAGCTTCCAGTGCGCCAAGTCAAATACTGACGCAAGGCTGAGCCAAACTGTGTGTGGGATCCATGTAGGTCCAAAAAAAGAAATCTTCTGTCTTTGTCCCTTTAAGAAAGGTTAGACGATCGGAGCTTACAAAGACATCAAGGAGGAATCAAGAGAGGGATGAAGCAACTCGGACTGTGAAATCCATTGCATGATGATAACATGGAGCCCATTAAATAACGCTAACTGCCACTTACGTTATATCCTTCCGTCTGCCTCGCCGCCTCCTCTGCCACTTCGATCTGCAGATTCAATATAAAGACCAGCGCTGAACACAAAACGAAGCCATTTCCAACCCTGCCCGGCCTTCCGTTGGACCCTTGATCGCTGCAGTCGTTGCGGTAAATATAGAAGGTGAGCAGCCAGGGTGACCAGTGTGTGTGTTTCTGTGCGTTCGGAGCCAGCTCTGCACCCCGCCAGCAGACTCCTCACTCTCTCCCTCATATAATGAAGTGCGGCCCCCCTCCAGTCATCAGTCAGCATTAAGTTAGGTGCTGGACATGGACTACATAAACACCTCGCTGAAGGCTGCTACGCTCCTCGTATGTCACCCATTCAGACGGATTGATGATCCGGGGTGGAGATGAATCTATCTCTTTCAAGGCAAAGGTAAACTGCCTGTGAACACTAGTGACACAGACAGACACAGTTTCCTCTGCACTTTCTCCTTTTGTCATTTTGCAAAAGGTGCGCGACAACACGAAACCTGGGATTCAAATGCAAATAGCTTTAAAAATAATAAGTATAGAGAACAACCCAAGATCTTCATCATCAACATCATCGTCATCATCATCAGTCGCTGTATGGGTGGAGTCTTTGTAGGAGGGGAATCCCACCTCCTCCCCTGCAGACTTCCCCAATGCCCGCCCACCCTGTAAGCTGACTACATTGGTCAACTAAACTGTAGTCACGCCCACTGTATAGCCATTCTTACCTGAAATGAGACCATCTCGATATTACGGCCACTTTAATTTTTTTTTCCTCGCGATTTAAAGTAAAAAAAAAAATTAAACCACTTCTAAATGGTATAAAATATTAATTTGTTCTGGTTTCTGTATACAATTCCAATCATTTTTCATCTTTTTGTGGCCATGTTTGGCCAATAGAATTGAATGGACTAGAATGAAACTTTTTGAAACTGAAAGCGCTAGCCATAGAAAGCAATAGTCAGCGGTCTCCACATAAGAGTCAATTTTACTGTGTATATGCTGATATATAATTTGTCTATAATTTGATATGTAATTTGTCCACACATCACTGAGACAAGTTGGCCTTTAGCCAAACTTTAATTGAAACCTTAAATTTAACAAGTTTAATTTGAACTAACTGCATCATCCGCATCATCTTCAGTCAGTTGTCACAAATTCACAAATAAAGTAGCGAGAAAGGAATCATTTAATTCCCGGGGTGTCTTCTCTTGTTCTGTCATGATTTTTCCGCACTACAGACGAGTCACCGATTATAATGCATACAGCACACCTCACTGTCACTACTTGGTGATGCCCTCGTTATAGGGCAGTTGGTTTCAGGGCACCGCTTTATTTTGACAGGGTTTGCACCATTTGTGAATGCCAATGGCCCAGTAGCAAGAGTGCAAACAGACACGGCACAGACGAGGATGTCCATTTGCCCTGTCCTTACCTTCTGTGGATGCCATCTGGTTCCCCTTTCCCCCCCACTTCACAATTTACAAGTCAATGTTGAATTTACATTCATTGTCCATTCCGCGCTTTATCGGACTGGCAGATGTGTTTGAAGCCATATTTACCAAAGCAATTTACATAACATTAAAATCTAATTCTCTGAACTGACTTTGGGTTTTTTTTGGAGCCCGCTTCGCCTTGGCCCGCTCTGGCCTTCTGGTGCTCGCACATGCAGACAAATCCTGCCAATGCACTTGAGCAGATCTTGAGTCTGCGCAGTTCAACAGGATTCAACCCACCCCCTCTTCCAACAAAAAGAAAAAAAAAGAAAAAAAAACTGGGAAGTGTGAAGGTTGTCGCATCCAAAATGTGACTTTCTGCCATCCCCATGTGAGCTGCTACTGCGGGAGCCCATCTGTCACATGGAAAGGAAACATCGCACACACACACACAGCCGCGCACGTACACACAGCGTCACGCTGAGGTAGGGGGAAATGGCTAATTATCCCCTCTGCGAGTGTGCATGCCGTGAAGCAATGTCAGGGCATCGCGCGGACTTCACTTTTGCCTGAGAGGAGACAAAGCGCTGCGGCGCTGCACCTCAAACATTGAGCAAACAAGCAGAAATTGCATTTTACTGTTCCGCTCCCACTCTTAGATTTGGTTATTTTACTGTAGAATGAAAATAAATTTTACATTTTTTTTTCGTTCCATTGGGCTCGTCTCAAAGGTTTTCAGGAGTTTCAAGCACGTGCGTGTGCGAAAATGCACCGTATCGTCCTGGCTTAGTGCGAAAAAAATCCAAGCGTGAAGAAGATTAAATGATATCACTATTAAACATATCAGCTGTGAAGACTTAAAGAGCGGCCATTTCACTGTCTCTCATGATTACACACACACAAACACACACACACAGTCTAGGCAGTAGAGCGCGTCGGCCATTATTAAAAGCCCGGTGACCTCCATCTTAACAAGGCTGGAATCTGAGTTGTTCTGCTGACGAGAAAACACTCATCCGTCACTATGTGGTTGTCACCTCATTAAACCAGAGGAGATCCCAATCAGCTGCCTCCCTGAGAACCTAAAAGCACGTCAGCATGTCAGTTATGCTTTTGTGAAATTTCATGATGTGAGAGAAAAGGTTGTGAAAGGACATTGGTTTAAGTACCGCTGGGGTCTTTATTTGAAACCAAGCGACCCGCATTTCATCCTTTTTTTTTTTTTTTTTGCTACGCATAAGTAAAGATTCTTTGAAGGCGTGAGAATATAAACCAGAAAAAAAAAAAAAGAAAAATTAAAATGTTGTCAGTACTTGGAGGGTCTGATGATGCTGCAGTGTTAAGCAGGGTGTCTGGCTCGCACTGAGTCACCCCTGATTCCTTGGGTCTTCGTGATGTTCGCACTCACCCACAAACCGCCACCAGCTGTCTCCTTCTCCCACACCTCTTGGCTTGTTCTGTTCAAACCTTGGCAGCAATATGCGCATGTCGTCCCTGTGTTTGCCGCCAGTGTGGGCACAGTTCAACCCCGCAGGTCATTCGATTCTGGCAGCAGAAAAAAGTTCAACCCCGAATCCCTAAATATAAATGTGTTTATTTTTTAAGATAAAAAAGAAAAGTTAGCTTAGCGAGGAGATGAAAGGCAGTGTCTCATATTTACTATATGATTGTATACCCCTCCATCCATCCATTTTCAATCCCTGTTTGTTCCCGAGTTCAGGGAAGACACTGGGAGAACATGCAAACTCCACACAGAAAGGACCCAGGCGCCCCGGAATCGAACCCACAACCTTTGAGGCGACAGCGCTTGACCATTGTGCCACCATGTCGGCCATGGTTTTAATTCAGTCCTAAACGCACTGTCGCCACCTCTGGAGGCACTGGGCCCTCTTAACTGAACTTGCCACGTGGACACCTCTGGTCATTTCCTTCAACCTTCTCCATTCTTTTATGGACGCCAACCGCTCCTCTACCCAGTCCATGCCAGCTTTCTGCCGTCACCATTTAACTTTGTCTCCCTTTCACATTGGCTTCCCTATAGAATGGCTCTCCCCATCCCACCTTGTTATCTCAAGTTGCTTCGTCCCCGTCCCTGCCTCTCACCCTCTTCCTCGTCTGATTTGGTTTTCATTAAGTCTTAATCTTCGCCGGGGCTGCTGCGTGTCACAAGTTGCTCACCGGGGAGGATTGATGTGTCGCTCCTCTCCTCTCTGACTGGGCCCTTATCAGCATAGACAAACCGCGGGGTCCCTAATGACGGCCGCTCTTCTCCGCCTGCTAATTCAACTCCAGCCGCCACCTATCCGGACTTAAATCACTGTCTGCCATCCAACTCAATTAAAGTACTTGGACCTTATGAGGAGCAGGTGCATAAGGTTTTGCTATTAGTTATATCGCTGGCAAGCCATGACTGGAGATGCAGCATAATTCTGCATGTCCTAATGTGAGGGTGTCCAACGCCAGCAAACTCAGCAGGCTAATAATGAAAATGTCACGGTATACTATAAAGAGGTGTGACTGTGTCCTTGAGGAACTCTAAAGAGGATTTAATTACGTTGAAGTTAAAGGGCAGATTATAGCAAAAGGTTATCCTCGTATTTAGCTCGTTTTGATGGAATTACATGATCTCAAATACACCACCTGATGATTCTACATCCCAAAGGTTTTAAGTCTGCAGTCCTGAAAATCCGTCTTTAAAAGCTCCAACCTAAATCTTTTTCATGTGTTTCCTAATATAGTAATTTAGTGATTCACTGTCCTGGTTTGATTGAGTCGTTTTGAGTTTGATTGACTTCCTTAAAAAATCCCGAAGAGGAAGCAACGGCAAGCTCTTAAGTAATGGCTGCTGCTGAACAGATGATGCTGCTGTTTATAAAAATTGGTTGGCATTTTGCATTTGAAAAGAATGGCATGCTCCCCCCTGACTGCTTTTTATTTGCAAGAGTTACAGAAAACACCAACAATCCAAAGCAGTCTGCTGCAAATATTTCAACTTTGAAACCTTGCAAATTTGTCTCAAAACAACAGCAACAGCAAAGCAATTTTGATCAGACTAGCAAGCTGCTGCTGCAAGCTGCGATTTAAAAATGAAGATGAGGAGACTTTGTAATAAAGTAGTGGGAATATTTATCTTGTTGCTCTTCCATCAAAAGTTTGGCACTGGGAGAATTGCAGAGACATTTTTTAAAATGTATTTTTCTTGTGAGTTTCTTGTGACTGAAGAAAGAGTTTATACCAAAAATTGTGTTGGAGGGTAATGTCATCCCAGGAACCAATAGGAAGCTTCAGGCTGTCTTTTTTTGTTGTTTAATAAAGAGCCATCCTCTCCAAACTTAATCAGTGAAAGGCTTTCAACAAATTTAGGAAATATTTGATGGCAGAGTCGGGGGAGGGGGGTGGGGGGGTTCGGAGTGAATAATGGAAATGTAGTTATTGATTCAAATAGTTTCAAAGAGAAGATGGCTCACTGTAAAGTTTGTGTCCTATTTAGCACTCAGGAGAGCAATTTGATCGTTTATTCATTTTCAGTTTTTTTTTTTATACTTTTCAAAAATCACTTCAACATGATTTGAGAAAATAAAAATCACAGGTTGATCTGTGGGCAGCATGTTATAAAAAGAAAGATTTTGAAAGTCAAAGGGGTTCAGACATGAAAACAGAGGGAGAAACCAGACCAGAGGGATTATACCAAGTGTGTGGACGCTGAGGAGTGTCGGCATGAAGGGCACGTCTGGGTTACAGCTTTTATATTCAGGCTTTGACCACATCTGCCAATATATACCAGACTCCTCGTGAATGTAAATGATTCTGAATATATTTAGCCTGAATTTACTGCTACACACACTCACACGCACACACACATGCACGCAGAGTCAGATTTCTTTGGCCATGAATTAAATTGGTGCTCTATCAGGACATCGACTTATATAATGAATCCAGTGAAGTTAGTCGACTGTGCTTTAAATCAAACATTTGGACCACATTGGCACTCAGCTCCACTTTCTATCTCTTCGACACTCCCTTTGCTGCCTTTGTTAGATAAGTGTGCTTGGAATATCAGTACTGTTGGAACTCTTCTGAGCTCGGATGGGACAGAAATATGCTGTGCAGACAACCAAGTTAATTATGTATTTGGCAGAGGTTTAGAGGACTTGATTTTTAATTTGAATGTATAATACTGCCGTATTTTGAGCAGTTTCTCAGAAAGCTGTGGAGCAACATCAATAAAAAAAAAAGTTGTCTCTTTCATCATGATTTGTTTCATTATTCCTACCTTCACGCTGGTCGGAATAAAAATATAAAAACAATGGAAGTAACCTTTAAAACCCTTAAACTGACACAAAACCTAATTTATGTATTTATTAATTTTTGATTAACCAAATGACTGATAGTGACTTTAGTTTGAGTTGGTATTCATTGTGGGTGCATGCCGTCCCAAGTGAGCAGCCCTACCAGGAAATGAACCCAATTCATCACGCCATTGATCGCACTTAACTGTGTCTTTGTGCTCCCTTAAATTGATTATTTTCAACGTGACACTGTGGTCACAGAGAGATAGTTTTGTCACAGCATTACATTGTGGTATCGCTTTGTGAAATCTGTGCAATTTGAATCGGGTATGACTTAACATGAATGTGCAAGATCGTAGTTCAGGGCTCATTTAGCCACTTTAATAGCACAGAATGGAAGAAGAATCTACAGTCGCCTTCACACCAGCCTTGTTTAGTGCAGTTGACCTGAACCCTGGAGCACTTAGCCCAACAAACCAAAGAGCTGAGGCACCTGAGAGTTCATCTGGCGTGGGTCATCACTGGTGTAGAGGGAAGCACTGATCACCTAGTGAAGTGTGTATTGCTGTGGTGGTGAGTGGAAGACACTTGGTAAATTGTCAGTTTTTTGATGTGAACAAACATTGAATAACACAACCCAAAAAAAAGTTTAGGAAGTTGCACTTTTGGATGGAATTTCAGAATGCATCTAAAATATTCTATAACCTGAATTGTATCTTCTTTTTACCTTTGAATGCAAACTTCCAACTGCTCAATGTAATCAATTAGTACTTAATTCTGAACACGCTGCTCTCTGACAGGGTGCGTCTGAAAAACTGACTAGTTCAGCTCTTTAACACTGCTTTTTGTGTGACATGCATGCTAACTAACACACCACGTATGAAAAAGGACAACTTGGGCGTTTCTAGTAGTCTTGGTTTTTTTCCGGTGTCAGTGCGCTGAAACGATTGCACTCCACTTTGTACGTCACAAATCCAGCTCTTTCACACTAAGGCTTCCGCAGACTATTTGAAAACAAATATGGCCGAGACGTCACTGCACGAGGGCCACTAGCTAAGCAGCAGTGCTAGCAGTGAGTTGTGTTCTTGTAAGGCCTGTACAAAACAAGTGCTTTAAACCTTGTTTCTTTTTAGAAGGAGACCACCAAAATGAATTCCATCACACTGGAAAAGGCCATAATGGGGCCCTGTAAGTGTCCCGGTTTCAATGACAGATTGGATTTAAACAGGCCTCTTTGTAATTGTATTCTCATTTTTGACATCACGAGAAAATCTACAATTCAACGAGGCCGGCTCGCTGGATGTGAAGAGGCGTGGTCGCGGTGTCGGCGCTGACAGACAGCCTCGCTTCCCAGTGCAATTAAAGGGAGCTTTATGAAGAGGATTAACGGACATGTGTTGTGTTAATGATGATTGTTAATCTTCACCCTGCTGCCCCGTCCCTGACTCACGGCCACCCACACTCTGCCACACGTATACTCTGCACCCCATTCCCAAACCCCGCCACCCCTCCCCCACCCCCTTCATTTCTAATCATGGTGTATCAGTGCTGGGCAGATTATGTCGCACAGCCACACCAGTCCTGTATCAGATGGTCCATGTGGGGTCCTCCTCTGCTTATCCTGCATTAATCATGGGGTGTCAGCCGCTGAATTAATCAGCGGCATTCAGAATTATTCCAAGATCCAGACAACAGTTTTTTTTTCATTTCTTAAGATGGACGGATAATCTGTGTAACGATTGTGGTGAGAGATGATCCATGTGATGACAACAGCAGCATGGGGATAATCATGGGGATGAGGTGCCTCTTAAGTTGGAGGTTTAGCCTCTATTTCTGCACTTCTTCTGGGTTCTGTCTTTCTCCTCTCCTGAGGAAACCGGCAGAGGAATATTCCATGAGACAGTACTGTGTAGTGTGTTGCTCTTTGCTCCCCGGGTGCCCATGGCGACCCTCCCCCCAACCCCCACTCTTCTCTCCCTGCTCTGCACCTTTTTCATGATCTGCTCATCCGGTTAATACATTCTGACCTCTATTAAAACATCTGACAGACCACTCAGCAACTTTCTTTTTTCATCCTGCAACCTTACAGCGGGTGCTACCTTTCATCCCCGCATTTCTCTTTTTTTTTTTTTTTTGCCGGCTGCACAGAACAGTACATCTTATTAGAACCCTGCAGAACCCAAAGGTTATACAGCTATGCAAATCTAGAACTTTTCCTTTCCATAATATGCAAAAGACAGAGTTAAGGTCTCGTATTCAAAAAATAATAATGTGATGTTTAAAAATGAATATTGTCCAGGTTAAAATGTCCAATTATTTACCAGTTCATACAAATCCTGGCTGTGTGGAAACCTGACACCTCTCAAACTGACTGGACCAACTTTTGAAACTGTTTCAAAGAGCTGGTCTATGTCAATGACGCCTGTCTTGACTGTTGACTCGGACGCCCCTAAATGAGGCTGATTGATCACTGATCACTTGGATGCAGGACTGGTTAGGATGGCCTTCCTCCTGCAAATTACTTCCTTGAAGGAATCGACATCGGAGTATGACCAGACTCCGTTTGGTGGCATGTTGCTTCAATGAAGATGTGATTTGGACCAAAAACAAAAAATGATATTTCTCTTTTTATAGCACATTTCCTGGACTGTAACTTATTCAATGCAGCCAGTGTTATTTTATTAGCTATTTGTTTCATTTCAGTTGTTTTCAAGGCAGATTCCATGTAAGTCAGGTCTTCTCCATCCGAGAGCATGACTCAGTCAATAACTGACTGAATGCTGTGCTAGGCAACAATGAAATCCCTTTTTATTCTCCCTTGAATTAAAAATAAGTCCAAGCAGTGCATTTTCTTTTCCATAGTCTTTTTTAAAAACATGTTCTGCGGTGCTGACTCGGGCAGAACCAGGCAGCACTGTGATCAGTCAAGGTCAGAGTGTGAGCTCCTACCTCCTGTGCATGGCTAAACACGCAGGCCCGCTCTGGTTGGCTTAGGTTTGTCCTCTGCACGAACAAATCCAACTATTCTTGTCCTTGATGAATTGAGGGAAGATAAGCAGTCAAGCTGGGATGTCGGAGCGCATCACAAAGTGTAGAAAGAAAAAAAAAAGGAAAGTCTATAATGAAAACACTCACGAAGATATTTATTAATAATATATTAAAGCACAATCAAACATTTTCTCTTTAAATGTGCTTTTCTGCAGCTGTGCCTTATTCACGTTGACCGTGGGTGGAAGAAAAGCAAAAGACGCCTTCAGAAAAATAAAATACCAGACGGAAGACTATAAATAACCTCTTAGCCCAGATTACGGGAGAAAATAGTGAACAACTGTGGATCTTCCTTTAAGGGGAAAACAGACACCAGCTGTTCCAACATTACCCGAAGAAGCTCGTCGAAGGACGGCAGACAGTCACACGTCATTACACACAGGAGCTGGAGCTCCCAGGGGCAGTGACGGGAAGGCCAGGCAAGCCACAGCTCTGTTCCCTCCCCCCAGAGGGCTGCTTTTGATGCCACGGTGGGGATGAGTTGATGGAGCTCCCTCTAAAGAAGAGTCATGAAGGACCGGGGATATCTGTGTGTTTGTGTGACAGACAGAGGGAGATCGAGTCAAAATGTCATCGTCCTAAAGCAAAATATCAGGCCTCCTGTGTATAGACGAGACTCTGCGCCAACAAAGAAGCTCTGGTTCCAGGATAACTCTGTTACAGCTTTATTTATTGTCGGGAAGTGATGCTGACACTGAATGATCTTTCCGTCTTTTCTAAAGTTTGTTGAGACTCTAAAAAAACAAGGAAACACATCTGACTTGCACAGGGTATTGTTAAAATCCTCACGATTTGATTGTTGAACTTTCAACTCCTTTTTTTTCACATAATAATGTGTGGAAGTATTTTTATTTATTTTTTTACTGAATGGGAAGGGATTCCAAAGACGGAATTCGTCTGTCGGTTTATGCCTGAGCTGAATCTAATCCATGATTCAGTGTAAATCTTGAACAGGAAGCAGCAGAATCAATTGACTGACTTCATACAGCAGGGTTGCTGTCTGAAGTAGTGTGTTTTGGACACAAAATCCAGGAATGTGTTTGAGCATTTTGCCACAAGAACAACAGAGGAAGCAGTCGCCTCAGATCGCCTGCCGAGTCACAGATTGACTCTGAGAGCAACAAACACACAAGACAACACTGCGATCTAGAATCCTGAATCTGCTGAATAACATTTGCTGACTGAACTGCAGTGATCTTGGAGCTGCTCCACTTCACAAGGACTAGAGTGCATCTGAAAGAGAAACCTTTGAGTCCTTCCATCATCTCTCCTTTACAACTCTGTGCCTGTGAACTGATGTTTCTTGAATCTTATCTTTACTTTCCTTTCACATATTTCGTGTTTAGTGTTTGTGGCAGCTTCTGAGCAAATGCACCCACAACGGAAAACATCACTTAAGTCAAAAATGCCCAGTACTGCTGCAGCAAAACTGACTGAAGGAGCACCGGAATTCTCACACACTCACACTTTTGTCCACAGGAGATTTTGAAAGGTTTGTTGTAGAGACATTTAGACCCTTCGGTGTAGAAATAGTGCGATGAAATGATCTCAAGGACAAACTACCATCGTTGTACATTAGTATAACGACAGTAAAGCTGCTTTACTTTCACCTTGCTTTACCAAAATTACTGCTGTGTCTTTCCCCCCATCTCTGCAATTATTAAGCAGTATTAATACTACCTTCATGTACAGTACCTGCATGTCTTTATGTGTTCCTAAAACTGTTAAAGCTAATAATTAAAGCAGAAAATTTGTCAATTTAAGGAATATCTCTGTGTATAAAAGGCAATTTATAGCACCTGATGACAACTACATGAACCGGTCATTGGTGCAAAGGCGCTAAATCTTTTTGCCCCCGTCACCCGCCTGCAGTCAAACCCGCAAAAAATCACATAACAAACTACCAAAGGCCCTTCAGATCCCGCTGAGTTGGAGGGAGAGAGAGAGAGACAGCAGAATACCGAATCTCAGTCGCTCATCCGTGGCAAAAAACGAGGGTCAGCGAAGTGAAACGAAACTTTTCCTCCGCATCACATTTAACACGAGTCTGGAGCACTTCGCTGATTCACAACACGCTGATAATCTCCTCCGCTGCCCCGCAGCTCTTTCAGAGTGCGGCAGCCAAATAACCTCTGTGGAGAATATTGATTTGAATGGAAACGCCCGTTCGGGTCTCTCTCTCTCTCTCTCTGTCTCTCTCTCTCTCTCTCTCTCTAAGTCTGGGGCCTCACCATCCGTGCGAGAAAATAACACGCTGTTCTGTTGCTCGCTGGGAGGGGGAAAAAAATGTCATTACACCAGCTGTCGCCGGGCCGATGCCCACCGCACCGCAGCCGCTCAGCTGGCTGCTAAAACTCGCAGTAACACCCACCAGCGCTCAGTCGCAAGCACAAAGTGACACCCAACTGCGCCGTGGGAGGATTTCTAATAAGATGTTCCTCCCGATATTCCCGCAATCGACTGTAACGGCAACGCTTAGTAACGTGTAATAGCCTAATGATGTGTGTTTAAGGCTGCAGCTTCAGTCGGGGATCTCAGCATCTGCTGCTGGTACGTGGAGACGCTCAGGTCCACATGAACCGTCGCATCTGCTTAATCTGACTAATGTATTGGATTAAGCCAGGATCAGACGTGGCCTGCGCGGACAGTCTGTGTGTGTGTGTGTGTATGTGCTTGGATGAGTTGAGTGGATCGCCATGGTAAGCACTGTCTTCCCCCTCAGCTGTGTACATGCATGCGTCTGAATACGTGGTTTCAGTAAACATACAATAATTAGGTGTGAAGGAAGCAACTAGCAGGCATGATGAGACGCATCCTTGATGAAGGTGGGAGATGATTCTGTGTGTCGGTTTACGGTATCATGGACTTTATAACAATATATATAACTTTATCATAAGTTTGTTTAAAGGTTGAGTTTGTAGAATGTTTAAGGAAGTCCGCCTGTATGTAGATTCTTATATATATGAGAACTGTTCTGAGGGTCGGAAAACCAAATGACTGCTATCATCATGTTATTGTACTGCAAGTGAGCACTTTTATTTAAGTTTTTATTGGCAGTATGTTAAGCTTTTACCAATAAAAATGTCAACAACAAAAAAAAAAAATCAAGCCAAATTTCACACATTGTGCCTATACATTCAAAAACTATTAAATTCAACATTTTCGATCCCAGTGACAAAGTGTCTCACTGAATTCTGGAATCATGAAATGCCGCTCCTTCCCCACTTAAATCGGTTTGCCTTTTGTCCCCTTTGGACAAATGAGCGATCAATATCAGCGCGTTGCCTCGATGCAACCTGACACATGGAACCTCACTGGCACATCAAACACGAGGAAGCTGCAACGTCAGAACGTTTTCAAAGCAGGCGTGTTTACCCGCATACGTCTCGCTGCGTGCAACGTGGATTTGTGTCGCTTTAAATGGAACCCGGGATACGAGTTTCCATCTACGAGCCTCCAGGGAACCACCGCTGTGGTGATGTCTGATGTTCAAAGTGCCAGTCGGAATCTTCCATCAGTTTTCACTTTACTTCAGTCACATTACGGCAGAGGCCCGGAGAGCCGAGTGCAACAGGAAATAGAGAGAGAAATGGAGTAGATAAGGACATAACGGAGCGTGAACGCGGCTTAAACTCACAGCGTCGAGGGAAGATGTGGCATCCATCAGGTCGCCCAACCTCCAGCTTCCTGCTGTCTTTATCTCTTTTTTTTTATCATGCCTCTGTGCGGGGGGGTCGCCATGCCTCGGGATTCTCACGTTGCCTCTTCATTTATCCGTCACATTGTTGAGGCTGCAATACTTAAAAACCCAACTCATAAAACACCTGTTTTTACTAGAAAGAGACTTGTGATGTTTCTGAAATCGGATGTGTTCTTTTAAAATCCATCCATCCATCATTCTTGTGTCCATTTGTGAAAACATTTGAAAAGCAAAGACCCATTCAGACGAAGGAAGTGGGATTCCTTGCGGGCACACTGCAAGTGGAAGTGTCAGAGTTTGTCACGGCTTCAGGCTTCTCTTTAGGCTGTGACACATTTGCTGGGAAATGCTGCTCTGTTTAACAGAAAGTCTTTCCAAAGCGAGTAAGGTGAGGAGGAAAAGCCTTTCATGCCATCCTTTGCACTTCTATTGCTAAACTGACAAGACCTGACTCACTCTGGCTCTCAGTAAGATGGGTGTGCAGGCTATCTGTGGTCAAGCTTCTTTGCAAGGTTAGATTTTTCATACCAGGAGGTCAGTCAAGGTGACTCTGGGTCAAGCACCATATTTCAACTACTGTGACTAGCCTCCCTATTAATCAGACACAGCCGATGTGGTGTAATGAGTCTGGAAAGAGTAAATTGCTACTTAGGCACGTAGGCATGAAACCACACGGCAGAAATGTATTTTTCCCCTTTGAGGGTGAAATTCTTCAAGTGATTAAAAAACTGTCAGTAGCTACAATCCCCAGAGGCCAGCGGTGGGAGTTGGTGGGGGGCGGAGGGTTACAGTAGATGTATGTGTGCAAGGTTTTGCCCTGGAGTTGCGTCATCCAATTTGCACGTCTACCCTCAGTATTGTGCCCTTCCATCGCTTTGCCCTTGGCCACTGCAAGGAATGAAAATATTAGCATTATTTATATTTTTTGTTGTTTTCCAAAGTATTGTGAGAGTTTGTTGTGGTGAGTGATTGCTGACAGTTCAAAGGAGTTTCCAAAGGGCAGAAAACATGGGCAACAGTGAAATTGAACAACAGTTTTACTCTTTGAATCTTTTCCTTTTCCATTTAAAAATTGTTTTTAAAACTTTTTTCTTCTTTTAGATTATGTTTGCGCCACATTGTTTTCTCATTTTTCATGCGGATTTCAAACCAGGACTGGCCATTGCATTGATCCAGTTAATTGTTTGTTGACCAATTGCACACCACCATATACCCGATGAAAAATAAAAAATAGTTTGCAATCTTCGTAGCGTTGTCGTTTGGGGTGAGTAATGACCTTTTTTTTGTTTCCAGCGCTGGCTTCTGAAGTATCTGCCGTAACCTTGAATGGTTTGGGAAGCAGCAACAGTGTTTGTGAAATGGTCTTCATTGTGTCCCACGAATTGGCAACTGCTGGGAATATTCTCCCTGGAAAGAAGGCTCTATTTCTTCTGAGGACAAATAAATAGTCAAATAATCATTTTGGTGAAGCCTGCATGTCATCATATTCTGTTTCTCTGCTAGTTCGGCAATTTGGCTTATTGCAAATATCACAGGCTGTGGTGTAGCAAGTACCCAAGAAATATTACAGCTTTGTCTCCAAACAGTTTAACACAGGTGTGATTGTTTTTATGTCACCATATGGTTGAGGAAAACAACAAACTGCTGTCTTAAACACAGCATGAAATGAGAAATTTTATGACATTGCCTCAGATATTAGTATGAATGATCTTATGTATAAAACAGATTAAAATGAATTAATTGAAGTTCTAAATGTAGGGTTTACATGGGCATATTGTTTATTGATTGTTGTTGAACCTGCTGCTGCTCACCTGTAGATCACTCTCCTTCACTCTTCCCTCTGATACGTCTCTTGCTGTCTTTTTTTCTCTGAATCAAGTGATACGTTCATCACTGAGTGATAGAAAGACTGGAACAAGAAATACTTGGTCCCTGCTAACCTTGGTATGCATTATTTATTTATTTTTTCTAAATGACATGTTTACATTGATTTTTTTTCTCCCACTTAGGCTTTGGATTCTATTTTTGTGGCCATTGATGTCCTGCCAGTCTTCATTTCAAATCTGCACAATAAACTCGCATGATTTCAGTGCTTCAACCCAAACATTTAACCCAGTTAAATTCAGTTATTACTGATTCTTGTGCAGATCACATCCTAAATGAAAAGTGCTTCAGAAAGTGATCATATCACATCACAAAAATAAGACTGTGATGCTCTGTACCGGCACCATTTGTTCTGTTTGTAGTCCACAAACTGAGACAGAGTCCCTGAGGAGCTTACCAGGAGCTTTGCTGGCTTCTGCTGTTGATGTTGTGGAAAAATGTCCATTTACCGAATCTAAATATAAGTGCAACAAACACAAGCGGTTGATGGGCTTCAAGAGACGGGGAAAAATGCAGGTCACGGTGCCACCCCTCCCCTTGCACAGATTCATCTGCTTTGCATGGCCCAATTACCCAAGTGTGATCTGGCGTAATGACTTATCACCGAGCCCGTAGAGGCTGAGGGAGTATGAAGAAAAGGGGGTGTGACACCGAGAGAGAGTGGGGGTGATGAGGTGTAAATTATCTCCATCTCGCCGGAATGTCACATCGCCGTTACTCCCGTTACCTACTTTCCACCGCTTTTCATCATATATGCCTTACATTCGCCGCTGCAGGCCCGTGTTTTCTCTCAGCTGAGCAATGCATAGGCTCGATGCCATTAGTTAAATCTCTGGAGCTGCCATTCTCGCTTCTGTAGATCTGATGCGAAAGCTCACCCCCATCTTGTTTTTGCCCTTCTTCTCTCCCGTCGTTATTCTTTTGCCTTTAGGCTTGGAGTTCAAACCATGGAGAGCATCCATCGCTCATGCCATGATACCGTTCCTGTGTTTTTATTTTAGCTAAATGCACTCTTCTTCTGTCACCTGTACTTACCTGCATTTTCCCCACCGTATCCACTCCCTCTTCACATGATTTAGCCAGGAGTCCAACAATTCCATATCGATGTTTGCTTATCTAATGGTTTTAAAAGCAACTCACTAGGCCTGTGCAATAGAACCAGCATGATACATTTTTATTGTGATGTTTCTTTTATGCTGCGTTGATTGAACAAAATCTTATGCAAACAAATAGTCATGTAAGGGTTTAGAAAGCCGCTAAACCTTTAGTACTGAATATTTACTGAATATCTGAAGTAACTGAATTAGTTTATTTTGCTTCACACAAAATCTTTGCGTAACATTGCATAGCAAAGTCAAATTCATATCAAAACTTTGGGGCTTCAAGGTAGAAGCAAGCGATTCCACATCGCGTCAGACTGGCAATCGCATCTCACCTCTTCGATCATGTGACACATCTAGTCAGCGAAAGTGCTTCATCTCCAGTAACATCTTACTGCTACATGCATGTTCTCTGAGCCCACACAGAAGCACGCTCCCATCCCTTTTGCCACGTTTTGGCTCCTCGTCCCCGGAGCTCTCCGGAGCCGTTTGAAGTGCAGTTGAAATGCAATTAATTATGAAACACACTCCGTTGATTGACGGAACTCCCCCTCTGCAGTTAGAGTGAAGGTGTGTGGTTCCTCCAATCATCATAACTGTCAAAACACTCCATAGGGATTTTATGGATTATACAAAAAACAAAGTTATTTGGGCATTAATTCTTTTGATGAATTATGTTGTTTTGTTCAGAACCTCTGCAGACGTCAACCCTCCTCCCTGTCACTTCAGGGTTCTGGTTTGATGAGATTAAATTTATCTCGTACTGCAACTTACTCGAGCGAACATAGCTTTGTAAACATTTGAGGAATGGACTGTGGCAGAATTTCATGCATCGCTTTGGGCTGTTATTTAACGGGCAGAAAGCAAACACAAAGTCCACTCTGCCGTGTTTTCCGTCAAATGCCAATCTGTTCAGGAATATTATCTCTGTTTTTCCATGTCTGTAAAAAGTGCTGCTTAATAGCAGCGCTTATTTGGAAGCAAAGCAACACCTCAGAAGAAAAATCACCCCTGAATAAAGCGCGGCAGAGAATGGACACTGTTAGATGGTGCTGCTGGCTGCGGCGAGGTGGCACTAAAGAAGAACGATGCACCTCGGCTGCCTTCTCAGTCTCAATTATTCCAGATGCCCAACAGTATTTGGATATTTCAACATCAGGATCTCTCTGAGTGCGTATTATCTGCCGGGATGGTAATCGGTGTGTAAGTCTGCAATCGTCCATGCATAGATTAATTTGTTTACTGATCGACTGGAGGACATATTTGCATATCATTCGCCTGCCACTTCACCATGAAGAAGAGGCTCTCGTCTTGGTCCGTACAGTGAAGTGGTCTGTGCCGGATCAGCTGCTCCTTTCCATGTCATCTGAACCTCAAAAAGACGTGCTGCTCACTGAGGAAAATCTGTTCCAACGTAACAAAGGGTGGATTGCCAGAAGGTGCTGTCCTATGAAGACTTACCTCAATATTGTGGAATTGGCCGAAGATTCACACTCACAGGGCTTTCTTTACACCTTTATGTCACTGTTGAAGGCACTCAATGCCTATTTGGTTTCACACTGTAGAATGGGACACGGGTGAACTTGGTGCCGCCAGTCATATTGCAGCAATTCAATGTATTTATGCATGTGGACATGGTGAAGACGACTTGCTGAAAGTTCAAAGTGAGCATCAGAATGGCGGACGAAAGGGGATTTATGTGAGTTTGAATATAGATGTTGGTGCCAGACGTGCTGGTCTGAGTATTTCACAAACTGATGATTTTTGGGATTTTCCCTAATTGCCATCTCCAAGGTTGACGGAGAATGTTCCCAGAAAAAGAAGCGAGTGGCAGTTGTGGTGAGGAAAATGCCTTGTTGAGGTCAGTGTTGACTGTTGTAACAAGCAGTTTCTGGGCACCTTTATTCCGGACAGAACATTTCAAGGCTCTGTGCTGGGTCGCTTTTGCTGAAAAAAAAGAACTGTACCAGGGTTGAATGAAATCAAGCTTATCTTCATTTCTTCTACATCTGAGTACCATTATCGAGTCCACATGTCCAATCACATAGATCCAAAGGAAAATTTCTGCTTGTTCTGTTTCTGTTACTGTTCTCTTATTGTTTAGAAATCATCAAACATTTTCAATATGAATTTAATAGAATATTTCCATCATGACATCTTTCGTCCTGCTACCGTCAAGAATGAGCAAATTCTAGTTTGCTCATTCTCTCTCTCCAGCCAGATGGTCCTGGGTTCAAACATGCTGGTTCATTAACTTGCACGCTGTCCCGGTGATCTTACCATTTTCTTCATACATGAATGGACGATTGTGCTATCAAAGTGTGGTTTATTGGCTACCTGTCCAGGAAGCATCTTGCCTTCTCTCATGGAAACACGAGGTGAACAGGATGAGGATTAAAGTCCACCTGCCGCAGCACCTATGATCACCTATGAAAAGTCAACTCAAGAAAGTGAAGCAAAGTTGCTGATGGCTTGCGTTGAGACGTCCCCGTGGGAGTTTTCTCAATTCTTAAGAGACACTTTTTGACAGCAAACTCTCGAAATTGTCTTCTGTCATGTGCTTGTGGAGCGTCATGAACCACAGTGAGGTAACACAAGTCAGTAGAAATAAGCCAACCGGCGTTTGCGCCTTCTATAATTTACCCCCCGACGACTTTGCTGAGCTCCGACTCGTTTCTGCTTCGGTGAGAGTTGATGTAATTATCATTCCTTTTTCCTCCCACATACGCCTCAACCTGATCCCCACATTGGGTGACAGCACTGACTTGTGGTTTCCTCGCCTTGCTACTCTCTAAGTGATGTGGGGTTTTTTCTCTTCAGGTTTGCTATTTCTAGATGAATTTTGAACCTTCCACGACAAAGCCTTCAAGCCCAAGTTTGGATATTTACTCCCACCCTGTTTGTATTTTTATCCCCCTGGATGCATCCTGAACTCCACACAGCCCTGTAATTGAAAAACTCACCAGTTCCAAGCAAAAAGAGGATTGTTTTTTTTTTTGGTTTTGTTAATATGTAGGGTGGGTGTGGGGGTAACTGCTATTAAATAACTAGCTGTTAATAAATATTTAAATTTCTGAAATCTAAACTTCATCTTAAAATAGCCATGCCATTAGTTACAATTTAAACTAAGTTAATATGAATTCATCAAATGCTCCCTGTCTTATTTACTAGCTGTCCTGTATTCCAGAATATTTATATAACTGAGGAGGATAAAGGGAACAAGGCATGAACTCAGCTTGCCAAATTGCTCACTATGTTGTCATTAAAAGACAAATCTGAAGACATTTCCAGGTCTTTGGGTCAATTTTGCCATCAACATGTTACACTGTAATGTCACAGTGATGTCAAAGTATGTCCCCATTCCATACAGTCAGTGTCAATGCGTAGCAGCGCGCTGTGGAGTTGGAGCAGATCTGATTCCTGGCAAAAGCTTTGGAGTCACTCAAAGCTTGTATTCCAAATGTTTTTATAAGAGCACATTTTTCATGTTTACATATATTTACTGCATACAGATCATATGGGTAGTGTCGAACCATGAAGATATATGTAGAGTTCGGTTGAGGTGTACTTGAAGTCGTTCAAATCTTTTGAGACTTTGGTTTTTGTGACATAAAACACCATCAACAGAAGATTTCACAAACGAGGAACTTTTATTTGTGCGGAGTTGACAGCACTGTCGCCAGGTAACCTTGGTAACCTTTATATCTTGCTAACTGTTTTGTATAGGCATCTAATTAGTATTCATTACTTATAATCATTTTGGGAATCGATTTGTGGCAGTCCCTCATGAACAAATAAATGTATGGAAAACATAGACAGTGTGAGTCTGGAGATGACTTTCAGGAGAACTGGCTTTGGTCCCTGCCTACTAGAAATTCTTCCAAGCTGGTGGCTTTTCCCAGGCCTTACAAGACAAGGCTCTGTAAACAGCACAAGACCAGTTTGAAGTGGTGGGCAGTCCTGCTGGTCAATGGGCAGACAACAATGACTCTGGCACACAGTATGGTGGAGGGGCTCCCTTAAGGTCTTTCTTGCTGTCTCATTATATTCGCTCTCTCTCTCTCTCCTCTACTATTTTGCTCCTCTGTCCTTTCTCCTGCTCCTCTTCCTCTTCCCCTTTCTAAGTGGACAGGCGTGAAGGCAGTGACCCTGGAACGCAGAGTTAGAGTTGGCGGAGCACAAAGGCCCCTAAGCCTTGTGGAAACCTTGCAACTCTACCACACATGCTGAACTTCCACGCAGTTGAAGCTCACATTAATACATCTGCTGTGCTTCAAAGAATACATGCTTGTCTGTGCAGTATCTTTAATTAAACAGATTCAAACACATTATTTTCTCTTCATACAGAAGTAAAAGAACATTTGATTTCACAAATGTTCTTAAACCTTTTCATATTCATTTCAATTCAAACGCTGTATTTTTAGTCTCGTGCCAAAATGAGTGTAGGTGGTGATTTTTCCTGGGTGGCCATCCTACTTAATATCTTTGAAAAAATACAAAAAGCAGAAAAAAGAATTTCTCTATTTAGCGGCATACGCCAAGGGAGCAGCTGCAAATAGCCCAGTTTGTGACCTTAGACTTGCAACTGGCAGAGTGGGATAAAGTAAAAACAATGTCTTATTATTAAGGTTGAAGAAACGTTAAAACTGAAATAACTAACAGATCTCAGAGGCAGGCGCTCACTTGAAATGAGCTTTAGCGGGTTGAAGAACAAATGAAAATAGGTGTTATTTACTATTCACAGAATGCGTGTACAGTCTCCTCTAAGCCCTGATTCTCGTAGGTATGCACGCACACATGCACACTGAGCTGCTATGGTGAAATCCTGCGCTGTCATAGGGGTTTTAGACTTGTTTCAAATGGTTTCCTTTTATATTCCTCTTTAATAAAAACAGGATTACTTGGCCCCAGCTGCACCGTAGAGCACTGATATAGAGGCCGAGCCCTCAGACAGTCGCATACAGAGCTCATCCTAAAGCCTCCTGAACAAGACGGAAGCTGCACTGTATTGATTTGACAGTGTAGAGTTGTGCCCTTCCTTACTTCCTCCTCCTGTAAGTAAAAGAGTTCTCATCCATCACCATGGAAGGCAGGTTAATGATGATTAACGTACAGACCGTTGGTACTGCTGTGTGTGTGTGTGTGTGTGTGTGTGTAACGAGTTGAAAAAGTCAAACTTGATGCAAAAGAATTGGAAGGTACATTGGAAGGTAATACCGCTATATGTGGCGTTATTTCCACCACATGCTCATCAAGGGCAACATGAAAAGTTAATGGAAGTTAAATGAGCACTGAGTTGCGATGATCTGCAAGTGGGACGTAGCCGTGTGTAGTGGCTCCTTCAGAGTAAAGACTTGCAGCAGCGTCTGAAGCCCTTTAACACATGCATGCCAACCTGCTGCCACTGCAAGAACAAGATTTAACGGCAAGACAAGACTGTTGAAAAGATGAAGGAAATAAGCAATAACACCAGGAGATACGTTGAACTAAATTATATATTTTGAACAAATACTGTACATATATAATCCAACACAAAGCAAACATACATTTTTTGATATGTCTTTTTTCTTCTTTCATAAAAATATATATTCACCCAGTCTTAATTATAATATTTGAAGCTGTTTTTAAAGTTGTTTGGACATTACATGTGAAGCACTGAGCACAATTTGTTTTCATTTGATTCAACATACAGATGTGAACACAAACCTCGTAAATAGTTGCGTCGTCGCACGTCCCCACCAATTGGAGCCAAATATGCAATATTTATCTCTACTACTACACACAGCACTTACGCGAGTCATTGTTATGCCTACCTCGGGCAAATGCATTATTGATGATTTTTAATGATGTAGCATTAGTGCACGGGAAACACTTGTGCCAGGCCTTGAGCGTGCTCCCTTGCATATCATTGGAATTGTTTTTTTCCTCTTCCTGGACACTGCCTGTGTTGTAATGAGAATTGTGTTTATTCGTTGTACTTTGTGCGAGAGGAAAGTGCCTGCAGGCGAAGGCAGAGCTATGGGAGAATCACTCACTCATATGTGCAAGTGAAGCATTTTGTGTGCGGGAGTGTGTGAGTGGTGAACCTCAGCTCTAAAGGTTCGTCGTAGATTCTTTATTGACCTAATTCCTGCTTTACCACTGGACATAAAATGTTTGTGACTTTTCCTGTCATTCACACTAATTTGTTCGAAACCTTGACGGTCTGCTGTGCTTTAAGTTGTCTGTTTTTGTTTTGCAGTGGATTTAATTCGAATGGGTTTTTGTGAGTGTTACTGTTACAGAGAGTTTGTGCAGCACGGCTGCAAGCAAGAAAAATACAGTGTAATGGCCGTGAACTGCATGCGGTGTAGAAAATGACTCTGATCGGAATCCTTTGTTTGTTTGTTTGTTTTGCAGGAATGACCTCATTACAATATCTGTTTTTGAATATCGCGGGTACTAAGTATTGTGCCTTCCTACAGCAACATCTTTGGCTTCGTCAGACGGCCGGTTAGTGGATCCACACGTGCATTTGTTTGCACACATTGAGTCGCATTCAAAGCTTTTATCCTTGGACTCTGCATTTTTGATACAACTTGCTCACACTGTTGCATATTGCACCACATCTTATATTACGTCATGATCTGCTTTCAAACCCCCTGCCAGGACTATTTTCAAGCAGCCATGATTAACAATTTTACAAACCTGCGTTGTTTGATCTTTTGTTCTATTCTTCCACTCTCACTCTGCGAGTCGTCTTCCCCTAAACAAGCGCTGGAGCCTTTAAATCTCCATCTGACTTTGTTTTGATCAGTGCCTTATAGAGTTCCTCCAGTTTATTTTTAGCGCGGTGCTTTAATTTCACTCCCAGCCCGGGCTCAGTTACTCTGTATTCCTCCCAGCCTGACGTCTTTGCCGTTATTTATTTATTTAATTTCCCGCGTTATTAGCCGTAATCTCGCCCGAGGAATCTGAGGATCGGAGATCAGAGCCGTCCTCCTCTCTGCTTCGTCTCTCCGCGTGGCTTTTGTTCTCCATTCAGTTCTTTTGTCAAGGAGGAGAAGAGACACTGAGGTGCGCTGTCGAGAAAGAATAAAAAAACAAAAAAAAAAACCCGGCAGAAGGGAAATGAGGAGACGTTATCGCCCGACTGATCTTGATATAATACAAATTAGTTTTGCTGGAAGACCTGCGACACGCCGGCCGCTCCTCTCTCTCCCAGGATCCCCTCCCTGTGGCGTTGCACTTTCAACCGTCGCTCTTTCGCCCAGTTCATTGTTTTCCTTCCTTGTCCAGCCTCTGCTGCTCCGCTCACTCTTCCTCGGAGTCGCTCAGAAGCAGAAGAGCGTTCATCGCCGCTCGACTCCTCTCACAGGCTGGCGACGGGTCGTCCGTCCTCCCTCCAGATGATGTTGGCTCTGCTCATTTCTGCCAGCGAGACGTTTGGATTTCTGTTTTGTTTGTTATTATTTTCCGCTCGTTTGACCGTTCAAACTTGGCAATATTAACAATGCGAGGGAGACGATGGGGACGGGAAGCCCCAGGAATTAAGATGGATGAGTGGCCAGAATAAAACCACGTTTGTGGTGGATGATTTCATTGTTCGCTGCACATGTATCCGTATTCTACTGAGCAGAGCTCAGCACAGTTTCACACAGGCTACAATGTGATGTCGCACCATTTGGACGGACTTGGTCTGAAAGCAGCCGGACGGACGTTTCTCGCTGTCTCTCAGATCCACTCGTCCACTCTGCTTACGGTGATGTTTCAGCCTCACTTTGCCTCTTGAGTGTGAGGAGTTGGACTCAGTGCACGCTGGCAGACGGCGGTGACTTCTCTCTGCGTGCGTGTCGAGGGTCTCGGCCACCGGGCGTCGTTCATCCGAACAAGAGATATAAAGAGAGGAGAAGAAGAAGAAGAAGAAGAAGAAGAGCTTTTTTTTTTGCATCCACTGTAAGCGACTCTCACAGGCGGCACGCGCTCACAAACACAGACGCTGATCCGTGCTGACTGGCACCACAATGCCAAGGCAAGGTCACGGCCTCTCTCTCACTCTCTATCTCTCTCTCTCTCTCTCTCTCTCTCTCCCTCCATCTCCCGCCGTCAGCCTCCTGGCCATGCCGAGTTCAAAGGCTTATCTGGCCGAACGTCTCGGCTCCACCGTCTCACCGCGTCGCTGGTGTTTTGTTTTGTTTTTTTTTGTTTTTTTTGTCGAGGCCCGTCGCTGTGTTTCGCAGATTCCGTTGTGCTTCAGGGATGACTGTAATCGAAAGCTGGTCTGGGTGCAGTAGGTCAGCCGGGACCAGAAGACTGACTGACTCACCTCGGCCGCCTGGTTTCATCCACACGGGCGGTCATCATCATCATCATCACCATCATCATCATGTTGCTTATTCTCTCATCTGAATGAATTCCAGGTTGTGTTTTAGTTTTTTTTAAGAGAAAAAAAAGCGGTGGGAGGGCGACGGGGGGGCATGATGATAAATCTCAACAGGTCCTGAGGGACGTAGTGGCCTAGTAACTGCTGCCCACGCACGTATTTGGGCTCGTGTGTATCCTGTTGAGGCCATGCAAGAAAAGGAGACTGAGAGAAACATTTTCTTTTACACGTCTAAATCAGACTGATGACCTCAATCTGGGTTGCAGCTGCCTCAAGTGTCGTGCAACACCTATTTTTTATTATGAGCTGATAAATGTATCAGCGGTGCATTCGTGTGTCACGATAAATCTGTCCGCATATCCTCAATATGTGAAAATCTACTGCGTCCGACACCCTGTTTTTGTATTACTTTTCCTTTTTTGCTCCCTTCAGTGGCGTCCTAGATTGACCTTAAGACCTCCAGCCTCATCCTCAGAGCTGTCGGGCTGAAGAACCGTCTAAATATCACATTATCCCGTAATGTCCCCCTGTCGCTGGCATGGCAGGGAGATTTGCATTTCCCCCCCTTTAATCTCTTTACCTCTGAAATAATTGGACTTCCAACATGAGATCATCCCATCAGAGATGTAGGGAGATTACCTTTCAGCGTGGACACGGCTGGGAAGCGGCTGAGGGATTGAGCGGAACACTAGGAATGTTTTAACAAGGCATATGCGTGTAAGGGGAGATTAGCATTGAGCATGGATATTATTAACCCTTTTCTCTGACTCCTGTTTGAAAGGAATCCAGGACAGGTGGTGTGAACAGTGCCCCCAATGGTGGAGCGACGACGTCGGCAAATTATGTGAATTAAAAAGAAATTAAAATATTCCAGTTACTTACTTCCTGATACATTGAAGCTATGTGCAATTATATGCTATTCCAACTGCTGTATGTCACTGCTAATAGTGGACTGTGACACTTATCTCAGCTTACATTGAAAACTCTAGACAGAAAGAGCAGAGAGACTTTTTTTCCAACGGTCAAAAAGGGATTTTGTGGTTTGAGCCGACAGGATCGCTCTGAGTGTCGCCCGCGCTCTCAGCTCTGCTTTAATAGACATTGTTTCGTTTTGAGCACATTTTAGACAGAGCTCCTGAGACAGAAGGAGCTTGATGCTTGATTTCGCGCAGGCATTCTGAAGTGATTTGTCTCACAGACTGATAAGATATTGCCACTCGATTTTCTCTCTGCACTCAGGAAAAGCAGGTAGCAGCACCTATAGATGCCTTTTTAGGGTGTGTGTGTGTGTGTGTGTGTGTGTGTGTGTGTGTGTGTGTGTGTGTGTGTGTGTGTACGGTTTTCACCTTGATTGCACTGCTGCGAAGGTGGTTTGAGAGGTATTTTCTTCCCAAAGGCTCTTTGGTGCATTAAAAGCTGGTAAAGTGCAATACAGACCAAATGTATTTTCTATCTGCTCAGGGCTGTTGCAATGCCGCCTCGGTAATTTGGGCAAAATTGTCTCCATTTCTGCCTTATTTGAAGCACAGCCATCACTCTTTCTGACAGCTCCGCATGCTAATTTCTTCAGCCGCCAATGGCAGCAAGCGGTGCCTCGCCCAAATGATACATTTCACCCAAGATCTTCGTTGAAGTTTTAACTGTCAATGTTATTTAGCCGCCAAAAAACAACAACAACAACAAAAAAAAACCAGTCAAATTTGAATTGTTTGCGCTCTTGACCCGAACTATCAGATGCCTTTGATGTGCGGCTGGGTTGTATTGCCGGTTGCAAATGGGTCCCAAATTGGCTCGCAGATCAGCAATGATCTCGGTGGCTTGGAACGAGTTAGTCATCAGACAGCTGAATGCTTCCTAATAAATTGTGCAGGATGGAGAGGAACACGGTGTTGAGGGGGCAAAGTGAATAGAAGTGGGAGGCTAATACACACCCCATGAAAGAGCATGTGCATACACACACACACACACACACACACACACAGAGGGAAAAGTGGGTGCCATGGTGGCCTTCCCAGCCATCCATCCTCGCCCCAGTAGTGGCCAGGACAGAAGGCATTACACACAAAATTCTCCCTCTCTCTCTGTCGCTCGCTGTCTCTCTCTCTCACACACACACACACACACACACACACACATGCACAGAGTTCCAATAGTATTCCTGAAGGCCACAATTTGCACAGTGAGTGAAGCCAGAAACCAGACCCCAGAGTCCAATCTGTGTACCAGCAGATTTACCAAAAAGGGAGGTTATTAAAGGTCATAAGTATGTGTGTGTGTGTGTGTGTGTGTGTGTGTGTGTGTGAGAGATTGAGTGAATGCGAGTGTTTTGTGTGTGTCAGAAAAACGTGAGGTGGCGCTGCGAGATGCGATCCGGCGCCGCCGAGCCATTGATATCGATTTGGTTCGACGTTCCATACGAGCCGTTCCTCCAGCGGGGATCAGGCATTAGTTTTACTCCGAGGGAGAACAAAGCCCGCCGAACACGGAGGCACCCTTGACGGCGGCTGTTAAATCACCACGGAGATGGAGCATTAGCGTGGAGTAGTGTCGCCGTGCTGGAGTGTGCCTGCGCCCGGGCGGGTTAGGGCGCACGCTGCGTACCCATTACAGCCTGGATTTAAATGATAATGAGGTCTAACTTATGGATTTCAAACAGTGCAGAGCGACTCTTCAGTGGGGGGAACCCAGCTGAAACTGGCCTGAAGTGCTACAGTGAGGTGCACTTTATGCTTCCGTCAATACTGTATCTTTTTATTTGACGTGTCTGATCTGTTGTTGAGCTGCTTTCGGAGTGTTACAGCTACTTTTTTACTTCCTTAAGTGTAATGTGCTTGTTGGATGTTAAAAGGTTCAGTGTGTACATTTTTTCAGGAAGCCTGATATTTCAGGACACTGTCAGCTGGGCTTCAACTAAGAGGAAGAGCATTGATCTATGTACTGTATGTTCTTATACATAAGAGAACCATTCCAAGAGTAGGAAAACCAAATGACTTTTATTGAACTGCGAGTATAGACGTTTATTTATCTATTTATGGGCAATATGTTAAGCTTTTACCAATATAGAAATCATAAATCAAGCCAAATTTTACACTCTGGACCTTCAAGTTTTGCAGCTCTGTCACTTTTTTTTTTTTTTTTCTTTCCAAACCTTCCGTGAACTGTTATTGGTCCTGGAGCGGCAGGATTGAGTGGAAAGAACAACTGCTTCTCGGCTCCAGTGATCCAATCTCGCCTCCCTCCCTCCTGCCCGCCGGCGCCGACCCAGACGCTTCTCGCCAAGTGAGAGCGCGGACGCGTCGCCGCCTCGATCAATAAGCCATTAGCGGACGAAGACGCTCACGCTGTCAACATTTGTCCCCGTGCCGTCACCCTCGGCCACACCTCCCCAATCCCCCATCCCCCTCCCGGCTTTCCATCCTGTTAACTCCCTCAACCTGTTTTCGTAGACGGCTCCTGAACCTCGACAGGTTTCAGGAGGAGTCCCTCTTCTTCTTCTCCTCCTACTCCTTCTTCCTCTGTGATGTCCGGGATGTGACTCGTCTGATGCGGTTTTGCAAACACGGCAGCGAGACGTGAAATGAGATTTCTCTGCTATCATTACCTCGCTGGGGAGAGAAGAGCCACGTCTCACTCTGAGCGGATTCCTCGCCGCGCTGCGCCCTTTGCTTCTTCTCAGCGCGGGCATGTCTAACCATTACCAAGATGGATCGATAGGGCTCAGCTCCGTAAGCTGCCTTGCAGCCGATACAGGAAATACAGTTGGTTGTAATGAGATGGGGATATTAAGCTGTTTAAGGGGAAGGGGAGGGAATTGGTTTCAACTAAAGACGAGATTCGGGATTCCATTTGCATAATAAGAAAAGGCATTTGTTTGCGTAAGTTTTACAAGGAGAGAGACTTTGATCTCCTTCACGGGGTTTGGCAGGATGAAGGTTGTGGGACTGGACCTCTTGTTTTCTCCTGCAAGCCGAGAGGGTCGCTGAGATTTCTGCTGATCTGACAGCAAAGTATTGAGCGCCGCTGTTTCCCCGCCGTGATTGATTTGGCTTCCCAGCGAAAAACATAAGGTAAATAGAATCACTCCATTTCTTTGTCTACAGAAGAGGTGCGACCAATGTGAACATGGCTCTCTCCACATTTATTTTTTTGGGAAGAAAAAAGAAAGATAAATCTGGGCAAAGGTGCAGTGAAATATTGGCGAATGTTTGCTTGACGGTCTGTATTGAACTCTCATAAATGATTCTGTTGGATCACCACATGAATCAGTGAAAAAAAAAAAAAAAAAGGAGAAAAAACATTGTTTTTACTATGGGCAGACAGTCTTTTGAAGCCAAATCTCAATCACATGAGTATCAATGAAAACCTTTGAATTCACCACTCTCACCTTCCTTTTGATTCTTTTTGAGGAGGATAAAAGTGCATATAAAATGTTGTTTTTTTTTTGATAATTTAGCCGCGTTCCCCACGGACCCATATATTGCCGAAGGGTATGTTTTGACATCAAAGAGGCAGCTGCCAGCCTCGAAGAGTTTACAGTGACGGCGGATGACTTTGAATTGAATGACTTCCAAGATGTGATCAAAGATTGACTCCTAACATTTTGGCACTTTCCTGACGAGCTGAGGTCTGGCAAGCCAGTGCACTTGGCTCATTAGAAAGACGGGTTGGAGTGAAATGGGAGAAAAAAAAAGAAAGAAAAACTGACGTGCTGCCCTCCTATACCAACCTCCCCAACAACAACAACAACAACAGCCATTGAAAGCAGACAAGAACCTATGAAATCACCAGCTTGTGCTACGAGGATTGTTAAAGCTTTGCCAGCACCCATTGTCCGTGTGGTGCCAGTCATTTCCTGTTGCTCCTTCAGAACAATAGCCTGCAGTTCCATGCCAGGCTGATCCTGACCCGCTGATCTCCCCTGGGCCCCCTGAAGGATGAGCGTCCTTGCCGCATCTGCCTTTGTGCAATTAACTGCTCGTAGCTTAGGAGCTTCTTTTTTTTTTTTTTTTTCCCGGAGTGGCAGATACCTTTAGGCTTCAATGAGGTTCTATTTGAATTTGTATGAATTTGGCCTTGAAGGTTAAGCGGTCGGGGAACAAAAACAGCTTTCGCCGGAGCTGAATATCCCGTCCATTTGCTCTAAGCCGTGTCATTTGACTTCAACAAGCTTTCGCTTTAGATGCCGCGTGTGGCTTGTTTATGAGATTATTAGAGCTCGCACCAGCCTTCGGAGGAGTCACGTTTTAAATGATTCATGTGCTCGCAGCGAACTCCGCTTGTTTACTCTTTAAGTCGCGATTATGCGTTATGTTCATTTACATTCAGCCTGCGTGTGGATTTGCCCAAAGCAACTTTCACCAAGTTGAATCAAACTTTGCAGGGAACAGAAGCTTGACATTAAGGATTCAATTTGCATCCATCCCAGAAAAGAGCGATAAAACAAAAAGCTTTTTCACCGGACAGGTGTTTATTGTTGACATAAACCATTCACGCGCCTGAACAAACTTTATTCCCAAGCTAGCGGTACTTTATAGGCTTAACAAATTCTCACAGCTTCCGTTTTACCAAGACTTAATTTCCAGCCAGTGGATTTGTTTTGAATCTCTTTAGGTACCAGGAAGAAACAAGCTCAATATGACACAAGGAGCAATAAATAAATAAATAAATAAATAAATATGTTAAAGGCAAAACATATTTTCAGACTTGTCGGCAGTGAGAGTCTTGAAAGTCTCAGTGAAAGTCAGGTTGTTTCAGGAAGTAAAGATTACATTTGGCACGCATGGTTTTAATCTTTGTGTCTAATATGTTTCTCACCTAAGCTTCTTAATTATCTACCTTTTGCAACATTGTTTTCACGAAAGCAATATTGTTTTGTTATTAAACTACCGGCTTCTATTCCAAGTTAGCACAATGATATTATTATTTCATAAAAAGTCATGACTAAATCGATAAGAACTTGCATCATTTCATTTATTCATGGGTCATCCACTCTAGAATACGTTTTGGATTTTGTTGTACCTAATATTAGTTTTGATGCCTCAATCGGTGATGATTGAAACTTGGTGTTAAACCGCAGCTGTGTTCCTCCCAATGACGCGACCTCCCGAATCCTCAAGCACCAACTGCGAAGTGACACTTGGCATTGGAAACCTCCTGTGTCACTCAGAACGACGCCGTATCCTCTGACGTGTTTGAGCGTCTTGAGTCTGACAGAAGATTCACTCTGTCATTTTCACTGGAGCTTGAATTCGACAAAGAACCCCAAAATGTTTAAACAGTGTCTGACATGAGAATGAAAGGATGCCAGGCATCTCTCTCAGCAGCGTGTCAGCAGTATAATGCCTGAACAAATTCTTCTATCCCTGCCTCCTACAGATCCGTTTTTTTTTCTCCTCAAAGTCTATACATCCATCAGGCCAAGTATGTGTTTATCCCTAAATGTTTGCAGACGGGTTCAGTGTGTTTGCCTCAGTCTCTCAGCGTTTGTGTGCTGTGTATCTTGTTTGTGGACAGTGCAGCCGCCCCGCACCCGTCGTGCATTCACACCTCGCAAGCGCAGAGTTTTTCGCCCCTAGGTTTGCTCCGGGATCGATTTAATTGCGGCGGTATATTTACAAAGCCGAGCAAGCAGCCGCACAGGAACTGGCAGGCGAGACAAAACTGTTCTCACGATACGCCGCGCTCACAAACACGTTGCACACAAAGGCTCCCCGCGTGTCTGGAGCAGAGAGCAAACTCTGCTCCAGACAAGGTGCTTAAACCGTCATAATCCATACACAGCAACCGCGTGTGCGACCACGATTCACACCCTCAATAAAATGCCGTTCCACTGTCCGCACACCGGCGCTGTCCAGCGTTTCTACGCCTTCATTTGTGCTGTCCCGCCCACCACGACTAAGACGTACGCTCTTTGCTTTCTCCAATTTCACTGAAAACGGTGAAGGACAGTTTTGGATTTTTTTTTTTTTTTGCAATTTCTTCGCCGGCCAACTAGATTGTTGTCAAAGGCTGCTCTGGATAAACTGCCTCCCCCCACTAGTTTTAATCAGCAGTAATGACACCATTTGTCTCACGGCGCTGAATAAGAGCAGAGCTTATCTCTGTGTTTGCCATTAGAGGTGCTTATTGCCCCAGCAGCCCTCTCCCGTTAATACCCTTCAGAAAGCAATACCAAGGTTTTCTCCACTGCCCTCCACTCTTTTCTCCCCTTTCAACTATTTTCCCACTTGTTAACCCGTTTGCTTGCTCCTCATTATTAGCGTGTGTTGTGTGAGACATGAATTTCAATGCATCCATCACATACAGTACACTGTCTTTAATAATGTGATTGTAATATCTGAAAGAACCTCGGCGATTAGGGTAAAAAAAAGACGATGTAAAAATCCGTCAAGATTCCTTGAAGCAGCCGCTGCCCTGCTGTTTATGAGCTTCCCCTTAAACAGCTACTCTAACGTGCACAGCTTTTATGCTGATCATTTCTGCTGCACGTCCACGTCAAGCGTTACAACCTGCTACATCCTCCTACATCCTTTGTGCTGGCTCGCCAAAGTAGTTAGAGACGTTGGAGGCTGTGTGTGTGTTTGTGGCGATGCCCTGGCTAAACGATGGGGAGGAGGCCTTTTATAAGGTCCAGGGCCCGTGTTAGGGACAGAGAGGGGGACAGCATTAATCTAAGAGTTCAAGCTTATAGTTGTCAGCCTGTATGGGGTGTAAAGGCTGATGGAGGCAAAGAGAAAAACTAAAAGGCCTTCAGTGAACAATGGCTGCTCTGTGTTTTGGAAAATTGCAAGGAGCCTACAGTTCAGCCCTCCGTGTTCTTTTCATCACTGGACCCCCCCCCCCTCTTCCCTCACCGACTGTCCAATTTAGCCAAAGGTTGATCGCTCTCCACTTTTTGCTCAGAAATCTAATCTTGGTACTGGCCAGAAAAGTCTTTGCTTTGACCACAAAAATAAAAGTGGGTGATCAAAAGTGGAACAATTAATTAAAAGTAAAGCAAAGGAATATCCAGTTTGTCCATTTATTTAGTGCCTATTAGTAAAGATAAAGAGGATAGAGAAGACTAGTGAAGTCAAGTTAATGAGACAGATGGCTTCATAATCACTGATATAAATAAGAGAAATTATCCTGTCTACAATAAGCAACATTATTGTAAAATGTCTTTATTGCCTCAATTTATCAAACAGATTCTTGAGAGACAAAATGTTTGCTGTGTTTGAGCTCATTAAACAGATTAGTACATTAGCAGAGAAAATCGGATGTAGTTTCAGCAATGTCCTATTATTCATGATCATCAAGCCAGTCAAAACACAGAGCAAAGCATCAGTGGAAACAGCTTTCCAGCAGAATAGAAACACAAAAAGTCCTTAAATGCAATGTGTAGTTGGGAAGGAGCTGAACTAGAGGTGGGCGACCGCCACAAATAAATAAAATAAAACATAATGCTGGAAAATTCTGTGATTTTCCAACTTTAATTGAAAATATATAACCCGGCTGAAGAGTTTAAATAATTCTCAAGTGGCATCCTTAGTTTAGGAATAAATAAATACATCTACTCATCAATAATTCAACAACTGCAGTTTGGCTTCCATTCATGCCGTAATTTCATTATCAGTTTCCCCCACTTGAAGAGAGCAAACGCATGTCAGCACGGTGGCTGTGCAATTGAATTTGCCGTTGACGTGCCGCTGTTTTCTTGGCGCAACATTTGCATCGTGGCGCGGCCGCTGAGAAAGAACCATCGCTGGCCGAGTTAACGTCCTCAAAGGAGGGAAACATGGAAGAGATAACCTGCAGACTGTCAGAGAGGGATTATCCTCCTCTCTGTTAAATCTGAATTCCATTTCTGTTCCGCCTCCGCCAGGTTTGCCCCCCCTGACGCCCGGCCCCGAGCCGCCGCCTCCCCAGTAATGCAATTAAGATCCATAAGCTTTTCCCAGGAATAAAGGGGCTGAAAGGGGGATTGTCCCATGCTTCAGTGAAGTTGGGAGGATCCATGCGTCCCCCATTTTTGTGTGCGTGAAGATGGATTGATGGAGGGGCGGGGCAGGGGGAGGTAATAACGTGTCCCTTCTTCCCTCCCTTTGTCAGCCGTTTCAAACAGGCAGGGAGAGAGTTTGTGTTCTTCGACTCCAGCGGACGCTGTGGCATTTTCACCTCCGCTCCTATAGAAATACTATTGTGTTGCCATGGTACCTCAGCTGTTTTCATGCCGGGTCCGTTGACTTCTTTTTTCACCAATTCAAAGAAGACATTGAGGTTGTTTTTAGTGTATTTTATTTAATAAGTTTTAATTATCTTCTTATCAACAAAACAGAATATCCAGTTCCAGCTCCAGTGTGAACGAGGAGCTTCCTTCATTCTTACAAAATGATTCCACTTGTGCTCATTCTTAAAACTGAAAAAAGTGTTGAGTATTTTACTTCATACTACAGCACAATGTTGTGCTTTTTGGGTTCTGGTGACGAAAGCAGCAGGAATTTCCCGCCCACTGTCGTCTTTACACCCTCCGCCCAGATTTGCGCCTTTACAAACATCGCTGCCGATGCAGCGCATCCGACAATGACGTGGGCTTTGGCGGCGCGGTGTTATGGTGCGACTGAGAAGATAATTGGCTTTTCACTGAGGCCGGTTTTATGCTGATGCAAATGAGCCGGCGCACAGCGTAAAGGTTAGGGTGATATTAGGCCCCAATACAAATGAGGACAGGACAATCCACACTGAGGCAGATGTCAAAACCAACCTTTTTTATTCTCACCCAAGCTCCAGTGTGTGTGTGTGTGTGTGTGTGTGTGTGTGTGTGTGTAGGAGAGGTGGTGGTGGTGGTAGGAGGAGTGTCTCACAGAGCTTTGTGTGCTGTTCTGTGTGGGAGTTGGGGCACTTCTCTGGAACAAATGGAAAAAGTCAGTGGAGTGTTGGTTATGTCGCAGCCAAACACTGTAGAAACCCTGGCTCACATTTGAAGATGCAGGTGTGTGTGTGTGTGTGTGTGTGTGTGTGTGTGTGTGTTTAAAAAGAAAAAGTAAACATTGTTAATGTAAACTGATATCACAGGAGGGATCAAATAAGTTGCTGCTCACAAATAACCAAAGTGAAATCAGAACCATGTTTTCCAGATATGACCAATGGGCTCCAGGCGTATTTTTGTCTTTGACAGTAAATATTTGATATTAAATTTAACCCAGCAGGTACAAAACACCTTTAAAGAGCTTCTTCTGTGTAGAATAAGAATTATCCTGCTAAGCTACGTGCCGGTATACATCAGATGGCAAGAAATGTGGAAATTGTGATAACCTACAATGCTCCAAACGATCAAATGACACACATACACAGCAATGCTGTTAGGCGTCACCCCTGCACGCCCACCCTACGGCGACCTCTTTTCACGAGATTGTATACGTTTAATAATTCCTCCAGTTGCGGACCCTCTACTCTGCTTCCTGCTCTTTTGTGTGCGATTGTGTGTTGCGATGCTCAGCTCTAGCGCCCTGGCCAGTGAGCCTCTGAGTGCTTTTAGTTGTAGTGAGGGAAATCAACTGTGGCAGAGCTGTAAATTATTCCTCTTGGGTGCTAAAGGGGCTGGAGCACATGCTCACTCCCGTCCGCCATGCCTCTATCAGGGCCCAGTCGGTTCCTATGGGCCCTTTATCCGTCAGGCTTGAAAGGCCCCAGCAATATCAATGGCACAGAGCACAAAAAAGAGGTTGTCTGCTTGTTTGGTTGTGCGGGGGAAGAGTAAAGATGCAGAGACGGATGCAGAAAAAAGAGCAAAGCGGAAAGAGCCCTGTTGAGAACAATCTCGGGCCACTCCATGGATAATGAAATTGCAGATTAAATATCTGTTAGCGAGGGGAAATGCATAAATATTAATTTGTTCATTTACACTCTCCGTCGTCCTTGCTTTGATCTTGTTCCTGGAAGCCTGAACCACGATGCCGTCAACATCACTCGATGTCATTTCATTGCAAGGGAATTCAAGTTGGCTGACAGTAATGCGATTCAAACAAGCAGGTTGGAGGAAGTTATTCATCAAGACTTTAACCCTTGTACTCCCTTCCATCCAAAAAAATGGAAAAAAATGTTCAAATTGGCGTCACATGGTTTGTCCCTTTTTAAAGGCAACGTTCTTAAGTTTTCACACATCAAAAAGTAGGCGCTACTTTGTGTCTTGTTGTCATTCCTACATAAAAAAAAAAGCTTTCATCCTCACCTGAATTCTGTTTCTCATAATTGATCAAAGCTTTAAAGTCTCACCGAAGTTTTACAGACTAAATGATTGTGTTTGCTTTTACGGTTGTGACTTGGAATATTTCATGTGATGAAAACCTTGAAAACTGTTGCTTATAAATGGTGTACGGTGTATCGCTTGTCTTCCTCTCCCACTGCGCCGCTAGCACAGCAGTCCTTGAGCAGCTAAATTGTCATTGTATGCATAGCATGGAAACACACTGTATTTTCACGTTCAGTGAATCACTCAGTCACTCTGTGATTGATTAATTGCCTCTCAGAGTGGTCGTTAGTCGCAGCCTGACTTGACGGCCAGTGTTCCTCAGGCTGGTGCTTGGAAAGTGGGCTTCTCAAACCAGTTTGTCTGATCCTTCCACTCCTGTTTGTACAGACTTTGGTGTGTACTCTTTTCTTTCCTCTTTAGAAAATCCCTCTCTCGTGACTCGAGAAGCTTTGTGTCTCCTGTCAAAACAGCTTCCTCTTGTCTGCTTTGTCCTCTGACACGTTTAGAAGTAACATTTCACACTTTCTTTCGAGTGGTGAAACGGGGCGGGGGGGGGGTTGGGGGTATTCAATTTGACTCCTCACAAAAAAACAAGCAGTCTATAAACAATTTTTTTGGCCCACGAAAGCGTTACAAAAGACCTTAGCCGCACCTTGAGAGAAAATGAAGGGGCTGCGCTCACTTTGCTCCGCTGTCCCTTCGGTTGGAGACTGTGCGGCATTGTCAGTGTGATCCTTCAAGCTTTGTTTACATGGTGGACAAGCCTCTGCTGTGCTGTCTCGTCCCCCTCGCCCTCCCTCAACCCCTCACCACCTGAAAGAGGACTTCCTTGAATTCTGATCGGGGGGCCTGTCCAACCACCAGCACCCTGAGGAATACTAATCAGCGCAGCCTCTGCCATACAGTACGAACTCTCTCCAGTCGGGGCTGGTGGAGTAACTGTAGACGTACGATGAACTGCTTCCACTGTATAGGTTGGAAGGCACAGACTCGGGAGTCGTGTAAACCTGGGGTGGATATAAATTGTCTATTATAATGTTAGACATGATCTACTTCAGATTAGGATATCTGTCATTTTTCACTGTTGATCTTTACATGTTTTTAAGTAAAAAGGTTAAAATTTAAATGGGTGCTTTTTTTTTATGATAAAACAACTTTTTTTTCAGCTCTTGAACTTTTGCGTGACTGGTATTCTAACTAACCAAGTTGGTCTCATCCACCAAGTATGAAAAATGACAACTTGCGCATTTCTGAATGAGCTGACTTTGTGGCTTGAACAAGTTCATATGAGTTTTTGAAGTCACATTAAATAACACTGTTCCTAGTTAAAAGAGACAGTTGTAGATTGTTAGTGTTGTTTTTCTTCTTGCTCGTCTGCTGAGAAACAAAATCGTGACACCCACACAGAATGCCTGATGGAGCCTTTTCTCTAGTGCTGGATTTCATGTAACTAGGTGTTGAACCCAAGCCGTTGATCTCGGCCTCATTTACAGCATTTCTTGTGTTCTTTGAAACAGCAGAAAACCCCAAAGTAACCTGACTGAAGAAAGTGTCTTCTTGTTGCAAGCATTACAAGTTCTGCTCGAGTGTATAACCTTACTAGTCTCCAAGTGCTGTCAGTTGGAGGTCTCTCAGTTCCTATCTGTCTTTGGGCCTTGTTGCTCCTCCTGCACGTGAGTGGACAGCCTGCTGTACAATGACATCTCAAAGTTTCGTCCTGCAATTCGACAGTTTCTTTGCTGTTGAAGTCGCGTCAAAAGTTGGACGTCGTTCCGCCCGCTTGCTCTTTCTTTACATCCCGGATGAACCCGTTTGTAAAGCCCAGATCAGCGCGCCGGCCAGCTGGGACTTTTGAGTGGTCAAATGGGTTCAACAAAAGTCCTTAGTGGCTGGCACAAGCTGTACAGAACACACAGCCGCACACAAGCGCCGAGAAGAATTGGGGAACATCATTGCCATCCAGGGAGAAGGTCCAAAATGCTAATGTGGCGTATTGGAGCGCTTTTGCTCGGCCCACGTTTTAAAGGCGCGCAGACATCACCAGAGCGCTGAAAGACAGGCTTGTGTGAGGTTAAGGCTCCGCTGTTATCGCGCAAAGCCCAGGAGTTGAGGCCATCTCTCAGCGTAGCTGCAGGCAAGGAGGAACGATGAAAGGAGCAAAAAGCAGAAAGGTAAAGGAAGGAGCACCTGAAATATTAAATGCATCTCTTGTACACACACGTAAGCGCGCACACGCACGCACTTCACTTTCTTTGGACCTCTTTCCCACACATATGCACCTTTCCTCTCCCACCTGTCTTAACCCTGTGGCAAGGATGCCTTTGATGGCTGTTACCCAGCTTAATTTGAAGTGGGGCTTATTGCAAGTCTCCCTGTAGGACGCAGAATCAAAACACAGCCAGAGAGAGAAGCGGGCCAGGCCTGGAGGCGTGTGAATAGGGGATAGAGCGGCAGACGTACATGTCCTGTATGCAGAAAGCGAGCGCGTTCTCAGCCCGTGAGGGGGATGCCTGCACTCACCTTGCATTGTGTCTGAGAACTGGCTGCCTCTGACGGTAGGAGGATGAGGAGGAGGACAGATGGGGGCAGTGTTACCGACAGCTCCAGCCAAGGAGCTAGCATTTACATTTTGTTCGCTGGAAGCCAAGTGTGAAAACCTTGATGAAGAGCAATTTGCATCTCTGGATGCCTATGAAGAGGTTGGCTTTGTCCACCACCATCGGAAAGCCGTGGCCGCACACTGCCAGGTCCAAAACCTGCCCACCGCACCACCAGCCTCCCCCCTACCCTCTGCCCTTCAGCCCACCCGCCTCCCCCCTGGCACTACTTCTTGGCAGCATTAGCCAGCGGTTATTTCCACTATTGTGTTCTCTGGCCAAGAACACCTGCTGGGAGCCCTTTCATCCAACCCTTAGCCGGGGACTTTCAAAGCCAGCCAAGGGCACCTCCCCACCCTCGGGACACACACACACACACACACACTTGGATTCACACACCTTAAAGGCCATGTCTACTAGAATACTGATATTTTTCTAGACAGACATTTCCTTGTTTGTCTCTCTGGAATTAGAGCATTTGGTAAAATGCCTCCAACCACACATATACACAAGGGACAATGAAGTTGAGTTTCTGTCCAGTGTGTTGTAAGTTGGGTGCCTATTGGGCATGTGTAAGTTGAGCTGAAAAAAGGTTTGCTTTCATATTTGAAATTTCTCCTCTCCCTGCTTTTTGCTCTAAAATGCAAACTTGTCAGGACTTGTGACTTTGTAAAACATAATTTCTGGTCATCCAAGTTCTCTTCGAATTCCAAAGTTCACATCAGGCCAGGTCTGATAAATTTCTACAGGTTTTACATCAGGAGTAGATTTGTGCAGTCTTGGCAAGTCCATGGCCCAGAAGGCATTTCACAACAGCTAGAGGAAATGGCAGCAGGAGGAGTGCGCAATTATTTCAATGCATTAATGTTGTTCTCTAACAAAATACAGCTTTAGGTGTTTTACTATGTCTAAATAACACCTACACAAACATTTTACCCAAAAGCTTGAATGCAAAAAGCATTGTTAAATAACACATTACCAAAGTCTTCACATATGACATTAGTCCACCTTAACTAATGGTAGCAGAGGAGAAAAAAACGCCCCCTCATTTTCACACAGGATGGACCCAAATTTGCAAATTCTGTCGTCACTGTCTGGCTTATTACAAACTAACAACTTGTCTGACCGCCTGTTTGAGCCATTTTAAGGAAGCAGAGTGTTGTGAGACAGACAGTGCGGTTTGGGGTTGTGTGTGTATCTGTGTAGCTGCAAGGCGGCTGTCTGGGATGTATTTGTATTCCGGTGGCCTGGGGTATCCGTGGATACACCAAGGTGACTGGGAAGCATGCATAAGGACAAAGTGAGAATAGGGGTTATTTCACAAATGTGCCCACTGATACCCACCCATTCAATAGACCCACACAGTTGAAAGGTTACTCCAGTTCATTTCCTTAAACAAGCTTTGATAAAACATTTAGTGCGACTCATTTGCAGGTAAATTGCGCCACCGTCGTCAATTATGCAAAAGGTTTTGATGGAAAAAAATCTGAAAAACAACACAAATTAACCAGAAGATCAAAACACCTAATTGCTTCAGAATCGAACTGAATTAGTCACAAAGCAGCAACTAGAAAGGAGGAATTCTTTATGAATGTCTCAGACATTGATTTTGCGTGAGTGTGAGCTGATTTTTCTTTTTTTCAATTTGGGTAATACACAAGCACTTACGATAACAACAATGAAGTTACTGCTATGTACATTTTTTGTTTTTTTTCTGGTTGTTTTGTTTTGCTTTCAGCTTCTCCAGGACTGAAGTGAGCTTCAGAATCTGAGGACCGGCAATTTACATAAGCATATAACCACCCAAATAATTTTCTGGAAGAGGGAGCAGACATGCCTCCACTGAAGAAAAAAGATGCTAGATAATCTTAGCCTCAAAATGTAACACTGTAAATCTGAGTTGTGTCCAAAAGAAGGAAAACATGAACCCACCCACTACTTTAAAATTAGAATAGTTAATGGAAAAGAGTTGTAATCGTTGTCTTTTTCAGTCCACATATTTTTCCTTTGTGAGAACAAAATCAAATTGAATCTTCTAGTTTGAGAAACAAATGATAATTTGTGTTGCTGTGAAAGCTCCAGATATCTGTTAGCTATTAAAACTGAAGCTTTGAAAGCCCTCAGATGGACTTTAACACGACAGTTCATTGGATTTGGCCTATTTAGGTGTTTCATCATCACATTTGAATAATCCACAGATCGTACACAAAAGACTAATTGTGGAGACCTCGATTTAAACGTGCGCCATGGCTGGATGCACAGACAAATTGGCAGCGAGAATGAATTTGTCATTCCTTAAGCCCCCCTTCATTTATTGACAGTTGATGGGATCATTATTAAAATATGCTGCTGCTTTTACTTTTGTGTCATATGGCAATCTTGACATTAGGGTCTCGCCGTACAGGGTGTTCCACATTAATTGAATCCACACCACTGCGAACCGCTTCCATCCAAAGTTAACATGAGATCATTTGGCCCCAGTAAGATTATTCCCACCCTGCAACACATGGTTCCCCACCTACTGTACGTCCCCACTCGTCCTCTGCGGCTAATGTTCCCAAATCAAGCGGCTTTGTGAGACCAATGAAAAGAGCTTAGTCACTGTGTAATTTCATTCAAGCAGATGATGATGATGATGATGATGATGGGACATGTTGGCCTTAAAGGGATTAGCTGACAAAACATGATTACTTTGACAGTGAAAACCAGCTTTAGGCAGCAGTGGGTGAGCTCCAAAGAGGGAGGTCCAGTGTTAGTGAGTCATGGCACCTTTGGCCTGAAAACATTTGGCCAGTTCTGATGCTTCCTTTAAATCAGAACATTAGGACAGGATGGCAAGTATTGCACGTCTGTGTTCATAGTTTTAAGGAGTCATAATGATGTCTGCCTCATCATTGCACATTGCTTCGGTTCGTACTGTGCATTTGCATTATTTTCCTTTTCCATTTTGCCTAGTTGTGTGTGTTTACCTTTGCTTCTTGCACAAGATTTAAGTACTGCAACCTAAGCGACACGTGACAAGCGACATGGCTGCATTCCAGGAAACTTGCCAGCTAGGAGAGCGCGAAATTCTAGCTTTTTCAGGTGGCAATATGTGGGTTTGACAGTTTCATTCGTAGGGCATCAATTGTTTGGTTGGCTTTTTCCATTTCCCCACGATTAGCAAAGGTCCGATTTTCTAAAAGATGAATTGGTGGCTACGAACTGAGGGTAAAATGTTGAAAAATCCCCGTTCATCCTTGTTCCGTCCTCTTTTTTGTGGCCACAGCCCATCATCTTGCCTCCGCCTCGCCCGGTGCTTTGCCTCCACTTCTGCTGCACCCGCCACCTTCGTGACCATGAATCTTCTTTTGTGGTTATTTCTTCCTGCCTGGTAACTCCATCTTCCCCCAGTGCACCTACCACTCCCTCTTTCTGCTCATGTCAAAGCCACCTCAACCTTGCCTCTGCTATTTTATCTCCGGCTTGGTCAACCTTGACTTCTCCTTTGATATGCTCGTTTCTAATCCTGTCCATCCTGGTCACTCCGGATGAAGAATCTGAGCATCTTCAGCTTCCAGATCCAAACCATGCGTCATAGCAGGTCTCACCATTGTATAGGAAATTTAGCATAAAAATGAAAATGCCTTAAAATGAAAATGTTGGTAACCCTGTTAATTTTATTATAGTAGCAGTATAGTATTGGTTCATTTTAATTTATATCTGCTAATTGGTGTGATAAAACCTTTCATTTCCCAAATGCTATTTCATTACATCCATTGCATTCATTAGGGATACCCAGATGCTTTCCACTATTTCATCCTCCTCCTATCGGTCGCCGTCACTCACGCACTCTGATGTTTGTTTCCAATCTCTTCAGACAACAGGTGTTTGTTCCTGTTTGCCTTTCTAATCAGCGGCCGCCGACAGAGCACACAAACAGAGGGGACAAAGGGGCTGTTTGCCACGGGGGAGGAGCGAACACATGGCGGAGCAGCGAGAGGGAGCTTTGAAAGAGGAGTCGATAAGGAAGGCAGACGCAGTCAGAGTGGCGGGGAAGACAAAAGGGACGGCTGGGCGCAGCGCTCTGCTTTTTTGCGATAATACGGAGCGGACGCAGTCGCAGTTTCACCAAAAAAAAAGAGATAATCGCATTCCATAACTGCCTGCGGAGAAGGAAGTTATTTTCACTCATGTCTTTAAGTCAGCTCTCCTTCATTACTGTATTTCTGTGAAGCCAAAACAAAATGATTTCTGCCACGTTCGGGAAGTGAACGCGCTCCCTCGGCGTCGGCAGCCATTTTTAATTGATTGTAATTCTTTATTGGAGAAAGGCGTCCTCCCCCCTCCTTTGTCTGCGGAGCCTCAGAAGGCTTTGTTTGCTTCCCTCGCTCCTCTCCTCCCCTCCCACCTCCTCTCCCCCGGCCACTCCCTCCGGCTAGTGCTGATTTTTGATAATAAGCCCAGCAGTAATTTGTCATGTGGACCCGACCGGCCAGCGCGAGCGCCGCGTGTGTGCGGTTTGGGACTTGAATGGCGATGGTGGAATAGCAGGGGGCGTTGGAGAGGGCTGGGTCGGGGGAGGGGAGACATACGAGGCTCGCAGCGAGTGTCGATTCACTCAGCCAGCGGGAACGTTGTCCGTCAGTGAAAGGCTTTTATTTTCCCCTTCATCTTTTCTTTCCTTTTTTATGTTGTTGTCAGATTGGCTGAGCCAAAACCTCACACGTCGACGACTGTCACTCACTCGCCAACCGCAGGAGGGTAATTGTAGAACCCGGCGCATGCATTTTTATTTGGCCAACAGACGAACGCCGAGCCTCCAGAGCGACGTCATTTTGGTTTTGAGATGCAAGCTCGTCACCTTTAGGAATATTAATATTACTGTTACATTGCTCTAATTATCATATTGCAGTTAGCTGCTGATGAGGAATGATCTGATAAGTGCTGTACATCCATGAAGCCATATATTCTACATTGTACATGTATTTACGTGTTATTGTGGTGGTGCTACTGGCCACAAAGGGGGAGGAGAAACTGAGCTTTTTTTTATGGCACTGTATCACCCCTCCCCCTGTGCATCACACATGTTTTATGGCCTCAATGGGGCATTTAATGTTGAAGTGAATGTATGGGTGTGTGCGTCTTTGTGTGTGTGTGTGTGCAGGAGGCTATACTTACTGCATAAAAGAATTTCCTCTCATTTTATTCAAACGGGAACCCAGTATTTTGATTTATGCAGACATCCCCTATTGAAAGGGCTCAAATTATTTGCATTTTCAGAGATATATTTTTCACTCTGTCCTTGAATGGAGAAGTCTTGTCCAAATAGTAACGCGAGGAAAAAAAAATGTGCGGTGCTGTTCTGTGAAGTGCTGCAAGAAATATCAGAAAATGCACAGCACTACTGGGCTTCCTGCAGTAGCTTTATACCTTCCACTTGCTTGGGAGTTGCTGTAAACAAGGCACCTCTCAGTCTGTCATTAATATGAAACAAACACCTTACTGACTTCCTCACTAACAGCTGAGACAAGCCAGCCCCCTTTGTGACATCACAAAATGTAGATTTTAAGAAGGGTTTAGTTAAGCACAGATTTTAAGAAAAAATACATGGGAAAAGAAGCAAAGGATGGATTTCTAATTTCTAGCTGGTTGAGTGACTCAGAGAGAATTTTGCAAAAAATATGAGACCTTTAAATAAGCGTGTAAATGTTTAAACCTTTAAGAAAAAACATTGCAATTGATGATGATGACGGAACATTTTGTAGCCACAGACTCAGTTTTTGCTTCTGCAGCTCAATCGTCAACATAACAAAGGCAGATTTACGACATTACAGTGCACAGAGAGGGGGGACTGTTGCCCCCAAAGACCCCTTCACAGCGGCTCCATTTCTTTATTTCACCCCCACGGTGACATCAGTCAAACGCCGCCGACAGCAGCCTGGTGCATTAGGAGCCGTGTGGCTTTTACATGTCTGAGCAGGAGTGTGAGCGCTGATATCATTAAAACCATGACCCCGTCCAGGAGAGTGGCCGTCCGGTAGTCTGATGAGATTGGAGCGTTGGAGGAGGAGCTACCGGGGGAAAGGACGGGGGGCAGGATGGGATGAAGCGAACGTGCGTGTGTGCCTGTGTGTGCACACGCGTGTGCATGTGTGTACGTGGGCGGCAGGGCTTGTATCGGTGTCTGAGTGTTTAATAAATCAATGCAGGTCAAGTCTGAGAGCCGGATGTCACCCATATGGCCTGCTGTTGGGGATTTGCCTCTCCCTGTGCGTGTGTGTGTGTGCGTGTGTGTGTGTGTGTGTGTGTGTGTGTGTGTGTGTGTGTGTGTGTGTGCACAGAATTAAAGCAAGGTTTTTCTTCTGTGCAGATGTCACTGCTAATGAGAGGTATTGAACTAAAAGCATATGACCTCACAGCTTCCCCATCAGCCGCCATTGGAAATAATTCTGACGAGCACACATCCACTCACACACATTGCAACATTTTGACCACATTTGTCCGGAAATTTCTCCTCAGTATTTTTCCGCTACTGAAGAGATTTCAGCATGGAAACGATTTGATGCTTTGCCTCGTCGGTGGGTTGCGACCACCTGGTCGGTGCCCTCTTGCTGAGAGCGACGCGTGCCCCGACAGTTCAGTCTCTGTTCGCTGGAGATAAAAGGACGCCCCCCCCGCCCCGTCCACACGCTCCTCTACAATGGGCACCCTTGTGCGGCCGCTTCATTAGCAGTCTCTAACGCTAAGGCGGTGGCGGTGGCGGGCACAAAGCGGGCGGCTCTTTGATCTCGCCGATGAGGTTTTCATCCTCCGTCACAGCGACAAACATCACTCATATTTGTTTGTCTGGGCAGCTGGTCGACGGCGCTCGGCGCAGAGACCCCAGGAAGCGTGTAGAGGGAGGTTGGAAGACGCGGGGAGTCACTTTGTCATGTGAGGTTTGACAGCGTCGTGGTTGAGAGATTGAAGTTGTGTTTTATAAAGACAGAGGGGCAAAAAAATAATTTGAAAGAGAGATTATGGACGATGGGAACTCAAATCCCCTGCCTTCCCTTTAGATCTGATCTGTTTTTTTGTTGTTTTTATTTATTTTTTTGACTCATCTTGTTGCTTCTCCTCTCTCATGGAATGGTCATGCTTGTCTGTCTCCATTTTTAAAGCCAAGCTTTAATGCCACGCTCGTGTAAAGGGGGTAGAGCATGTGACAGGATATAGAAGCCTTGGCGTGGATCCGATTCAAAGCGCATTGTATGGTTCGACATTCAGGAATGTGGGAACAACAAGGAGCCCATGAGGACGGTGCTGTCACATGTCTGAAAGGATGTTGAGAGAGGCAGAACGTGGGATTGTTTTTAATTGAAAGCTGATTTTCAGTTGGCTCCACCATAAAATTACCCACAGTACATCTATCTATCTATCTATCTATCTATAAATATTTATTGTACTGAACTGAATTTCAATCAGAAAATGAATTTTACATCTTAAATTTGCTCCACAGAGTTTACTTTCCTCTGCCCCTCTTAACGTTAATTTCCATCCAAGACAAGTGGGAATGCACAAAGGTGCAGTCCGTATTTCTCAAAATGGGTTAACGCAAATGAAATAAATTGTCATGAGCACACACGCATGCACGCACGCACACACACACACACACACACATCCTGATGCATTTCAAATCCTTTTGTAATCTGTGAAAGGAATCAATTTATTTTAGCAAGGCCAGATAGCCTCCTCCAGCAAAATATTTCTGCAAGTGCTTAGGAACTGATTGACTACAGTGATTCTGAGCTGTCCCGCAGTAAAAGACAAAAAAAGAGAAATGTTGCACAAACTGAAGGCTAACAACTGAATGACGAAGACGAGACACTTCTCAGGCGTCTGCAAACTGTCTTAAAAGTGCAAAATATGCTCATTTTTGTTGCTTCCAGTGGAATAGTTGGAAACTATTCATCTGTTTTTTTCTGCAAGAACGGATGTGACTAATTCATAATTCCTTTCAGCCCAGTCTAATCTTTTCTTTTACGGAGGTGCAACACATTTTTATTTTGAAAGTTGCTCTCCAGCCTTGCCTTTCCTTGGACTAGTGGATTGCATTTCTGCAATCAAGAGAAGGGAAGGTCGAGCCCCGCAAAATGTTTTTACCTCTTAAAATTTATTTATTTATTACCTTTTTGTTCTGAATTTAGAGTTAATGTGTGCAGCTTTCCCTGTTTTGCATGTGGGTTTCTGTCCGCGAGTGGTCTTTGTAGACGCCTGCTTGCTTTTAATCAACATAATGCTGAAAGGATTTGCACAAGGACGTCACCTGGAGTGCAGACGTCGCTCCAATCCTGCTCGGTTCTGCAGTTTGAGGGGTGGGGCGGTCGTGAAATTTGGGTGGCCGCTTCAACATCCCTGAGTTGTTCATGGTTGGTGGGGGGCAGCCTGTGATGCACGGGTGGTCCCACAACAGCAGCAAGGTCTCCGGGGAGCGTTCTCCCAGGACAAAAACGTTGTTGCCTCTGCTGAAAAAAAAATTGCTTTAAATGTCAGTCGACTGGATTTTATTAACGGTCGCGCGCGGTCGTGTGAGGTTTCTGTGATTCTGGAAATCACAGAACCCTGGTTTAGGGCTCAGTATTTACCAATGTCTCACGCAGTTCTCACACATGCATGATTTTCATGCATGTGAACGACAGTCTTCGTAGGAAGGCCCGGTCATCTGAAGCTGAGGAATTAAGTCTCTTCTCTCAGTAACCCCGCTGTCGCCTCGGTCGCCCACCTGTTACCTTCGACTCCATCACCCCAACTTAGTTTTTTCGCTCCTGTGAGATTTGCCGAAAAAACTCCAAACACAAAGTCCCCCTCCCCCCTCTGATCCCACCCTCAGGTTTGAGATCACGAATTGGAAACAGGCCTCTTTGAACTGGCGGCTGGCATTTGATGTGCTCTGAGGAGCATAATATAGAGTGTATTTGATCTGGCCTGTTGCACCGCCGGTCTGAGGGTTTCCTTCACATCTCTGGCCTTTGTAGTTTGTGTATCCATAAGGAAAAAAACAAACAAACAAGTGCAGACGCACATAAACACACACACACACAAACACACACACATACACCTGCAACCATGTGCATTTCAGCGCAAGTCCGAGGCTTCTCTTCTTGCCTTTGCACAACAAGTTGACGCCTGCAATATTAAAACTTTTCCTATTTTTTTTTAAATGGTTTCGCTGCTTTTGATTTGCACTTTTATCTTTTAATCAGGCTTCGCGCGGATGATGTATTCCTCAGCAAAAATCCAGACCGACTCAATTTGTTGCAGACCAGCGAAAGTGCTGCGACCGTTTGTCTGCAAACGGCTGCTTCTGGCCTCATTCTCTCTCGCACGCTGGTCTCGTCTCCTCCGTGAATTTGTCTCTGCCCTCAGCTGATTATTAAGAAGCTGGGCGAGTCCTATATCTTCTCAGAGGAACTTCTTCTCGCGACGTCTCGTCCGCTTCTCGCTTTTTTCTCGCTCACGCACACGCTCAATATGCAGAGTTTCTGCTGGTTCGAAGTATCAGATCTGTTTCAGCTCTGCATTCAGTCCTCTACACATTTTCCTACATCAAATCTTTATTCCCTCGTCCTTCCTCACAGTCACGCTTGCATAGCCGAAGACTCACTTTTTATCTATAATGTATAGGGTGTTGGAGGGTGTTATAACACCTGGCTGTACAGACTGTCAGAACTTCCAAATGAACTGCCGTGAGACAGAAAGACGAAGAAAAAAACCACCAAGCTTGTGTGCCAGACTATCGCTTCAATAGAAGAATATTTTTCTTTGCACGTAGGTTTTTTTTTTTATATATATATTTGACTGGGGAAGTTTTTTTTCCATCTCTCTGCAAAGTTTAGCGTGCTAATGTTTTGTCTGCCTATCTGTGACTTCATCAGCACACTGGGAAAAGGCCGGCTTGATAGATATTCTAGAAATCTATTTCTGGAACTCTTTCAAAAAGTCTTTTAAAGCTAAAAATGTAATTATTTATTTGGCAAAAACAAACTTTCAAAAACTAGAGAGTCCTTTGAATAGATATTTTTATTGCAAAATTTTAGCCAGAATAATTCATGAGGACATTTAGCCTCATGAATTGATTTATCTGTACAGAATTTGACATCTTAATCAAGAAGTTGTCATGTCTGCTTGTTTTCAGGTTCCTTTGTAAAACAGTACATTTGGACATTCCCGGATACCAAAAATAATCAGCCTTCATTGGCTCTTTCTGCTTAGTTTTGAACACATTCAATAAAGTAACTTGACCTTCATTTTAGTTATAAGTCAGTGCTGATTTGGTTTGGTACATTTTATCATGAACGAATAGTATTTTTTTTTTTAAGCATCGCCTTTGAGATTATTCTTCCACCTTTTAAGAAACTTTGAAACAATGTGCAACTCAAACAATACAGTGGCCTTGTCTTGTCATGCTTAAATCTTTGTTCACATAGAAAATACTTACAGTTACTTCAGCTTGTGTGTGTGTAAGTGTATGTGTGAGGAAACTTGAAAGGCCAAACTCCCAGAAGGAGTTTTGTGGCTAAGTGGAGGAGGCAAAGAATAACGTGGGACTTAGCCCTTAAATGTCAAAAATATTACCTTTTTTTTTTTGTAGAGACAGAAACAAAATTTTCCAAAAAAAATCCCCTCAATGTTTCAAATGTCAGGTTATCATTTTAAAGGCCACAGAAAAACAGAGCTTTGTTCTTCTGCGTGTGCAGGAGTAGAGGATGAAAATGCGACCCTGTCTGTCTGACTGAAGGACGGTTAATGACGCCGTCACGGCGCCGGCTGTCTGTATCAGACCATTGTTGCAAGAGTGAAGCAACGCCGCCGTGTCTGCAGTCAACAAATTCCTAATTAGAGCCGTCGCCATCTTGTTATCGCCACCTGAGATGTTGTGTTAACATTTCAGTCTCTCTGTTTGCTTGTTAGAATGTAGCTGCCCTTGAGCTGCCCCCCTGGTTCAAACCGGAACATCACAAATTAGGTTGACAGGTTGGGCTAAAAAAATACATTTCTAGTTATAGATCCTCACAGGTGTCCAGCATGTGTGCTTGTATGTGCTCTCAATGTGTGTGTCGCCGTGTGTGTGTGAGGGTTGGGAGCGTCCATTATCTGGTCAGCTTACTCTCTAATTGACCATGAGCGTCTTCAGGTCGTTGGCTGAGTGTCAGTGGAAATTGAGCACCTAATGTGCGGACCGTGAAAATGGCAGCGCCTTCAGATGATGTCTGAAAAAGGGAGAAAATGTCGACAGAATCTGAAACAAACGTTTGAAAATGTTGTCGTTAAAAATTTAAATGTGGCCAACCTCTTTCCATGAGACATTTTGTGCATTGGCATCGGCGAGCTACGAACTTTATTGCGAATTAGGTCGTTTTCAAAACGACGTCGTTCCCATAAAGTTGAATGCAGATTCAATAATTGTGGCCATTATTGCAGTGCTTTGTCCTCGCGTGGCCCCGTTAAGCACTGCAGTAATTGAATTACTAAAATTTCAGCGTACATATGTGTCTCCGTGTACAAATACATGCCTATGGGGCTTTCCATAGATGTCGGCTGTGTCCTGATCTTTCAAATCCCCCAATACCTCATGAGGCAGGTGCAGCTGCTCCAGATGGATGGCAGCCATGCGGCAGGTCTCAGTGCATCCTAATGTAAATGCAGGAGGTGGTTTGTGTTGCCTCAGCAGCTTTTCAGAAGCAAGGCAAGATATTGTTCCGTGCACATTTCCTTTTAGAGACTGCCGACGGTTTGGAACTGATTGTCACAAAATCTCTCTTCGGCCAGGCTGCTTTTCATCCCCCTTTTCTTTCCAGTATTCTGTCAGCTCCTTCTCCATCTCTGTCTCATTTCTCATCTTGGTCTGTCTTTCTGAGCATTGTATCCAGATTATGTTAATATCCAGCATATTTTTGCCTCGCAGTTGGTGCTGTACAGGAGGCTGCCTGTGTTTTCAGGCCACTGGCAGAGAGAGAAAGACGCCTGATGTATTCTAAGCACATTGTTGTAAAGAATCGGCTCTCCTCCGTTCCTCCGTTATACACCTTCTCACCACCCACTTAACCTTGTCTTGTCTTTCTGTTCTCCTCATCCTCATCGTCTGCCCTCTTTCTATTTACTCCTCCCTTCTGCTCACACCACTTCTTATCCATCCTGGGCCTGAACCTCTTTTTACCCGTATCTGTAGGGCTCTGCCCCCCCTTTCTTATTTCAGTTCCTCCTTGCAACAGAATCACAGTTTATGCGCCACTGCCGGCTGTCGTTTTCGCAGCCTGCCATGCGCTGTCAACATTATAAACACATTTTGGTGCATATAGAAAGCGCTGGGACCCACAGGTGTCAGTTCAGGTGTTTCATTACAAAAGGTTCCTCCTGGCGTCATTGTCCATGAAGCACTCTTTTATTACTCACGCACAGCTTAAGCGCTGCACACATATAAACACTGAGATTACGCTGTTTACTGGCTCGTTTTGCTTCCACAATGGAAATGAAATCATCCAAGCCGCAGTCTTTTGTTGTCGCGCAATCTGTTTGCTAAAGCTGTGATTATTTTTTATTAAAGGCCATTCACTTCACTGTTCACTATATAATGTATGTTAGAAATTAGAAAGAAATCATTTTTATGTCTTTTGTTATTTCTTATGTGAACAATAAAGTAATTGTAAATGCTAATTTTATGGAGTTATATGTGAAATATTCCGTATATATTGATGTTATCTCATTTTTTAAAGAAAATAAGAAATTAAAGAAAGAGAGAAAACTGAACAAGTCGTTCTATGTATTTGTTTTTTGTTTCATTTTTAATTGCCAAAATATAACAAAACAAATTATGTTGCCTCTGCACCACTGTTTTTTTTTCCCTGGACTGATTAAATAAAAAATAAAATGCTCTCTCAGAAGTTACTTTCCTTACTATTTCAGAGAAAAAAAGAAAGAAAAAGAAAAACTAGAGCACAACCCCCACTTCCAAACACACAGCATTTTTCATTTACACTCTCCTCTCCCTGCCATTTGTCATCCACCCTATCCGTGCAGTGTATTTCATCATGGCGCGCTAAAGGCACTGCTAACACGCCGGGCGAGTGCTTTCTCTGTCGAATGACGGGAGTTTTTGTCTTTTCCTGTCCCCGAGACGGATTTGAGCGCGGCAGCTTTGCCCTCACTCACAAAAAGGCACCGGACAAAACTTTTGGAGTTCACAGGCTATCAGGAAACTGTTGAACTGAGGCAGAGCGGCTCCTGCCCAGGGAAAAGAAAAGACAGAAAAGAGGAAAAAACAGCAAACAGAACGTTTGAAACGCAGCAAACTCTGCGAGACAGCGACCGAGACTGGACTGGCTTGTTGCTGATCTAATCTCTTGTGACGTTCCCTCTTCGCCGCACCTTATGTTCAGCGCGCCGTCCACAGAAAGCAGTTCTACTCGGATCGACGTTGCAATGCTTCTCCACTCTGCCTCAAAGCAAAGTGCTCGGATTGAAAAACACTGACCCGTCACGGAGGCATGCACCTGTAATCTCCTTCCTGTCTCTTGCAATTGCAATCCTTTAGATAATGCTGGGATCTGTCCCCCGTGCTTCTATCCCCACAATATCTATGCAAAATGCCCCGCAAGCTCTAAATGCCGGCCTACTTAATGCTGATTGTTGGTTGAAACGTCCAATCAAAAAGTATTCAGTGGAGGCCAAATATCGTGAGGACACTTGGCATATGAGGTTTCAGTCGTTCTTGTTTAATTGTTTGTTAAAATATCCATACAACACGTAGAGTATCTACATCATTATGTTCTATAACCCACAGAATAGAGATTTTACGACAAAAAAAAAACACGTCTCACCTTCCTTTACAGAGTAAACTAAGTGACTTGTGTCATCAATGTCTGATGTGATAGTTGTAGAATTGACGGCGGTTCAAAAATGTTATCTTTGTCATTATAAATGGAATTTTTAATCAACATTTGTTTGCTTATATGTTAAAGTTAACTTTAGGACTACATCAATTCTATATCTGTTGTGCTCACAGCAAATATCTGCATGTTTCACTTGGAGGCAGGAAATGTGATTATCTTCATATCTGTCATTTTTTACCCCCCCCCCCCTCCCGACACACACACACTGTAATACATTCAGGTGTTCATTGTCAAGTGTCACCCAGTGACCTTTCAGATCCCTACTAAAGAACTACGTTGCGCTCGTAGTTGAAGTAACCACCGTGTTTCCCTTTTTTTCTGTCTCCGCAGCGAAGAAGACGTGTGCCACCACGGACTTCGCCTGCAAGAACGGACAGTGCGTCCCCGCTCGCTGGCGCTGCGACGGAGAGCCCGAGTGTGCCGACGGTTCAGACGAGGCTGATGCAATCTGCAGTAAGTAGCTGTTTAGTCGCGCCAGGCGCCCGCGCAAACACAACGCGCCGGACAAACAACGGCAGGCTGTGAAGCGTGCAAGGAGTCTGTGGAAAGGGAGTCGTAACACGTGTGTCGTTCGTCGTTACTCATACGTGTGTGTTGCTCATTATGCTCTTTAATAATGCTAAATTAATACACTAACAGGATGCAATGTGTTGGTGATTTGAGTTTGCACGGTGCAAGTACGCACAAGCACATTTTATTTCAGAACTCTCATCATAAGACCTTTGCGCACCGGGGGCGTTTATTTCATGCAGGTAGTTCGCACATCAGTAATTGTGATCAGATGCTGATTTTCATCTCCACTCCTTTAGCACAGGCCATGAATTTTAAGCAGCCAAATTGGCGATTCCATTATTTCTTCTGATTTCGGATGTTTTATTTTCTGAGATTTTCCCTGCTGACAAAACTCAGTCGATCAATCCTGTTACGTGGAAACACAACAGTGGTGGACCCACTCATCACCACCCTGTGGTGCCTGACAAGGGGCACAAACACACAACAGTGATATGAAAGGCAATGATTTGCAAAGCCTATTTACATCACGGACAACATAGTCCACACTATGCCTGTGTTTATTTACCAATTTATTAATACATACAAACATACATTTTTTTTTTTTTGGAAGCTACATCATTGACACCTGGCCAGGTTGGCTCGACAGGATGGTTGGGTAAACAGCAGCCTGCGGTCGCTGCCACACCTCCACGCCTGGACGATGTCTCGGCACACACGAGTTGTGCCCAAGCCCTCTTGAAAAGCTGGTCTCGGCCACAGTTCACGCCTTCCCAGACACGCTGCTTTGGAAATGCGATCAAGCACTTGAACTATTTGGTACACGGTAATCAACTCGAACTAGACTTCTTGCTGAAGCCTATTTGGCTGTACAGTCCAGGGCCACCAGCGTGAAAATTCAGACTTAATGCTGAGTTCACATGGAGTGCGGCGGACGACAAACGGCAGACAAAACCTTGACGGAACCGGGGTGAACTCACGAGGACTCTGAGGGAAAATAAGTGTGAGATTAATTTGCTATGGAGAGGAAGAAATTGACATTGTAAAAGTTTTATCATGTATTACGTATTGCAAGTGCGATGAACTGCCGACTTGTCCAGGGTGCACCCTGCCTTCGCCCTAAGACAGCTGGGAAAGGCTCCAGCAGACCCCCGTGACCCTGAATAGGAATGAATGAAAGATGAATGAATGAATGTATTGCAAGTTTAATATAATAATGATAACTGTTAGTTATATTATTGTTATTACCTCAGCTTAACATTCAGACTAAGGCTTAACATTCTTTCTCCAGATGTTCTATTGTAAACTTGACCTTACCTGAACTCTATATAAGGTTCTTCAAAGGATCTTTGCGTGTTTCCACCAGCTTGTTGTTGTCAACTGTGTTTTGTCTTTTTTGGTGCTATGTCACATCCAGTTGTGAAACCAAGCTTTGCTGTCCACTCGTCCACTATATTGACTTCTGGTTTGTTACTTTTTGACAAACTTAAGAAAGGATCTCTCATTTTCAAAAACCAATTATGGTACTTTGTAAAAAAAGTAAAGTCTTCACATTCGACTAATCGAGACCAAAGTTAAAAATCGCTGGATTCCTGTGGAAGTGGACTTGGCATAATGCCCGCAGATGCACGTATTAATCTCACAGGCAGTCGTCGTTTCGCCTTGAGATAACTTATAGAAGCAGTCAGAACTACCAGAGGTCAACCCCTCCACTTCTTTCTTCTCACAAGACTTCCCTGAGGCCCAAACTTCAGGCCAGCTTCTCCCTGCAATTTCTTTTTTTTTTTCTGTATTGAGTGGTGATCAAAGAGTTCTTTGAAGATTCTCTCCGTAATCGGTCTGATTGGGTTGGACCAAGGACATGTGTGTTCAGACCCTGAATGTGCCTTCAGACTGTCTGTGCCGCCCAGATGCGCCTGTGCATTAAGTCAGTTTTTGCATTCAGCGTTCATCGCAGGGTGAATGTGTAAGTCGTTAGATCTGATTAGTGGACTTGTGCTTAAGTCCAATTATGTCCATCGAGGTCGATCCCTGGAGGAGCCTCAACTTTCTTGGCCTCATCGATCCTCAAGGCCGCGTGTGCACGCTTAAGTGTTTTGCCGCATGCAGAGCAATAAAATGAGCGAAGAAGATTGCACGCGTCTGCATTCGTTCAGAGCGTCACGTCGAGGCCAATCTTTGAAAAGAATTCTGCAGCAGAACGGACAACAGAATGCTCCACTGCTGGGCCCAACACATCCAACAGTGCCACAATGAATGAATGGCTGGAGAGTACATCAGGTTGAACAGAATAAACTTTGCATGTAGGCTCACGCAAGACATTTTTATATGTGGCAGTGTAAGAGCCATTTTGTATTTTTGTTTGATTTTCCTTTAATTCAAGTTCATGACCCTGCTGGCAGTATTCAGTGTGTCCGGCATGCAAAAGGTCAAATTCTAACACACCTGTACTACCAATTAGCTTGCACAGGGCAAGACAAAGACCAGGTTGATTTCATTGTGTTTGATGGACTTTTGGAGAGAACAGGTGGGAATGCAGTGGAAGTTGGAAATTGGAGATGCCAGCAGGAAAATGGTTTTCCTGTTGAATCTGTTTGAAGCATTTTGTATCATTTGTAACCTTTTTTTTTTGTTGTTGCCCTTTTTGTGTCTTTTCTGAATCTTTGGACATTGTGCTAAATGGAATCTTTTTGTTGCGTTAGTGGACTGAACAATATATGAAACAATAGTTCCTTTGACTTCTAATCTTGACTTTTTTACAAATTGATGTATTGAATCTCCTTGGCATCTGAAGTAATTTATTAGGAGGCACTACAGGCAGCAAGGAAAATGAATGAACAGATGGTGAAATCTTGTCAGGTTTGGTTAATGCATGCCGCCAATTAATCCAATACCCATTTCCTCAACTTTACTTGTTCATTATATAAATATTTTTCTTTTTATTAATCTGACAGCAAAGTGTCCATTTCTGCCATTGTGGCCATGACACTGGAGGATCAGTCTGTGTTGTCAAAGTGCATCCACGACCAGATCGACACTGGTTTTCTTATTCATATCCCAGCAGCCTGACGCTAAGGCTCGTACCGCATCCTGTCCTCAGTCTCTCTGGTCTCGCCCGATTGCGTGTCCTCCACTCTCTGATCTGACTTCAGTTTAAAGTAATGCCTTTGACTGAATCGATTTCCTTGGGAGGGAATCGATAGGCTGATCCCACAGACCTCTGGTGGACTGCTGATTAACTATGGGCCGCCGATGATGCCTCGGCACCGCGCAAGACACACACTCGCAAGCTCCTCAGGAGTCGAGTGTAATTACACATCTGAAAATGAATGCAGGCCTGGAGGGGATTCTGTGGAAAATGCTCAGTGTAATGAGTGGTGGTTTATGCATTAAAGACTGCACACGGCGTTCTGAGCCGATCCTAAGTGCAGATGTCACCCCTCAGTATGCGGGTGCATTATTAGCAGGATTAGAGGCGCCGCAGAGTCACTCGCCTACGGAAGATGCGGCCTGAATTTGTGAAACTTTGCAAGACGACGACACGTTTTCTCGTGTCTTCGGAGAGAAAAAGCTTCACTGTACGTGTGACTTTATCATGTACGGCCTATAATTCAAACATGTGACTCGTCATAAACACCTACATTTGCAAATCTTTCCAAGAATTGTACACGTCATATGTTATGGTACCATATTCTTTTACTATTATCTCTTATGTTTCAGCTTTTTTGAACACTGTTTTAATGTCTGCTGGTATTGTGAGCTACTGCCATCAGCTCAGAGATTTGATACACCTTCTCATTGCAAGCTGCTCCATCCAGCTCCTCTGAATTTTTTCCTCCTCTACCAGCACAGAAAAGTCTGCAACTCGTTGTTTGACCACTGCACTGGTTTGCGAGACAATTTCCTTGTCTACTTCTCAAAGATAAAAGGTTTTTTTTTTTATGTATTGAGTCAGGTTTTATTTCTTTAAAGGGGTCACCTCCCAACCATCCTGCATCATCTCTCCCTGACAGACAGCCAGCTTGTCTCCCTCAGGGAGGAGACACAGCTCGAGGACACTGGTCGACCAGTCGAAGCCACTCTGTCTTCTCAGATTACGGATTTTGGACCTCGTAAAACGACCCCAAACTGTCCCACTAACCACCGTCTCCGGAGTGTTGCAGACGGTCTGAAGAGTCTAACCATTTGGCATCCAAAACTTTCATATGAATGGTTCATTCTATTTTTAATCCAGTGTGTAGATGCTTCAAACCCATCACTGACCAGAACTGACTGACAAAGCAAAGCAAATAAGTTCTTTGCTCTGCAGAAGATGTGCTCGTCTTTGAGATGCTCAGGCTCACAGTCCGTGTCCCAGACAATCAACGCTTTGATTTCAGGGACTCGGCATCACAAAGTCAGCATCCATTATGCCTGAGTGGCATCAGCGAGATCCCCCAGTTGGACATTTAGTGCTGATTGGAGGAGCTGCGTCGACTCTCAAGTGTTATTTAAAGCCCATCTTTATGTGCGCGCACTCCTGCGTCTCCGCCGCTGCTACATACCCACACTCGAGGGATTAGAGTGAGCCCCTCTCTCTCCACAGAGCGCGCAGGGGAAAAAAAAAAAAAGGTGATTGAAGTGCGACATCAGACACTTGGTCAGCCTCACTCAGCCGCAAGTCGGACGGCCGTGTGATGGACCGCGACCCTCGCGGACCTCAGCCAGCCTGAGTGATGCTTCAAAAGTTTGAACACGTGAAGAAAAGTGTTGAAGAGCACCTCGGCTTCTTCGACATTCTTTCTTCACACGGCAGAGGATGATTTCAGACACGCAGGTTATGCTGATGAAGTTGTTACCGAACCCTCCAAAGTCATTGTGAAACACTAACGAGGACAAAAGGAGAACTTTGTGAAGAGATCTCAAGTAGCACAACTTTTTTTTCTTTCTTTTTTTTTTTAAGAGTTAAGTGATGAAATCAGGAGAGCAACTTATTTAAATGTGAAATGGAAAACAAACTGAACTTCTCTTCATTTCCTGGGAGATAAAAAAGCCTCTTCGGTACTTTCAAAGATGTGGTTTTGATTTAATGATTAAATTAATGTCCTCTACACTTTGCTAGTGCCTTGACTAAAGAATATGATAAATCAAAGTTTAGCAACATGTAATGCTAAGATGCTTATTGCAGACAGTCAAAATCACTAAACTCTGAACTGATCCATGTCCTGGGCTAGTGGAGGAACCTGGTGGCCACCTCCTTACAAGTGGACCTACACTCCTCAAAGTGAAATGTAAATGCTTGGTGCTGGTCAGTGAAGAGAAGTGAGTTTTGAATAACCTTGTCAAACTTAAAACTTTATTATACATTTTCTAATCCATTCCATGCCACTCAATGCATGTCATTGTTACTCATTAGATCTTTAACAATGTAATGTTAGCCCGTGCAGATGTGGTGCATCACAATAAAGCTTACACCGTCAACAAAATATCAACAGTAACATCACGGCTTTGGCAAACTTTTCGATTCGGAACTTTGCAGCCTATTTAATATCATCTGACGAAACTCATTCATCTGCCGACACAAACTGTCAGCGGAGGTCCTTTTATCACAGTGAGACGTCTCTCCCGCTTGTATCGCCGTCGATTTATGGGGCTCACATCAAGCCACCCCTGACTACTTTGATTTCTTTTTTCGACGGGGATTAAGCCTCTTCTGAGGATGAGGCTGCGGCGCTGATATTGAAAGTGGACGTGGAGACAGCTGGAGGACATCTGCTACCAGACTCCTCAGTCAAACAGGTGTTGCAGTGTCTTTAATCTCGAGCCTCCTGCGTGTTTAGGGATGAGGGAGACTGTCATTTGCCCGTCGCGATTGCCGAATATGGCTGATGAAATTGGGCGTTCTTTCTGCAATAGCTCTACCCTTGCCGGCGCGCTGCGTCGGGCTTGTCGAGACCCTGCGTGACGTGAGGTGCACAAGTGCGGATGAGCCCGCCGTGTTTTTAAAGCTGAAAGGCTTCAGCTGCACAATGTGAGTGAACTAGCAGGGCCATCTTAATTGGCACATCAAGGCCATAATTCCTAATGAAACCCACCGTAAGTCAGTTTAATTGCACCAAGTAACAAGTTTTTTTTCTTCACCTTTCAACTCAAAATCACAAGCGTGGGGCATTTTGTTTCCATGTGGCTGAAACACATTTATGAAATAATTGTGCATGCTGACGTGGTGACCATGCCATTTGCCATTACATGTTGAAACTAAGATCAGGTTATGGCCATTGAACTTTGAACTCGTTAGTGATGTGTTCATTCCAAAGATATTTTTGTCATCTTGTATTGCATAGTGCACGTTTGTATCATTCCTCTAGTGTCTAGTGCCCCCAACCAGGACTTCTTGGCAATAGCAGGATTTTCACAAGTGTCTGAACTGTGCAAGACAAAAGAGGCACTGTGCCACTTTTTTTTAATTCAAAAGAAAAATAGTCAAATTGATAGTGTCAGACTCTCTATGAGGATTTATAAAGAGAGACTAACGAACGTTTAATCGCCGAGCATCGGCCCAGAGGTCATTCTGAAAATGGAGCGAAAAGCTGGACCTGTTCACGCCTCCTCATTCATCTCCCCCCGTCCCCACTGTCATCAGTTCCACCTGCTCCCGTCCGCTCAGGTGGGCGTTTCCCTGTGGCTGCCGGCGGAGACAATGGGCAGCGCGGCGTATTATGGCGTGGAGGCGAAAGGTTGCGCCAGTTAATTATTTTGGAATATGAACGGAAAGGAGCCAGCGAGTTGTTTTGTCGGACAGCTTCAATTTCATGCTTGAGGCCGTGGTCGCGCCAGCCGTAATTTCCCAGGTGCCAACAGTGTCTCTCTCTCTCTCTCCAGCTGTGTCTCATTCAATCAGGTCAATTGTGCAGACACCCGTGTGTGTGTGTGTGTGTGTGTGTGTGTGTGTGTGTGTGTGTAGGTGTGTGTGTGAGCGAGCTAGACTCTAAGCTTCTGTACTTTGTGGCTGCTCTGATATTTCAGAGTCAAAGCGGTATTAACGGAGTTGCACAGGCGGGTCTTCTATCATTGTTGTCTGTTTTGTTCCCGTAACTTTAAAATCATCGTCCCTGTGCGTCACCAGTTGGGATTCTGGGTGAGACAGCGCCTCGCTGCCTGCAATTGTATTTGCCTGTGTTTCTGTAAATGAACTGAATGTACTAATACCTCCTGAATGCACTCACAACATTCAGTAAGAACAGATAAATAAAAAACTAAGCTGAGTGAACAATAAATATCCTCATTGAGACATTTGAATGACCTTGTTAGCTGTAAAATTATGAAATATAATAGCTTCAGTGGCAGAGCATGATTCAATAAATATTGAAATATTTTACATGCTTGTGATTCAAAATAAAATTACTTTATACTTAATTCCTCTATATGTAAAGTAGATTATAGCTTTTGTTAAATTAGTCAGTGGGATGTCCAGTAGGTTCCATGTTTCATTAACTTCACTTGTGTTGTGTTTACAGCAAACACTATTCTGTGTGGACACCTTGCGTAAGAGTGAAAACAGTGGGGAAATAAACACCACCGCAGCCACCATGTGACTTTTTTCCCCATCAATTTGGTTCTTTTGTTCAGTTTGTGCTCCCTGCCCTGGGCTGGTTACCATTGATTGTTTGTCAATAGCTTTCCCTCTCAGAGAGTCTTGTGGTCTTGCAACAACCTGATGAGTTTTTTTTTGTTTTTTTGTTTTTTTGTTTTTTCCTCACTGCATTCATAATGTTTGAAGAGACCAGTTCATCTCTGCTACTTAAGTGATGACATCACAAAAATACATTCAGCCGTCATGAAAAGTCAAAAACCGGGACTCACGGGCAAACATTTGGACGGCCCTCGTTAACCATTTCTTAAAGTCTCCAACCTCGACTTTGAAGGAGCTGGAGAGTTTAGAGGCGGCCATGAAGGCCGGCCCCAGAGTCCCCGCGCTGCTCTCTCTATCTCCCTCTTCTCCTTTTTGTCTGCCTTCCTCTGCGTAGCCTCCCATTAGCTGAGATGTGAAACTCGCCACCGGTGCTGTTTTTAATGCCCACTGTGTCGTCAACTAAACAACCATTACGAGGGGCCTGCCGGAAGAAAGTGGCAATTTCCTATGAGGGCGCTGTTTCCCTCCCCCCTTCGGCACCGGCAGACCCATCGCCAGGTTGGCGCTCATGGTTCCCCATTACGGGAGCTCCTTTTCCTACAAACAGCCTCGAGGATTGAGATAAAGGGGAACTGGATTGAGACAACGGTGGTGCTTACACTTCAGTGTAACTTTCAGAGTAACAAGACCTCTGGGTTTCCAGAGGAAAGAAGAAGGGAGCAGTTGATGGATGGAAACAACAACAGCAGCAGCAAAAAACTGCTTTGACATTTAAACAAACTGGAACAGGTTATTGGATATGACAGTTAGAAATTGTAACTTTTGTTTTTTTTATATATATATATATATATATATATATATATTCAAATTATTCTATTTGCAAAACAAGACATACATATTGTTCTGCCTTTAGCCATTAGAGCTCCCGCAAAGGGCTGGAAAACAAAGTAGTTTGACCAGTGAAAGAATCTTATGAAATGTGGCTGAACAGTGTTGGCCTGCTAGTTTAGTTCAGCATTTTCAACTGATTTGCTGATTGATTGCATTGCAGAATCAGACCCCCCCCCCCCCCACCCCCCCAAAAAAAAAAAAAAAGAAGAAGAAATCCCTAGTTTATTTTCTCGCATATTACATTTTCCTTAAACCTCGTTCTCCACCTCCACTACTACCTCTTGTCTTTTCCTCTCCGGTCACTTCTCCTTTTTCTTTTCCTTGACTTTGGTCTTTCACCCCTTATCCAGAAAACTCCCCACTTTTGGCACATAAGGCCTCCGATAATACGAGATCAGTGTTCCATTGAGAGCAACTAATCAACAGTCCCCTTCATTTAAAAAGTAATGTGATATTAACTGCATTTGCCCTTTTTGAAAATTGGATTTCACATCTGAAGGACAGGGATGGAATGTGGGGGCGTTGCTGCCCAACATGCAGCAGGTCAGCTGTGGCTTTCAAGGCTGAATTCCTCATTTATGCGCACGATGTATTGCGAATAAAGGGCACTTCCATCAAATCCTCTTCCTTTGCTGACACAATAATGCAACGTATGGTGATGCATGTCTTTCATGAATCATGAACAGTCGCTGTTAGACTGCTACCAGCGTTACTGTGGGCTGCGTAATGATGTTTTCCTTATTTTAAAGTGCAGCTCTGAAATAAATTGCAGCCTCTAGAAGGAGATGAAAGGCTCAGGATAGTATCATTATCAAGGGTCATACCTTGCTAAATTAGATTGTGTCTGTTTTTCCATTTGTCAGCTCTGTCATGAACTGGCAATATGTCAAGAACATGTGTCAAGCGTGACACTTGTGTCATTTTGTTCAGCCTGACAGAGTTTAATAAGTGTTTGTCTTGGAATAGAATTGTACTTTTGGCAGTGATGGGTCACATCATTGTACTTTTGACATTTCATTTTCCTTGTCGGTGACCTCGTTGACGTCATTCCGATGCTTTTCGAGTCGTACCGACGAACATGGATTTCTGTTTGCAGTTGAGAGCCATAAAAATCAGACTTGTACTCATTTAAAACAAAACAGTTATGTAAAATTATAAGTACCTATTTTGGCATTGATCATACACCATAGTAATCTGTCTTCGCTCACAATAACTTTGATATTCATTACCCCCTTAACAACACTGATGCAGGACAATGTGGATAATGAACGGATGGATGGATGGATGGATGGATGGATGGATGGATGGGTGGATGGGTGGATGGATGGATGGATGGATGGATGGATGGATGGATGGATGGGTGAATGGATGGATGGATGGATGGATGGGTCAATGGATGGATGGATGGATGGATGGGTGGATGGATGGATGGATGGATGGATGGATGGATGGATGGATGGATGGATAGTTTCCATTCGTTGCCCGCCTACTGTACTTGTCATTGTCATGGTCATGGAACATCACGGTTCCGTTCCCTATGTGGAGTGTCAACAAATAAAAAATTGCACACACTTCGCACATACATTATGTATTTATGCTTACCAACAACGAGGACACGCTCACTCATGCATGAACAAATATGTGACGAATCAAACTTGTAGTGCATCCACATTGAACACGTATGCGCTTCAATCCATGCATGCACTAACTGCGCTGTGCTGACACGCTACGGCATTGTGTTCATAAAGTGCATATGAACTATTTTTTTTCTTAGCCACTGTGCGAGTGACATGTTTCTTTAAGATTGACTTGACACTGTTCTTAGGAAGACTGAAAATTGCCTTGATTTACATCCCACATAGGTTTCTCAACTTTTTTCAACCTTTTAAATGCTCACACAGATCCTTTCAGACAAACATGTCAGATAATGCAGTCAGGCTTGTCAACTGTGTGTAAATTGCCATGCGACAGAAAAGTCAACCTTCTACTCTTTTGATGCCCACTTTGAACTTCAGAAAGTCGTCTTCACCACATCCACATGCCGAAATGCTTCTACCTCGGGTTTATGTTAACAAGCAATTTAAGCGTTTACATAATAGAGTGGCCGTTGAGTGTACACGCCATTACTTATCAAACAAGGCTGTGTCAAGGCTTAAAGAAAAGGATCTAACTTGATAATAAACTAGCATTATGCATAGCAATAACCAGCTGTTCTCTATTTCAAACTCGAGTAATGTGAACATCCTAAGCCAACCTTGTCCAACCTCTAAAAAAAAAATGTTACTCAAAATCATTTTATGACCCATTTGAAACTAAGAAGAGCCTGCAATGTACCCATAAGCTGAACAATTGGCCCATTGTATGTCTGATACAGGAATTGTACGAGTACGAGTGACCTTTGACATCCTCTTTGCTTCATTGTCTTTTCCTTCTTTTACACTGTTGACCCTTTTATATCTGTGCATGTAGTATTTCTTTTGAAAAAAAAAAAATATATCACTGCCATGCTGAAAAAAGGTCACCAAAAGCTTTCTACAATTTCCAGTTTGTGCGGTTTTCTCTGCTCATTACTCTACTTGTGTGCGCTGTATGTGTACATTATGTAGAAATGGTTGAGATGGAAAAGTCAGTGACCATATTAAAATTGAACGTCTGTATAGTGTGCATTCGCAGCCCCTCAGGTCACAAGAAGCCCTAATTTGGTCAGACTCAACCCATCATCCAAAGAACTCTGTGTGTGTGTGTGTGTGTGTGTGTGTGTGTGTGTGTGTGTGTGTGTGTGTAATTGTCCTGTTTTCAAATATTTTCCCCCCACGTCAACATTTATCATTGTTTGACCAATATATGACCTCACCTCCCCCTCTAACATTCCATTTCTATCCTTACCATTTATGTACCACTAACATATATGCATACATGCATATATACAGTAAATTTTCCTTTCTATTGTTTACACCAAAAATCCAAAATCCATCATCCGATGACCTTACACTGTGAATATTAGAATAAAAAGTGATTTGATTTGATTTTTTGATTTGATTTAATTTATTTATTTTGAACATGAAAGAAAATGAGAAAATAAAAGGGATACAAAAACCAAAACATACAAAAGAAAAATAAAAAAAAATAAAAATAAAAAACATTTCACAAACTAAAGTGAATGAAAGTATCATGATCTTACTTTGACATCCATTGGAAGTAGATCTAAGGGAAATAAATTCTTGGACTCCACTTGAGTCTTTAAGTGTAGATTCCTTCTCTGGGTGAAATTTCACAGTAAAGTAGCCAAGTGATAACAGTTTACTGTTATTTCGGCAATCACTCCTCACACAACTCACATCTGAAACTTGTGTTTGTGTTGCCCTGTTAGTCAAGTTTTATATCAATTGTAGTTACTTTATGTATTAATTTGCATTTCCATACGTTCATACGTTCTCTAAATCTCAATTCTCACATTTTCTGTCGCATAATCGTCATTCTTTTTTTAAAACCCCTACAAAATCATAATTAATCCTGCCTAATGATTGTTTTAAGACTCCCTTCCACTTAGTAAGAACTGTCCTCTGGAATCAATTTATATTCATCGCAATGCACAGCGTTGGGACATTCATAATATTCCTCCGAAGGACTTGGACTGTGTGTGGCTTAGGTGTTTGAATAAAAAATACGTTTCAGCATGTTACTCATCAATCAGCCGCGTGCCATCTTCAGCGCGAGGGAATTCAGCGCCTAAATTTATGCATCTGTAATCCTCCACGCTGGAAGCGGATAAATCCCCTATAGGCTCCTATAACTTGCTATTCAACTTGTGTCTCATTATCAGACGCGTTCGTCCCATTTGCTTCTCTGCTTTCGACGTGCTGCATTCATATGACTTATATTACCGCGCAGAATGACACGCGTGCACACGCCTCGTAATAAATATATTATCTTAGCATTAGTCTGTGGGCTGCGAGCCGCCTGAATCAATCATCCCGGAGGCTTGATGCTTCAGGCGGGCAGCTAGGGCGCAGACACGGCGCAACACCACGACACGCCAGCCCCCCCTCCCTGTGAAAGACAATTACGGAGGTAGTTAATCACAAGTTCATTAGCATACAGTGGCTCGGCCCGTCCACCAAATATCGGGCTCATAATAGATACTTAGACCGGCCATGTGAGGAGAATAACAAGTCCCACGTCTGGTACCTGTGTGAACCTCTTTGAATTACTACAGGGCTGCATCCTTCTCTGTGTGGCAAATTGGTTTTCTTACACTTGAGGTAGTTGTGTAGTTTCTAGTTTTTAATTTAAAAAATAGGGAGTTACAAGTACTCAATTTAAGTTTCATTATTAATTTGTTTTGTTTTTTTCTTGAACTGCCAATCCCAAATTTGATGGTCCTTTTGGTTCTTTGACACCTTTATTCATTTGATTTGTTCACACTGACAAATCTTAGGCAGTTAACATTTGTCCCCACGACCTTCCTTTGACGACAACAAATAAAACACACACGAAGCAACATGTCTTTGAAAGTTAATGAAGTCGCAGTGGTAAATTCTTCAACAAGAAGTACTTACACCTCTGCTACTGCCACTCCTTTGTGTCAGTACGTGGTCATTAGCCTGCCCTCGGGCCACTGCGTCAATAACTGGGAAAACATTTCAGGATGTGTTCAAACTAAATCAGATGCTGTGAACAAAATGCAGTATTTTCCTTTCATTTCCAGCGAGACCCACTGCTTTCTGATCACCATCGCCACCATCAGGCTGCTGAAGCCGAGCCTGGCATAAGATCGCTGCAGTCCACATCATTGCACAGCCTTTACGTCACATGTCGCTGCAAAACGGCTACTGCTATGTGGCAATAAGATGATCAATGCAACAGAGTGAACTTCACGACTCAATCACAAACTTTGTTTTTTGTATAGCCACACTAGTCTTTTTGTGAACTCGGGACAGCTTTTTTTTTTCTTTCAAAATCGTCATTACCTCCTTCAAGACTTTTGTTATATTTATTTATTTTTGTTGGCAAAATCAGCAGGCGATTGAGGTTAATGGAGGACAATTGAGCCGATCCTCAACACTCCCCATCTCGACTCCCAGACCCCAGACACATTATATCCTTTTAACTCAGCCGTCACTCAGGCACTTAGTGGGCTCCACCGCTGAGGGGTTCGTGTTTCTGTGTTGGGCATCATGTTCGGGTGAGCAAGGCTCTGACACTAGCCCTCGGCCACAAACAAAGAAGGCTAACAAGAAGTGCTCGCCTGGGGCATCCCCGAGACGCGTTCAATGAAACCGTTGACTTGATTAATGAAAGCCAAATGGGATTATCACACCTGCAGACGCCGTCCATCAATATTCATTTTCTCAACCATGTCTTTCCCAGAAGGCGCTGCAATGACACTGATGTGGTGCTTCTGTGTTCACCTTTTTTAAAAGGGTCGTCACAGGGTGTGTCTTTGGACTCATTTATCTCTATCGTACTGATTCCCTCCATTCTCGGCACTTTGTACGCATTCAAAAACTAAATTCTAAAACAATGGACCGTTTTAGCAGTTGGGTCTAACAGTCGTTTCACATTTTGAAGACCACTCACATTGAAGAACCGGCCCCTTAGAACCATTCTGAAGGATAAATATTACCCAGATCTATTGTCCCCCTTTAACAGGCAACGGTTTCATCTACAGCAGAGATAACGTTGGGTTTTAAGTATGCAAAATCCACAGTATACAGTCTCAAGCAATAAGATTAGAATATGAGCCCCACCAAAGATCTTCTAGACGTCAGAATGTGTGAATTTATTTACTGCCCTGAATTGTCAATGCCAAGAGACCCAAAAAGCTTGCCTGTGTTGAAATTTTAATACACTTGAGCGTGAACGATTCTGAAACATACTTTAGGCTATAATCCCCCTCATTTATGTTAACTTTAAAATCAATGGCATATTTATGAGACCTCTTCTGCCACTGGCGAATTGCCCAAAGCCAATGGTTTCTAATGACTGAGCCCAACTGCATGTTGTTGTACGTCATCATAGCCAGCACCAGGAAGGCTGCCGTCCTCATTTTAATAAGCACGTATGTAATGGAAATGAGATGGAAATAAATATGTGATGAATACATTCAGGTCAAAAGTGGCTGAATCTAAAAATAATAACTGTTGATACTCGGATGAAAAATGCTCGTGCTCGTTTCGAGAAGCTTTGTTGGTGGTCAGATATAAATAATTGACACGACTCAAGTTTGAAACGGCGCTTTAATGCAACCTGGGACCGGAGTTGTGTGTTTTATGTGTGACAGAGTGAGAGGACGGTGTGGGCAGCAGGATGAGGGAGTGCTGTGGTTCAAAGGCAGGAGACGGTGAGGTTTGCTGGAACAGCCTGCTTTGGTCTGATGTATTAGATGATGGTATTTTCTTTCCACAACGTGCAGTCCTCAGAAGGTTACAGATGTTAGAGCAATGGCCTTCAGTACAGTGATGGCCTTCAACCAAGAGGGAGCACTCCGTCACTGTGTGCGTGTGTGTGTGTGTGTGTGTGTGTGTGCATGCGCGTCATACACCATACACCCACTTCCTCACCTCATTCACTTACTCTCATATCCTGACAGTATAAGTATTTGTATTGATTGTGGTTTGCCATGTGTAAGCCAGAATCTGCACCGTGTGCATTCTGGATGCCTCTGTGCTCTGCATGCATTAGTTGATTAATTAGGAAATAATTCATCAATTTCATAAATGGGTGAGTTATTTTACTGTAGTTGGTTACTTTACATTTTGTTTTTCTCCTTGGCATGAATAAATAACTACCAGTGTTTACTTTGCAAGTGAAAACCGGCATTTGCTGTTTTCATTCAAAAGTCAGTGTTTGGGCTCAGGAGGGAACTCAAGGTCAGCTCAATCCATTTTCCAATTGTCTAATTTATTTGACCTTTACTTGGCAAAATTCATGAATAAAATATTTGTCTGATTAATTATCAAGCATGTTTTTTATAGTCATGTAATTGTGCTTTTTGTGTGTGGGCGTGGGTGTGGTTGTGTGCCTCTGTGTGGATGGAAGAGTGTTTGGACTCAGCATTTCATCCGCCTGAAAGTGTTCCCTTGTTCCTTTGTCACTGGGTGTCTCCTTTAATTGCAAGCTCTTCAGGAGGAATCGATTGGAGAAAGTAGATAACTAAGTTATCAAACAGTTTCATTGACTGGCTGTCCCTTCTCTCTCTCTGTCCTTCCCCCCTCTTCCCCCCTCTTCCTCCTCACCCGTTCATCCTGCTCCCCACCACCCTCATTCTCCCCTGTCCTCTTTGATTCCTCCAACTTTTTCATCTGCTGCCTCCTCCCTCCCTCTCCCCTCCTTGTCTCATCACTTCCACCCTCACGAAAAAAAAACACCCCACACAGGTCGGCAGACGTGTCCGCCGGACAAGTTTGACTGCGGCGGGGCGACCAGCAAGTGTGTCTCGTTGTCATGGCGATGCGATGGAGAGCGGGACTGTGAGAACGGAGCGGATGAGGAGCAGTGCGCTGCAGGTAAGTTTGTGGAGACGGCAAGTTGGTGTGGAATACAAAACATGCCGTCGACTTTATATTTTAACTTTAAAACCTCGATCATGTTCATTGTGATATTTTCTCAAAACTGATCCGTAAATATTGGAGTGGAGCACTGCCAAGCTTTCTTTTGTTTGAAGCTCTGCAATAAGTTGAAGAAAAATAATCGGCGCCCTCGGGTTTAGAGTCGCTATTGACAAAACAGATATCGACAGCAATGTTCTGCACGAGGCTTAATGATGATAAGTGCCTTGGAAAGTGACTGGAAGCCCGTCCTGATGCTGTTTGTTTGTGCCGTGTCCCGTTTTGTCATTTGAAAACAAAAAGCATCGCGCATAATTTCACCTCCTGAGCTCAATTTTCTTATCTCACAGGAGAAGCAGACGCAGTAATAATTCTATCAAAACAAAGAAAATGAAAAATTGATGCTGGAGATGAAGGCAGGGAAACATAATGATTAAGCCTGAAGGCATTGTGTGATTATATGGCATGGGAATTTTTGCTCTACTGAGCCTCTTGTTTCAGTGGAAAAAAAGAAAAGTTTTTGATATAAGTGCGGCTTTCGCCAAATATAAAAATACATATACATGGCTTTGAACTCTGACACGTATATCAATTTGTTCCTGCTCTCAAGAGTATTCTCATTCCAAGGTGATAGCTGCAACAATAAAAAGTGAAATTTCTCATTTCTTTATTTATTCAAGCACTTTCTGTTCCTTGTGCCAGAGGATGTCAAACATTATCTAAATTCTCATCTCCCAGTGTCCTGGTTCTGAAATCCTGCTCTGTGAGCCGGTCATGGGAGAAGTCAGATCACTCTTTTGACTGGAGGAGATGAACCTTTGATACTGAACAGAAGGGAAAAGTCATTGGTGTTTCCCACAAGGGGGTCTCTGAAGACTTGAGGGTTTTTTTCCTCTGTTTTCAGTGGTGAGGCGTTTAAGAACAGGCTGAGTCAGTCTTTCAAATGTGCTCTGTTATGTTTGTTTTCCGGACTCACTGAAATGGTAAGTGGATGTGGATAGCCTCAAGTTATAATGTCTTAATAATGGGGACTGTGTAGTGAGTGAAACAAGAGAAGCATTAAACCTTTTGAATGGCACCTGTGGGTCGAAATTGTTGTTACTTTTCATATTATGGGAACCATGCTAATCAACCTGATTCCGCCCCATCCAGAATTCACTTCTCAAATGCATTTTGTTTTCGTTCATGAATTCATTCATAACAGTGTCTGCTAAACAAAAGCTACCTAATCCGGCTGCAGTCTTGTGTTAATTGTGAGTCAATTTTAGGCTGGTTACGAGGTTCCTACATTGCACACGACCTCGCTTTGACTGCAAGTCCGTCTAATTGCAAGCAGAGGCACTTTTGCCCCTTTCCCTTTTCATGAAATGCCTCTGCAAAACCACCAGACTGATTCCTAGTTTTAAATTGTGAATTATGGTGCATGAACCTCAAATCGCCAGACAACTGTCAAGTTGGCGAATCCCATGCTTTTCCTTTTTCTTCTTTTCTTTTCCTTGGGAGAGTCGATGCTCCGTCTCCATGTTGCATCATTGCTGCTGCACAGCAAGTTGGCGGACCAGCCGCCAAATGTGAGCGCGCATAATCAGGACGAGATGTCAACTTTGTGCAAATTAATTTTTTATTCATTTATTCCGTTGCTTGGAGCCCCACCTCTTCGCGCTTCTCTCATCTTCATCGCTCTGCCCCATCCCAAAGTATGCAGAGCAGCTTTTGGTGTTGAAGGTTATAGATGCCTTGTTGTATGACTGTGAAGCTACGGAGGTGCTTCAACTTGCCAATAGCACTCAACTGACTGGCTGCTGTCTGTCACTCTGGCACTTGTCTGCACAACCAAAGGTGCATCACATCATTTGAAGCCATGGGTTTCACAGGCTGCACTCAGAGCACTGAGCACGTGGTTATACTTCATGTTTCTAACAATAATCTGTCTCTCTAACTTCTATTGCTGGCTGCTCCTCTTGGAAAGCGTGGGATAAAACACAACTGCTTAGGTTCAGGGTGAAAAAGTAAAATGTGAAGGTAGTTATAATATGGAAGCTGTGATAAATTTCAAGATCCAACTTATGTTGATGCTGACCCCCTTTTATTTTTGCAGTCAACAAGCAATAGATTGTGACTGCGTCAGGGAGGTTACCTCAGTTGGGTGTTACTCCCGTCCAAAAGATTCTCATTTACAATCAAAACTCAGAGCCAGAGAAAAGTTGGAATAGAGTACAAAGGAAACGCATCGGCGTTAATGTGTCAAAAGCTGTAGAATCTGGGCTGAGCCTGTCGCAAAATATGATCACATTGTTCCACCAGGCCATGAAGAGGGTTTGAAAAATGGTGTTGTCATTCCAAGCTCGCGCCTTCTGATTCATCTCAGCTGATGCAAACAGATGAAATGCAGGACTCTAAATTGGCTCAACTTAACTACATTTCAAAACAGTAAAAAGTTATTTTTCCCTCAGTTTTCCTCCGACTCCATTTTTTTATGTCTTGCCTGTGCGCTCTCCTCCCTCTACATTTTTTCCTCATTTCCCTTGAATATTTCCCTCCATTATTCTTTAAACACTCATTCGTCTCTATTCTCTGCGCAACTTTGCACAGTGCAAGCTGCTAATATAGGATCATCACATCAGGGAGTTGGAGGGCACAGCCTAATAGAGGCAGAAGCTGCTGTTGATGTATTGTTTACATCATTTCCAGCCTCCGTGATGTACAAATCCAAGAGGAATCCACACTTCAGATTTTTTTTCACCTATATGAATTAAAGGTTTATCAGACACGGCGCGTCTTCTTACTTTTTTTTGCCTTTCATCTCCCTGACCTGTTTGAACCACCTCAAAGGGGTTTTAAACATGATTGATTTCCAGTCTCGTGCAAGCTTTACAGGTGTGTGTTGCTTACGGTGTGGACTCGCTGTTTTAATAACCTGGTCAAACTACCAGTAGTAGTGTTTTGATCTATTATTTAAAGGCAATGACGAATGTCTTATGAGGCTACGGAGAAAAAAAAAATCCTAACTGAAACTCATTTCGGCAAGCCACAAACATGCCTGAAGGATTTAACTGTGCAAAATAACAATTCTGACAATCCATAAACAGTTTTAGGGAATGATTTCCATCGGTTAGTTTATGTAATTATTCCTCGTTAACCAAATAGCACCGTCTCAGCTGCTAAAATCACAGAATCCAAATGTGTTTTTTGTTAAGAAGTGAATATTTTCCTCTCTTTTCCTTTTTGGCCAAGCGTAATATCTGTTCTTTGTGCCATTTAGGACATTTTCCAACACAGCCAATCACTCAACCTATTGTGGTAGGATTTAAAAACCTATTGTTGGGTAGAATAAGTTGACCACTAATAGGCTTGAGGGATTTTATCATATCATCCACAACTCGGTGCTATAATTCTCAGCTAGGGCCTGTTTTTAAACTAACAAGGGTCAACAATATGTCATATTTGAGAAAAATACCAGTTATTTCTGTGACAGGAGCAATAAAACAGTTGACTTTTTAATTCCTTGCAAGACATGAATTTTTCTCTGGGGTTAAAAATTGTCGTGTTTTAAAGATGCACAACTGCACCAAAGATAAAAAGGGAACTTATTATGAGAGAAGGAGCACAACTGAAGGTGGCGCTGATGTAAAGCTTGCCAGCTGCCAATATCTCCCAGAAGAAGCATCAGCAGCAGCAGCAGCAGCTAAATATGAATGTGTATATCTAACAAAACAAAACAAAAAAACACTAATAGGACTGTGCAACTTTGAATCAGCAGTGAAGAACGCCCACACACGGCGCCGTGGCTTCGCTTCTTTTGTATATCTGCGCCCGGTAACGACCCCCGCCCCTTCCTCAGCACTGCAGCTACAATTGGGGTGCAGCTATGGCGTTAATTAGGGCTGCTAATTGAGCATATCCAAACGCTGAATAAAACATGGATCCGGGAAGAGAGGTTCTTTATTATATTTAGAGGAGGTCTCTGAAGAAAGTTTATGAGCCTTTAATTTATGCAAATGTAAAATTGCGCTCGTTTAGGCACACAGCTGCCGCCAGCTGCGTGTTTGAATGCTGGGGGCTGTGTGAGGAGGTAAAACATCGCTTTTCTTGTTGGAGTACTGGGAGGTGTGGGTGGGGCTCTCACATGACGGATGGCCTTTATTTATTTCTTCATTTTTTGCAGAATGCTATTTTTGCTTTTTTCCTCAAATATTTTTGTTGTTTTGTTTTCCTCTTGCATAATTGAGCAGCGTTCCTTCCTTTTTCCCTGCGCCACGCTTTCGATTGGCATCATGTTAGACTGCTGAGCTGCTGACTCGGCTGCTTCCAGAACAATCCGACCTGCTTAAGGTTAATCAGCAGCCGAGTTTACATAACCACAAGCCTTATGAGAGCAACGCAAGAATGCAGGAGAGCCGGCTGCAGTGGGATTAGCAGACTCGCCCCCTTCCCTCCCCCCAGCCCCTCCGTGCACGATGATCGCCTATTAAACAGAGCTGGGGGGGTTGGGGGCGGGGTAAGGTATGCGTCGTCGATGGAATTAGGAGGCTGAATTAATTAAATTGTCTGATTGTGAGGGAAGAAAAATTCGGAAAAGCGCCGTGTTTGTCACGACAATCAAGGGACGAAAAATGTCCAGACTGTTTTTTCTCCTCTCACATCCTTTGTCTCATCCTCTTCTCTCATATTAGCATGTTTACAGCTTGTAATGGCAAGGTGACAAGACCTGGAGATGTAGTCACAATGGATTGCATGTCTGCAGCTGTTCTAGCACATATACTGCACATGTGCTGAAGCGTTTGTCTTGTGAAAATGAAATGTTGAAATCCAACGTGCACATGCCGGTACATTCTATAAAATTCCAAAGATTTCAAAGCCATGCGTTCAGTTTTCAAATCCCTAAAATGGGCCCAGTTCTGATCTTTAGTAAAAGCTGAAAACAGTCCTTTTTTTACCTACTGTATCCTGTCAAAAGTTTTTTTTTTTTTTTCTTGTGCTTCTGTCAAAATTTCATGTCATGACTAACGTGAAGGTTTCTATGGCGACACCATCAACTGGGACAAAGGGGGCGCAGCTGGGATTCTGTGCTCCAGTTGATAAGCACACGTCACCCAACAGGTCAGGTGACGCTCTGAGGAGCATGGGAGAAAAAACAAAATATCAACATCTCCTTGTAACTTTAGCGTCTGAAAATGACAAAATTCTGACTACTTTGCATTTTCACACCACGCGCTCGTCGTGCATCTGATTTGTGTGGATGTCCCGGGATAGAACTCACAGTGTGTGAGGAAGCAGCCGGCTCTCATCTCTCAAGGATGTCCCTCTTCACTCCGCTGACACTTTCATCACTGTGTTGGCAAGGCGGTAATGTGGGACACGTGGAGACAGACGGCAGCGTGAGGGGCTGCTGCCGGCCCGGCGGGACCTGTTGCTCTTTTCACATCAGTGCAGCCGCGTTACTTCACAGCCGCGGTGGCGCTCGATCGATGCCCTCGCGGGAAACGTTAGTTGGCGTTTTACAGTAGGGGAAGGAGAGGCGGAGGAGTGTGTGTGTGTGTGTGTGTGTGTGTGTGTGTGTGTGTGTAATACCTGTGCCCAACTCACACTGTCGGCTTTGCCTGTTGCACGAAGATAAAGTCCTCAGTAAACCCAGTTGAGTTGTGTGTTGTTTACACCCGGACAGGTGTGCACGTTCGTCTTCACGTGCACGGTTTAGCCTCAGTCTGGCCCGCCGCTGGGCCACAGGAAGTATCACTGCCGTTCTGTGTTCTGGGATCAAAGCGGATGAATGAGTCCCATGAATGGGGCTCTCGTCGGAGCACTTCCTCTCGTCAGAGTCTCCTTCATGTCTTCTCCTTTGAAACGCACTTGCTGTGCGCGTAGGTGCAGTGTAATGCTGCAGTCCTGACACGCAGGCAGGCAGGCAGGCAGGCAGGCAGGCAGGCAGCCTGGCCGGCCGCACAACCGCAGGCTCTTGGAGTGGCTTCAAAGTCCGGCCAGACCATTTCACTGCAACAATAGCCTTCGGGGGGGTTGCGTTGATTTCTCTCGGGTGCTAACGTTTTGTCTGCCAGACGTATGTGCAAGTGCAACCACGTCCAGAGAGAGGAAGGAGAGTTGAAGTACCACTCTGCTTTAACCTCAGGGGACAAAACCAGAGAGCAAAATGCATCAGGTCTTTGGTCTTTGTCAGGTCAGCGACCTCAGACGAACTCAGGAGATCCCATAAATCATATTTTGGATTTTTCACATGGTGCGTTCACACCATGTCAAGATATCCGTCAAAGGCCTGAAGCAGCAGCTGCACCAAAGCATGTTTGACCCCCAAAGTTTTTTATTGGTTTCTATACACGGTAAATTAATATTCGATTCATATTGCAACTCAACTGGTGGGCAGAGGCAAACAAACGCAGACCTCCTGTTTACTAGTATTTCTAGAAAGACATGACGCCCTATACACAATGGTGACATTGTGCTCCGTAAGTAGCTTAAAGCTGCTTGTTGCTTTACTGCGGTTTATCTCAGCTCATTAGACAGAAGTGGCTACTATTTTTGTGGATGTAATCCAGTGCGCAGTTGAATAAACTCACTATTGAGAGTTTGAGCCTGTCTCATTTTTTTTACAAATCCCATTTTTCTTTGTTTTTGTATTTTTTTGTTTTTCTCAAATCTCCCGTTGTGGTAAAGTGCTTCTAGTAATAAACAGAATTTGTGTCGTTCAAGAAATCTTGGTTCCGTAACTGGTTTAGATGTTTTTGATTTCTGTATTTATTGACTGAAAGAGAGCGACAGTAATTTCAAGCAGACTGCTTGTTCATTTATTCATAGATAGTCAGGGTGGTTTGGAAACTTTATTTTGACTCCATAATAACCCATTTTGGTTCCATCATAAAATAAAATAAAATGCACCTACTCGGCATTTATTTTACATTATTGCCATTTCATTTTTAGCAATACTTACATCAAATCAGTTGATTTGCGGTGAACAGTTGGTTGGATTTAAATGACAATAAAGCTGCTTTTTCAGCCTGTGGACAGAATGGACTCTATCCCAGCACTGCATGAGCTGTAAATACAATAATAAAAAACATGACCCAAAAGATACTCTATTCTGATGAGGTCATCTAGACTGATAATTATGTCATTATCATAGAGCACCCACAGTCAGAGTACAGGATTGCATATTTATTATGGAGATGCAGTCATCACTCTTTATCACAATGACCTGTTTTTAATATATTCATAGATTTGGTACTTAACAATCATGATGTGAGATGCAATTATTTTTTCTGACACATGGAATGTGTGTGTGTGTGTGTGTGTGTGTGTGTGTGTGTGTGTGTGTGTGTGTGTGTGTGTGTGTTGGGAGGTGGTGAAGGCTGTTGATTTAAAACTGCGGGTGCAGCCACAAGGAAGCCACATTTCACTCTCTCACATTCAACGGCTGGTATTGAAATACATATAAAATTTACCCGTGGCTTTGAAAATGCACATCAATCAATGCGCACGCGCACACATGTAGGGACATGCAGGACATCTGTCATCTGCACACGGAGGCGTCCAGTCTGTTGTAATTGCTGGCAGGCAGTGAAGATGATGGCTGCTGGGAGATGACATGGTGATCAAGCTGTCGAGTTGCTCCTATTTATTTATCTGAGGTGTGTGTGTGTGTGTGTGTGTGTGTGTGTGTGTGTGTGTGTGTCCTCATAAATTACGCATTGCATTTTGTGGTGACAATTTAAGTTTAGAAAAGGTTGTTGACCATGTCATTGACTTTTGATGTATTGCATAATTATTTTTTTTTCCAAGTGACATTTCTTATAGTACAGTCACCCACAGCCCACATGCTCCCTTCTGCACATGAACTGTTTAGTCCAGATCAAAACAGCTTTTTTTTTTTTTTCCAGCTGACAAGAAAATGTGTCCTCAGCGGTGCTAAAGAGGAGAATGAATGGAAGTCGGCTGCAAGAATCAGTGATGATTGCTTTATTACTGTTGCAACCTTGCGTGAGTGGTTGAGGACATTTTGAATATAATAGAGAACTGCACTTTGTCAAACGAACCAAACATTCTGAAACTCATTTTGTCAATGGTGGCACTGCATCATTACTGGAGGGGACATGACAAAAACAAGAAATTAGACACCTGGCTCGTCTATTGGCTAAAGCATGACAATTAATAATGCACACATTTGTCTCGGCTTTGTTTATCCACAAATGCCCTGAGTTGTCATCCGCTTCCTGCAATTGGTTTGCTTGAAGGCTCCTCTTTCTTCAACCACACCTTCTGAAGGGAAGTGTATTTCCCAAGCAGACAAACTACAATTACCAACTACTAACTAAGACGGCCCTTTAAAACCAAATCCAGAGCTTTCTAGAAAGTCCGCGCTGGCATTGCTTTGTTAATTTCTCTAATATTTTTCTTTAAAAGGATAAAAGTGACTGACAAGTTGGCTACCACTTTGCCATGTGGTCTCTGAGCTTGGTAAACCCCATTTGGCCGGGTCTGTTGGAAAGTGATGTTCTTGTGAAGTTTCTGGTCGTCAGTCACTGATTCAGAGTTTCATCTTTCCCCACTTTGTGTCTGTAGCAGTAGGAGAAGAGGATCACTTTAATGTTGCATGAATTTCAAAGAGACAGAGGCTCAGGGCCCCTTGTCTGCTGTGTGTGTGTGTGTGTGTGTGTGTGTGTGTCTCCATGTTGCTGATAACCTCCTTTAATGTAGCTAAAACACTAATAACTGCTTTGTGTGAGCCCCGGAGAGGAACGTCAAGCTGTCCGTCTGCCTTTTTACACACAGACGGACTCACGCTCAAACACACACTCGAACCCCCCTCTGGCCCTTCTGTGCAATGCGCTGCATTAAAAGTTTATTCTAAAAGAGGCTCTCCTCCCTCTCTGTCCTCCCCCTCTTTCTCCCACACAGTCCCTGAGTGTTTCGTCCTAAACGGGAGCCCTCCATCTCTAGACCTGCAACACACAGCTGTCTTTTTTTAGACGCCAGCCCTGTGGCGCTTTCCGTCTGACGGTTTGCTCTTTTGGTGATATCAAGGGTAATTGTGCCTGATGCGTTGCAAATGCTACATTAACTAATTATGGTAAAAAAAAAAAAAAAAAAACGAAACGTCAGTGCTGGAGTGTCATGTTGAATTTTTGGATTTAATAGACGCGCTAATTGAGAACCTTATTTGCTTTGATTTGGCCTTTGCGCCCTGGTGATTTTGTGTCCAGCAGTTGTCCACTCAGTGGCTCATTTTGAAGGCTTTTTCCTGCTTTGGTTATTGTGCAGAGGCACAATGTGAAGTGGGTCAGCCGTGATTTTTAAAGTCTTAAAAAAGAAACAAAGCTGCATAGCGCCGCTGCCTTCAGTTGGTGGAGGTTGAAGGAGTCGCCGGAAGCCAATAGGAATTCGCACAGGTTTGGTGGAAACATGTTGCGAGCTCGCTGCTCCGGTGATGTAGTTCATCTTTAAACTTTTACCTGAGACAGTGGCATTTAGTTCACCTTATTTGAAATGAAAGCACGTATTCCAGCGAGCGCTTGACATTTTGCCTTTGTTTTGGCGAGGCGGACCCCTGCTTCATTCGCTTATAGGCCTTCAGCAGGGAGCGGTAGTGGCAGGTCATGCAACAACACTGTTCTCAGCTTAGTCTCAAAGCAGGAGGACTCTCGGAAACTCATATGGAAAACTGCACAAGTTAGTATTGACCCTGTTCCCAGGAAATAGAGAATGCAGTACTTTGATTTAAGAGTATCTCAGTGTATTGCGGTGTATTTCTATTTATAAAAGACCAATACACTCACCCGCAACAAGTGTGGTGCTGCCTAGTGGCCGGCGGTGTGCATGTGAGCGCGCTCACACACACTGATCCAAGGACAGCTGTGTTGTGTGTTCTGAGATATTCTGCAGACCCTGCTGCCTTTCTGTCTGTCCATTCTGACCTCTGACCCCTGAAAGCATTTCCCTCCAAAAGCAACCACTGGATATCATCAGCATAACGTGTCTTTTTGACTGCTGCTTTGACCACTCACACGATGGTTTGACAAGAAAGCAGTCTTTTTTTCTAGTTTAACTTTTCTTTTTTTTTCCCCAAACAGCAGTTTTACTTAAAAAAAAAATAATATTAGTTTTATTTTCATGGCCATGTCTGTAAACAAGCCTCAAAAGGGACTGAAAGCAAAGTATTGAACCCATTACCCTGTTATCCATCCAGCCCTGATAGCACTATTTTTTATTTTATTTTATTATTTTTTTCAAATCAAAATTACTGTTTGTGGATATCAGCCCCGCCACTAACGGATGCCTGTGGGTGAATGATGGATGTGAAATTGTTTTATGGCACTGGGAAGAGATCCTGCAAGCCTACTGATGAAAATGCACATTGGTGATTTTTGTGCTGTCTGCTCCGGTTCCTCCTTGTGAGGTTTTCCCTTTCTGGACTCCCCTCGTCGGTCATGAATATGGATGTCAATTTGTTTTCAATAACCCCCGTCTGTCTGGCTGCGCAGAGCAGCCTGGGCTCGACAAGGATTTGTTTCCTTATCGATGCTCTCGTGTATAGTCTGAGACGTTTGAATCGATGTTGCGTGGGGGAGCTGAACCTGTTGCTGGAATACCGTACGGCCCATTGAGCGCACGTAGGTGTGTCTGCAGCGTTTCTACAATGTCCTTTTCCTTGATGTCAATACACCACTTGACAGTGTTTGCATTTATTGGTGTATGTATTTACTTTTAAAACAGAGAAGCTGATATATGATCCTTTTTTTTTTTTTTTTGCACACCTGACATACTAATGTTTTTGCAGCTTTTGCAGTGTGCACACTGGTGCGTGCTCCCACCCTACGGCTCAGTGGCTGACATGTTAGACTGCAGTCTGATTGGATTGCACGCTCCAGTAACGTTGAACCCGGTGATTCACAAATAAAGGTTGGAGTGAAGTGCGCGTGGCGGCAAGTGTATCAGCATTCAAGCCTCGGTGTGTATCTCCGGGCGCGTCAGAGTCAGACGTATAGTCCCCCCCGTCCCTGCGTGTGTGTGTGTGTGTGTGTGTGTGTGATCTTGAGTCTGTGTTGGACAGGAGTTCAACTGTCCTCCAGATCAAGGTCAACGAGCGGTGGCCTATCGCCGAGCTCCATCTATTAGCCGTCCTTAGGAGGGTTTTTGGGGAGAGATGGATGGAACGCTTCGACCACGAGCCAAACACAATCTTTGGCAAGGTGGGGGAGGTCGGCATGGAGATGGAATCAGCTCGACGTTACTGATTACCTCTTTAAAATTGTAATTGGTGGAATTATCCTTTGGATGGATGTGTTCAATTAACAATCAGGAGTTTGGCTCGGAACCGCAATTTGCCTTTTTAACCCTCTTGTTGCCTGAAGCTTTTTAATTTTTGACTTGAGTGCAGTTTTTTTGTCTTGTTTAACTTTCTTGGCTAATTTAGATTTTGCTTGATTTTGCAAGTCATTGGTTCAAATCAAGGTATTTTCTGAGCGTGCGTCACTTCATTCCCATCTCTGACCTGCAGCATTATGTCTGTTCTCTTCCTAGCAGGTTGTGGGATAGTTAACTTCTGGCCAACTCTCCTCCCAATTCTATAATCACACCTCTCTGCCAGACCGCGGCCTTCATAAATAGATCCTAAATATTAACACATACACAAAAATAATAGATTGCTTAGTGCAGGACATTCCAAATGTTCCAAGTGGTCCAAAATCAGAGCAGTGGTGATATAAAAGATGCCTTTTTTATTTTTAGTAACAGAAATCCTGACTGTTCGCTCAGGAACCAATAGAATTCTCTCAACTTTTGCACAAGTGTTTGTTTGCAGAAACACTTTATGACCCGCCTAGGCTTCTACTGCTGCATGCTGTTGATGTTGTTTATGCGCTCTCGTTAATTAAATTACTTGGATCTGAGTGCGGGATGATTAGCATGCTAGCAGTAATAGCTTGCAGGGATTCCAATAGCCCATTATCATAATGAGTCCCGTTGGCGCACTGTGTGGGTAGGTAAAAGAGTGAGGCGGTTACATCAGTTGCCCAGAGAGCAGCGTTACATCAAAGGACAAGTTTCTTGTCTGTTTTCATCCAAAGCAGGATTTCACTTGTTTCTCCCAACGCTGGCGTTTACATGAGTAATTGCTTGGATATGACACGAGCTATATTAATATACATGCGCTCATAATGGCTGTAGTTTACATGCAAGTGATTGCTTTAATTCTCCAGCTCCCTTGAGTGTTGATTCGATGTTTGCAAAGTAAGCAGAGGCACACGCTGGAAGACTGCGCATACACATGCAAATGCTCGACAGTTATTTGTGTGCGCACACTCTCGAACGGGCAACACACTGACCACTGCTGGAAGCTTTCGGCACTGCGGCATGCACCTGCAGCTGTGCCTCCGCTTTACGCATCACACACCTGTTCAGACATACTGGAGTCACCTTCTGCTCAGCATGGGACAGTGCTGTGCGTTAGTGTCTCTTTATGAAAATGTGTTCAACAAAGGTCCTGCGTGACATTATTTTTTAGATCACCCCTCAAGTAGCCTCAATAGTAATTAATGGTACAACGATATACATAACAGTCTAGAAAACAGCATAGTTATTCTTCGCTTACAGCAAAGCAGTAACAGGCTTTTTATCATCTACACAGTTAACAAGGAATTAGGGTAAACCCTCTTTGACGTCACAGTATACTTGACGTCAACCTGCACTTTCTGAAAAGTGGAGCAAGCAAACACAGTATGGGATGGACTTCTCTCATGCGTGGGGAGCTGACTGACAGGCTAGAGAAAGAAATTATTGAGAAAGTGATAATGGAGAGAATTGAGGCGGGCGGAGATACTGCGCTTGCCGTTGAGTTTTTATTGATTCTGCGTGGTCTAGTCCAATCTGTTTGTCTTATTCTTCGGCTCGTTATCCCCTCTCATCCTAAAGGTTTCTGCTTCTCATTACAACGCACACTGCTCGCCTGGAGATTAGGCTCTTTCTCTCTCTTTAACCGGAAGCCAGAAACCCTCAAGAGCTAAGGAGCGCAGTCAGGAATCGCCTTCTACTCATTAACTTTAAGTTTCAACGCCAACTGTGCCCTGAGTTCGGTCTCTGGAAAGACATATTGCTGCATATATTTCTGTTCCCCCAAGGAGCTTCAATATGTGCTGATCACTCTATTTGACCTCTTGCTCACATTTTCTCTAAATCTGTTAACGAGCGCCTGGGTTGATGTAGCTTCACAGCTAATTTGGCAGCAACCTTATATCTGCGGTGGATAAAAACAACTGCTGCAACTACAGACAAATCCGACGAGCGCTTTGTGTATGTCACCATCTCGTGGCGCCGCCGTTCATTACTGGTGTGTTTGCACTCGAGATGTCTCATAAGTGTCTGTGACACAAGCAGCGCTATGGCTAGTTGGGTGGATGATGTTTGACAGTGGCCTCCAGTTGCCAGTGAAGGGAGGCTGTCGGTGAGCTTAGCGATTGCTTTTGGAAAGAGGTAGAAGTAGAGACATAGGTACACAATCAACCTTAGCGTTATATTTGATAGTATTTAGCTGATAGCTTGCATTGCTTTCGCTAGCAAACGTTTCCTAAAGTATATTTTAGCTGATGAGCAAAGCCATAAAGAAATAATTGCTCATAATGTTCTAATGTGTTGAATGCCTAAATGCTCTTTCTGTAAGCTAATGATAGCTTCCATGGTGAAACAGTTATTATGCCCAGACCTAATATGATTATAAGGTTTCACTGTAACTTGCTGTCTGTCTGTTTGTAGTTTTTTTTCATTCATTCATTCATTCATTCACTGTATGGCAGCAAACTTTCACCAGATTGGTCTATAGCTGTTTGTGTTGGACAAAAACAACTGCTGCCACTAATTTGGCAAATTCTATTAAAGTGATCTCATCAATCTCATCGATATGCTTCTCCTGCCCCCTAGATGCCAAGGCGTGCCCCTCCAAAGATTTCCAGTGCCGCAACGGGAGGTGCGTGGCCCGATCTTCGTGTGCGACGGTGACGATGACTGCGGGGACGCCAGCGACGAGGAGAAATGCTCGTCGCCCACCTGCGGCCAGCACGAGTTCCGCTGCAACGACTCTGAGTGCATCCCGGCCCTGTGGAGCTGCGACGGCGACCCCGACTGCAAGGACAAGTCGGATGAGTCCATGGAGCGCTGCAGCCGGAGGACGGAGCCGCAGAAACCTCGGTGCCCGGTGGGGGAGTTCCAGTGCGGCAGCGGCGAGTGCGTCCACATGAACTGGAAGTGCGACGGAGACGGCGACTGCAAGGACAAATCGGACGAAGCCAACTGTCGTAAGTCAACGATGGATGTTTTCTGTTCGTCTTGTGGCGAGCGGTCCGGAAAATGCGCTGAGAACCGTGCGGTTGAATCCAATCGAACTTTTCAACATCGTTCTGCTGCCTTTGCAAGAGCAAGGACACTGAAAATTGGCTGAATAAATTGCACCAGTCTTTTTTTCTAACTCCTGGCAGGCCTGATTTTTTTTTCGAATGCAGCAGACCAACATTGTTTCCTCCAAAGCCTGTTTCCAATTGCTTGAAACCAGCCTTTTGTGTAATTTACACAAGTTAAGCCAGTGGCGTTTACTTAAAACAGCTCGTTAGCATGCATTTATTGTCTTTGAACGGCGGACATGAGGACGTACTCGGGAACACACGGCTCCTCGAGTGAGCTGCGCTACAGTGATCACTTAGGAGGCCGAAGTCGCCCCCAACTGCAATGCATATTTCACACAATCTCTCCAAGTACTCAAACAGCAATTCTATAAAGTGTCCCTTTCGCAGCGGCTCCAGCCAACTGCTGCCTCCAAATTAAATTGTAGGAAACATTTCAATTTCAAGAATGTGATAAATCTCCAGTTACATCCAGTTACCAACCAAAAAACGCACATTGTTGTCTTGTCGACCAGTGGCGAAACTGCGCGGCTCACGACTGATGGCGTGCACTTCAGGGGCTGACACGCCGCGTGTTGCGGTACAAAAGGAACATGACAGATTGTGTTGCACCTCCGAAACCAATTGAAGTAGATCAATGCTAACTTGGTCCTGATGATCCAGGAGCGGGTTGCCATGCGACAATCTGTCAAGATAGAGAGAGAATAGGTTTTGTTTGGCCTCACTCTTTGTGTGTGCGTGTGTGTGTGTGTGTGTGTGTGTGTGTGTGTGGGAGGTGAGGGTCCATCCAAACGAGACCTCCCCCATCTGGTGTCCTCTTCACAAGCCCACGCAACACTTTGAGAGATGACAGCAGGCTCACACATACATGATATGAGAACGCCGTGCTGTCACACGCACACACACACACACACACACACACACACACTCATGTGTGCGCAGAGACACATGTTTTGCAAAAGCATTCGCACCCGCACCGACACACACACACACACACACACACACACACACACACACACACACAGTCACTCTGAAACTCATTCTCATTATATGTGCATTATTTCGATTAAACAGGCCATCACACCAAAACTGTCATTATACTAAATTGCAAAAGCAATCACACCACTCCAGACATACAATAGCTTGAAGCCCATAGTGCTTTTCATACCGTATGCAATTGTGCATGACGAGAAGTGTTTTGGACATGATGTCATATGACAGCAGGACTCCAAAACGTTAGTCAGACTTTTTAGGCCAGAGCTTAAAAAATGCTAAGTGTGCTTCATGAGGTTTTGTTGTTTGTTTTTGTGAAGCTCCTTGTAACAGAAATATGCTAGCAGCTCCACGTGGTTGACCATTTTTGCTTTGTTCACACCTTTTTATTCAGTGTTAAATTTGATTTGTTGTTTCTGAAATTGCGGACTGTCTTTTTCAAATATTCGTTTTCAATTCATTAAAAGGGTTTGTCACTCAAGAAAAATCGAAATTCAGCCCATCAGCTTCTCAGCTCGATGTCTGTGGAGGCTCAGGTGACATTTTCCAATCCGCATCATGTTCTTATCATCTGGATAAACAAACATCTTCACACAAACTGCTGTGTCCAGCAAGGTTTTCTTCAACAAAAAAAGAATGATGCGGTACATCTCAGTCGCCATGTTCACTGCTGAAGACATTACCACAAGACAGGCGCCATCACGTCCCAGGACTGTTTGGGTCTGTGTGCACGCATGTGTGTGTAGGTGTGTTTGTGTGCACGTCAGCAGTGTTGCTAAAAACATGCGCTGGGGGACCCACGTCAAGGAAGGCGGGATGGTCTCCCATGTCTGCTAGATGCAAATGAGGCCCTGCCCAACTCGGGCAGGTGCAACATTTCAATGTAAATTAGAAATGTCAGAATCATCGCACACGTGCGGTTTGTTCTCCTCCTCCTCCTCCTCCTCCTCCTCCTCCTCCTCTCCTGCTCCTCCTGCTATCAGTCCTTTGGATATTATCTCCCATCTCATTCGCAACATCCGTCTCAATAATCCCGCATTATTCAGCAGACATGCTGAGACAAGGCGCCGAGGGAGGACGAGGCGGGGGGTTAATGCGTTTGACTGGCGGTCAAATTGTACCCGCGGTCGCCTCCCTCCCTTCGGGGCACCTGACGACTTCACCGTCCGTTATTACCTCTGCTCGTGCCGGGGATTTATCATAATTAGGAGAGCTCAGATGTAAATCGTCTGGCTGAACCAATCGACACATTTTGTGACGGCACGGGAGTGTGTTCGCCGCACTTTTGCTGATTTTAGCACTTACTGTGTTTTTGTTAAAGGTACAGTGTGTAGAATTATGCCATCTAGTGGTCAGATTTTAGATTGCAGCACTCATTAGCTCGTCCTCCCTCTCCCGGCCTCGCCAGTGAACTACGGTGGCATAAGCAACCCCAAACCTGGATACCTCGTCAACCTTCTTCTTCATTGGTTTATTTGAAGACTCGAGAAGTCATCCGAAATACGAATCTGTCTGTCAGGCGACACACAAGGCTTCCTTAGAAATAGTGTAGTGCAAGATGGCAACTAACTAGCAGCAAGACTCTTGCTCTATGTATATTATACAAGTTGGGTAGGAAAACCAAATTACTTTTATTGTACTCCAAGAATACACTTTTACTAATGTAATTATGGGGTGTATATTAAGCTTTTACCAATGTAAAAATCATTAATCAAGCCAGATTTTACACACTGGACCTTTAAGTGCCGTGGTGTCTGTGGATGAATGAAACCGCCATGTTGCCTCGTGATTTATCTCTATATTTGGTGACGCGTAGGCCCTGCACTGTGCATTTTACTCAATTATTTATTTATTTTTGTGGCCTTTGAGGCTATTGATCATGTCCGCCTCCGTTCCTCCGGCCCAGGCCGGTCCAAAACACAACACATAAATAATTAAACAGCCGCTTAGAAAGACGAATGAGTTAAATAAACCTGCCCTGCGCCGTTACGCAGAGGCCAGCTCACTGGATGGATCAGTGTGTGGGGGATTTTCCGTGGACACTGAATAAAACACCTGCCTCCTCTTTTATTTCCACCAGGGCCAGTTCCCATGCAGGTGAGAGTTGTGTATGAGCGATTGCCGGCAGATTGGAACACACGAGAGAAAGACGTTTTATTGATGCTGTTGGTCCCGCTGACTGTGTGCACTTTGCACTGCGAAGGGCGAGTGCGTAAATTCGGCAAAGTGTTTCCTGGAGTAACTTTGTGTGCGCTTTGTGTCTGGTTTTTGTTTGTTTTTTTTGTCCTCCCCCCTCAGCCCTGCTGACATGTCGGCCTGATGAGTTCCAGTGTGGTGACGGCTCCTGCATCCACGGCACCAAACAGTGCAACAAAGTTCATGACTGTCCAGACTACAGCGACGAAGCGGGGTGTGTCAACGGTAAGCGTCAGTCCATCAGGGAGCCGTTTTTATTCACGCAATAAAGTTTCTTCGTTCACCTCTGGTGATTTTATTGTTTTTCAAATCAGATCCAAATATCCAAAATTGTGTTCTGACCGACCAAATCTACCCAATCTATAAATGAAGCTGGCTCAGGCAGACTGTCGCCATCGGCTAATGTTAATTTTCGAAGGTATTCCTGACGATCCTCAGTGGGCAACAAAAGCACATATAGGGAAATATCCAGTGAAGCATCGTGAGCATCCAAGCTTTACGCTTCTCTGCAGTGACAGCTTCTCACCCCATGCTGCCCACACATCCTCACTGGGCTTGCAATGTTTGTTTACAATGATGTGGTCTATTAATCTGCATCAAATCACTTTATGGGAATGCAGCACCAGGGTTGATTTTTTTTTTTTAAATTTAAAGCAAATTTTAAAAAAGCTTACATTTTATGGAAATGCAGTAAATGTCCTCCAGCATTTTAGAAATTAATCTTACATATGTCAGAAGGATGGGGGGGTGGTCATGGGGTGATGTGTCTGAAGCTTCTTGATGCTTCATTCAGATGGTCGTGTTTATGACTCAGCGTTACTCACACCCCCCAGGCAGCTCGCCTCATGTTGTTTTGAGAGTAAAACAAACGGTAAGGGCGCAGTGTGTCAGCCAACCGGTCATGGTCCAAAGCCAACTATGAAGTATGGATGCTTCTCCTTCGATGCCGTCTCTTGCCAGATGTGTACATACATTATCATAAAAATAGAAGGCTATCTTTAAAGAGATAAACAGTCTTTTCTTTCTGGTCAAATGTTTTATTTGAATTATCCATCAGATACAGGGTGGGTGGAAAAAAAAAAGTCTTGCTTTTTAGCGAAATTCTTCGTCTTTGCAAACTCCACCAAACAAGTTACTGACTGGTCGTCCATAGATAACCGTCTTTTCAGTCAATTTGAAATAAATGATCAAAGTGCATCGTAGGCATGAGGCCGTGCAAGAGCAGAATATCCACACTGTCTTTACATTCACCCTGAGACGAGGTAGTGGACAGGATTTGCAAGCATGTTTCACTGATATTTTTCAGTCATGCCCCAGTTTGTGCTTCACACTCAAGGTCAGTCTGGCCGGCGCTGAGCTTTATCTTAAGTCCGTGTATCGAGGTGCAGCTGTGAAACTGAAATTGATTTTTATTCCCATGGCGGTTTCCATAAAGAACTCAGTACCGTAGCTGTGTGCTTCCTCCTGCACACACAGTCCATGTGTGGCAATGATGAAATGCATGTTCTACATCAGCAATAATAAACAGATTAGTAATGAAAGATGTGACTTTTTTTTTCACAAAGATTCTAATGTCAAATCATCTTTTAATATCTAAAATAAAACATTCGTAATTTCACATTTCTATGCTTCTTGGTTGCAGTTCAGTGCTAAAACACACTGTAAAATCTCATTAAGTTCTTTTAATCTTTTTATCTTAGCTGTTTTGTATCATATGTGGATCTAATATTAATTTAGCCCTGCATTATTATCTAATACAGTCATCACCATTGCTGATATTTCGTAATGTTCAATTATAAGCAGGTTTTAGAATAGAAAAGCATAAAGGCTAAGGGGACGGTGTCTGAATGCATAGAAATAAATTGTAATAACGTCCCAGATGCATCAAGTCAATTTTTGCGCTTGTTCCATTGTGTGTCTCCAACAGTCACAAAGTGCGACGGGCCGAGAAAGTTCCGCTGTAAGAACGGCGAGTGTATCGACAGCAGCAAGGTGTGTGACAACATGAAAGACTGCAAGGACTGGTCCGATGAGCCCATGAAAGAGTGCGGTAAGACGACCCTGCACACACGCACAGCACAGACGACTACAGGCTCCCATCGCACCTCATGCATACACATGAATGCGCAGAGCATGTTAGCATAAAATAAAACGAATGGCCCTCGCGTTCCAGGGCCATCTCGGACTGATTTTAATGTGGGTGGTCACTTCTCGTGGTAACTGGAGTTTCATTTGATCAAGGCAGGGGAAATCAGGCTTTATCTCGGCTGCCTTGTTATGATCAAAGCGCAGAGCCGCTCTGCCCTCTAGCGCAATCTCAGCCGGGAAAACGTGACCCGACTACGTTTAAGCGGTAAAGATCCGCGTACGTATCTCCTCGCGCTACATTAAATTCGGCTTCGCGCACTTGTGTGCTCGAGAAGAACGATCAATCCATCAAGCGGCAGCCACTGTGAACTCGTCAGCTTCTGCTTTCGCCAAGAAAGAAAGTGGTCGCATGCTAAGAAGATAGCGTCATGAACGCTTGCGAGTTTTGTCCTTGAAGGAGACACACACACGTTTGGAATGAGAGGCCTTTTAGCCACGCGACGCTGAAACCCACTCAGTTTGTTTTTACCACTGCCAGCAAAATGTGTGCGAGGCTGCACTGTTGCATTCACTCGGACAAATGAAACCCTGTAATTATCCTTCAGGTGCAGCTTTTAGTGCATTTCCTACACAGAAGTGACTGTAAACTGGTCAATTTTATAAAAGGTTGTTTGGCAAACTGTTTGCATTTAGAATTTATTTTCTGTTTGTTTGTTTGTTTTTTTGGGAAAATTAAGCCTGATGTCCTTCAGGTAGCCTGCAGCATGCTGCATTCAAATCTCACAAATACCTGATTATGTATCTATAAAAGCCTCTCATATGTACCATGCATTAAATGTTATGCATGCAACTCTCACAATTCCCAATTCTTTTTACGATGCACCTGTTGTGTGCTAAATGATAGAATATTGCCATCTGCTTTATTTCTACAATTGAAAGACGTAAAGAATGTTTTTATTCCTGTTCTAACTGGAACAAAAAAAGGGATATTGACTTCCTGCTTGAATATTGAGTGGTCTGGTTTCATCTGATAGAATGCCATCAGATAGGAGCCTTAAATAGCGTTCAAAGTCTCATAATCCCTCAAAGTCTCTTTCATTCTCACGCGTCGTCGCCGTCTCGCACCCGCGGCTGTGTCGGAACCTGTAGCCCCGAAGCCTAAATTTTTAATGCAAGCCGGTAATGAAGAACCAGCTTTAGCTTTATCCGACGACCCTCTCTTCTCCCTGGAAGGCTGTTCAAAGACAAAGGAATAAGTGGCGTTTCAGACACATATACAGGAAGAAAGAGAGAGAAATAACAGAAGGAAAGGGTCCAATCAGAGTGTGGCAGCAGAGGAAGAGGATGGATCACTTCTGGGTTATTTTACCAGGATAAAATGGAATTCTGGTCGTTTGTGTGGTTTGCGCTTCAACCGCCCTCCAATCATAATGTTAGGAGAAACTCATTTAAATCAGGCTGATGACGGGTGGCGGTCAGACCCACTGCGGCTGTTCTGGTCCATCAGTTTCTTGTAATCCAGCCTAAATTTCATCAACTTTTCACAAATTTGTTCTTGATGCGTGCCCCGCATTGAGTCTCACCATGCCTGTCGGCCATTCTTCCGTAGCCTTTTAGGTTGTTTTTTCTTCCCACTGAGTTCTTTTCGTTGGACAATAAGCTCAAAAGAACCTGGACCTCGTCGTATTCTGCACTCGCTTCTCTTCTTTTGCTTCATTTTCCAAATCATCAAATAAACGAGTGGAGATCAATTGAAGATGCTTGCAGGCGGACACTGCCTTAAAAGCAGCAGGTTAAACAAAGTGCCACCAATCAGCATTCTTTAGCACACAGCACGATGGGAAGAGTCTGACCGTCGATACTGGGAATTATCTTTAGGCAAAGTTTGAGGTCAAGACTTCGTCTTTGTTCTGTGTTTGCCTCCTGAAGTTATTTCACCAACCTTGCCTCTCCGTTTTTGTGTTCGTCCCCCGTCTCTGTCCTTCCTCCTCACTGCCCTTGATTGTACAGGCCTGAATGAGTGCGCAGACAACAATGGCGGCTGCTCGCACATCTGCAGGGACCGGAGAATCGGTTATGAGTGCGACTGCCCCTCGGGGTACAAGCTGCTGGACAAAAAGACTTGTGGAGGTAAAGACAAGAGACCAGCCTTGCAGACAAACACTGGCGCACAGCGAAGTCATGAGTGATGCATGATGTGACCTTGTGAAGGCCGGGCTGAGGTCACTTTTAAATTCTGTGTATGATCCACACTACCGTTCAGAGGTTTGGGGTCACTGACTCGCTTCTGCGTTGAACTCCTTTATAGCCTCATGAGCGAACGGAAATCGGTCGAGATGAGCTTCACAAGTATGGGAATATTTTAGTGTTTAATGAAAACTGTTATCAATGTCTAATTGAAGGTGATTTGAGAGAATTCCCAGTGTGCAGAATACTGTGTGAACACACTAAAAGCCGGCTGTTTTAAAGAGCCTCAAATATAAACCATGATGCTTTGTTCACTCTTTTATGATTTAGCTCACAACAAAGTGTGATTATTATACAAAGCTTTGTCTAGAAATGTTTACATTTATTTTAGCAATTTTAAAGCAGTCAACCACTGTAATAATGGCTGCATATTGCACACGTGATATTCATTCTCTAAAATCACATTCCACTCAAGGCAACAAGTGTCAAAGCCATCCCATAATGCCTTCAGCACACCCTGACTGATTTTCCTGCGCTAGTAATGTTCTCAGAGCAGTCCACTAGATTATTCCATGAAGCTGCTGATAATGGAGTTCACTGCAGAAACGAGTCAGTGACTCCAAAAACCTTTGAATGGCAGCGTACATTTGTCTCTCATCCATTTGACACTGTGGGCCTCAAAACTAAAAACAAACCTGAAAACGTCTCCCACTCCGACAGACATTGACGAGTGTGAGAACCCGGACGCCTGCAGTCAGATCTGCATCAACTACAAAGGAGATTATAAGTGCGAATGCTACGAAGGCTACGAGACGGACCCCGCCACCAAGACCTGCAAGGCTGTGGGTGAGTCATCATTCATCACCCCCGACTCCAACCATCTACACGCACACACACACACACACACACACACACACACACACACACACACACAGTCATTACTGGATGAAGACGCCATCTCCACCGGAACACCGCCACGGCCACACACAGATGGGCTCAAACAAGAATCACACTCGGAAGGCCAACGGTGAGATGCGGCCTAATTGCCTTCCCATCCCGGCCAAACTCCCGCGAGCAACTGCGTTCTCACGCATTGAAATCAAGGGCCCGCTTTGTATGCGGCCCGCGCGCGCCAATCTGTGCAAAGATAAATATTTGCCACATTTTTCTGCCGAGCTCACAAATGAAAAAGTTCTCCGCCAGCTGCCTCTGGTGTGCCCGGAGAGTCGGGGGGCTGGGGGGGCGGGGTGGAGGTCTGGGGGTAGTGGGTGAGGGGGCGGGGGGGTTGCCGTGCCGACGGGGGGGAGGGCGACTAGCGTACCCGCCACGGCACACAAGCACAGTCTGCACCCTCGCTTGGCCTGGGTAAACACGGCCAGCGCTGATATGAATGAGGATAAAAGTTTGTCCTCAAGCTGCGGCGCACAAGGTTGCTGTTGGAAAATGTTTCTCTGGCTGAATCCTGCGGCCACGATAAAAAGGTTGTTAGCTTGTTAGCGGCGGCCGAGTCTGCCTTTTGAAATGCCTTTTTAACTGAGCGTCTGGCGGCACTTCTCCAGCTGGCTTTGCTGATAATGATGCTGTGTTTCTCAACCTCTATTTGAACACCTCCGGATAAAGTTTTCTCTCAACGCGCTAAGAAGTTAGAGCAAAGGTGCACTAGAAAGTTGTTCATTACGACTTTCTTCTCCTTCTTCTTCTTCTTTTTTTTTTTTTAAAGGTAACCAACGCTACAAAACAAAACAGTGCCCTGCAAAGGGAGCGAGTCTCCCGTCGCGGAGGAAGAGTGGATTAGCCACCATAATCAGCGCATTATCTGCTTTTCTCAGAATGCATAATCTTTTTTTTTTTTTTGCGCTCTGCCACTGTCAGCGCCTCCCGGTTTCAATTGTGAAGGTGAACCGATGAGGAACAAGTGCTATTAGCGATCGCGACCTACCGGTCTTAAGATGAGTCATTTCGGGGTGAACCGGTGTGCTAATGAGAGAGCTTAAAGCTGAAAACAGGCCCTCAGTCTGGAGCTAAGTGGCATAAAAATGATTACGTAGAAAAAAAAAACAAAAAAAACCACAACATTGATCGCTTCAGGTCTCAGCGTGTGAATCTTTATTAGCTCTGCGGAGGGAAAACTGCTCTTGTCGTGCCGGAGCCTCGATCAACACAGACAGGAGGGAGAGCAACCGCGGGAGGAAAGTATTGTAATGCTCTTGAAATGTGTTCCAGCTTGTGTTTCGCTGTTTGACATAGCTGTTAGACTTTGAGAGTGTTTGTGGGAGTTCTTGGGAATCAATAAGACAGAAGTCTAGACTCCGGTTCTGGCTGAGGGGTTGATGAAGAGAGGGCCTGCATTTGAGGTTGGCGGAAGCGAAAGTAAAGTCAGCTGATAACCCAACAACAGCGTCTGGTTATTGACCAGCACGCTAACTTTTGCAGTATAGAGGAACTAGCAAACAGAGGAGCGCGCTGTTTTGAGACTTTATTGGACACTGGTGCAGCGCAGATACGCAGGCGTCACTTTAGACCGTCTCTTGTCTTGGAGCGCCGGGATGATGTGTGGCGATGGGATGTTAAACACAGAGGTTCCCGCTTCCTGGCTCTGACTTAATGAAGCTGCTCACCCCAGTCTCTGATGCTGCCTGTATCAATGCCTTCTCACGCCCACGCATGCACCAGCCACGCCGTCGCACGCTCCGTATTCCGGTCACACTTGCTTGTTGTCATTGTCATGGGATTGCAGGGGGTGGGGGGTGGGGGGGGCATCAAAGTTCGCCGCCGCTCCCGATTCCTTGTTGGGATTGAGTCGCCTGGAGGAACGCCACGTTCGGTGACGAGGTGGCACACGTGCCAAGTGCCGATATTACCTTTGCGAATGGAAACTCAGGCTGCAATATGTCAGGGTGTTATTTTAGAGGGAGAGGGGAAGGAGGGGGTATGGGGGTATGGGGGGGTATGGGGGGCACAAGGTAAACCCAGTGCGATTCCCCACCAGTCGGATTTATTTTCTTTTTTTTTTCCTCGTTCTTCTTGTGGCGGCTTCAGATTAATTTCAGAGTGAGGTGCGACTGTCAGTGCTCATTAAAAGTTGGGTCTGTGATTGTGTGTGCGTGTGTGTGTGTGTGTGGGTGTGGGTGTGTGTGTGTGTGTGTGTGTGTGTGTGTGTGTGTGTGTGTGTGTGTGTGTGCCCACCCGCTGTGTTTGTTCTGGTTTACTGCGGCTGGCAATAACGTTTCCGATCTCACTAGCTGCGTTTCCATTCCCCCTGGAATTGTGCCAACCCTAAATATGGCGATAAAAAGCTGATCATGGAAAGACCTAAACTTCTAAAAACCTCTCAAACATGCCTGAAAAGTTTTGATGCTCTCATGAGGGGGTTTTTCAGATGTGTCGATGTAGACGTACATCGCAAATGTGTCATGAAAACACTTTTTTCGGCATTTACAGTAAATCCAACAGATTTGGGGGACAGTGTGGCTGCCTTGTCTCGTCACAGAATTAGAAACAGAGAAAAAAATGTATTTTACTGTTTCTGCTCTAAACGTAGCTCTAGAATAGCTTGAGGGACCTTTTTTAGGACAAAAATACTGCTAGTTGACGGCTGCCCATGACCGACTCTTTCTCTTGATATTCTGCGTCATCTCTGAAGCCACTGGTCTTTATCGGAGATGGTTTTAATAGCCCCCCCACTGAATCAATGTTTCCAAAATTGCTCTCCTTCCCCTGAGAGTCCCTGCCGAGTTGATACCGCTGATACCCTGCGTTGCATTTGAACCAGCAGTCTACTGAGCTGTATCGCTGCCAGGTGTCCTGATAATTGAACTGAAGAAATATAGCAACACAAAAAAATAGCAGTCACAGCAGCAATCCAGCTAGCAAGATTGTGTTTAATGCAGCGGAAGCACTGTTAAAATTTAAATAAATGTAGCATTTAAACTAATATAAAATAAGTGAATGATTGAGAATTTTTAAATCTTTCTGCTACAAATTGAATCGCGTTGGTTTGGAACATTATTATATTGTTAGAGTGCGATGCAGGCAGGTGATTGAAATGCTTCCTGGGAGCGAACAAATGAACATTTTTTAAAGAAATAAAAGTTGCAATTTGGAACGAGGGGTGGAAACAAACAATGAGGATGTGGCATCACTGAATAATCATAGACAGACTCGGAAGAAAAGTCAGTTGTGAGCCAAGTTTTTTTTTTTCTATGTTTTGTTCTTGTTTCTTGTTTTTGTTCCCTTTTCCATCAAAACTGAACTGTGTTCCGCCGCCTGGTGCCAAGAGCAGTTTGTGCCAGAGTTGACAGTTTGAGCACACTTTTCAAAGTGGGTCTGAGGCGGCGGTGGTCAGAGTTTCCCCACGCCCCCCCCCCCCCCATCGTCTGAAAGACTCTGCCGCGGGACTAACAATGTAACCAAACAATGTCAAGTCTTGTTTCAAAGTTTCTCTGCACTCGAGGGCCATGAAGGCCGAGAAGACCTCAGTCTTGTTCTATCATGTGCAGGTATTTATCTTGTTTTCAGGAGGCCCGGCCAACTTTATACTGTGAGACGCTTGTCGACGAGACTTTTTGTTGTTTATTTAAAACAACAGTCAACCCAACCCTAAACAAGCACGGATGCCCCAGACTAATGTATATTAATGCATATATACGCACGTCATCCTGCAGCATTTCACACTGACCTTTCCGTCTGAGTTTACATCATTATTTTTTTTTTTCGCTTTTACTTTGCATATCTCCAAAACAAACACACCTGCTTGGCCGTGAGTCAAATCAGCGCCCCTCTAGCGCCCGGCGGGATTCCCCCGGCCCCTATTTATCTTGTCGCTGCATTATCTTAATTGGCTAACGTGGCGCAAGGGCCCCAAACTGGCAGAACAGATTAAAATACAGTTAATCTGTATCTCTGTTCTTGTGGAGAAAGCCGACGGTTGGAGCCCTGCTGGAAATGACTGTGCTGAGATAATAATATTGCACTTTATGATGACATATCAGGCACCCCAGCCAGGGGAGGAGGAAAAACGGAGGAAAAAAAAGAAAAGAAAAGAAAAAAGAATTGATGAGGAAAATTAGACACTGGCTATGTCTTCAAAAAAAAAAAGGTGGACGTGGAAAAGAGAAGCTCTTCCTGTCGCTCCATCTCTTCCCACCTTTCTTCTGTCACCCAATTACGTCCGCTTCTTGGCCACTTCTCCATTTCTCTCCCAGCATTCAACACATTTGTGTCTGTCTCGTTATTGCTTCTCTCTCTTTCTCTCGCTCTTGCTCTCTCTCTCTCTCTCACACACACACACACACACACACACATCGACTCTTCCACTCAGCAGGTGAAAGTGATGGTTGCAAGCCTCGTGGTGAGAGAAAAATGATTGGATTCAAACAGTAGTAGAGTTGTAATATTTTCTCCCTGTGCAGCAGCACGTATTGAGCCGGGCCTGAGAAAAGTATTAGTGTGTGTGTGTGTGTGTGTGTGTGTGTGTGTGTGTGTGTGTGTGTGTGTCTGTGTGTGTGCGTGCCTTCATGATTCGTGTGTGCCTTTGTGTGTGCATGCAGGCGTATACACCAACGTGACTATTGTGCCCGTATTTGTCTCTTTCTATGTGGCTTTTCTGCTTTACTGGACAGAGTGTCAAATGGAGAATAACATGACGGGCAAGAAGGGTGAGGTTCAAGGAAAGAAATGAGAAGTGAGACATGAGATGGGTGGTTACTTCTGCGAAGAGAGAGCACGAAACAAAACGCCGAAGAATCGTTCAGGCTGACGTCCAGCTTAAGAGACAAGTAGAGAAAAATCCAAAATCAAGGTGAATTTGGTAAATTATTGGGACTGAGGACTGACCTTCGTGCTGGTGAGGCAACTGCAGAGATGACCTGATTAGAATTACCCACAATTCAGAGGAATTGACTCATGGTCACCTTCAGCCGCCGCCGAAATGTGCCCCAAGTAGCTGACGTGCCAGTGAACATCGCACACCTGAGGTGGAAAACCCAGAAACACACTTTTGATTTGCCGGGGCGCTAAGAATAGAAGCCTGTGTCATGCCCAGACTGTCGGCTACCTGCTCCACTGGCACGTTGCGCTTCATTTTATCTTCCGGCAACAGAACACCACACGAAAAGTGGAGGGGATTTTTTATTTTTTATTTTTTGCTTTTCCTAGCAGAGCGTAATTGCATGAATAATGAAGTGAGCAGCAGTGGGTTGAGCTAAAAGAGACATCGCGCCAAGATGGCCGTGATGCCTTTTTTTGTGTGTGCGCTCAAACATGCGAGTGCGTGCACAGCTGCAGTTGACTTTTTGATGGTTTATCTGTATGATTTATTCATGCAAGATCATCAAAAATGCATGTTTTAAAGCTTTTGAATGGCCGCCCACTTTGGATAATAATTAATGACTGAACAACGTCCACAGAGGTGTATGTTTTCAGGAGGAGAGGAAGAGCTCTGCAAACTTAGTAGCCCTGCAAACTTGTGGAAGGGGCAGCAGAGCATCTGTTTTAGCCAGTGTGCGAAATTCACCCAAAGGAATGAATCAAAACAGCGCAACGAAAAAAATGACGTTCGTGAGCGCCCATCGTAACTCCAGCGTCTCTCTGCCGCCCCCTCCAGGAAAGAGCCCCTACCTGATGTTCACCAACCGCCACGAGATCCGTCGCATCGACCTGCTCAAGAGCGAGTACACCCAGGTGGTTCCCACGCTGAAGAACGCCGTGGCCCTGGACGTGGACGTGTCCACCAACAAGATGTTCTGGTGCGATCTGTATCATCGCAAGATTTACAGGTACTCACGCTGCGGGTCCGAGTTGACCGTTTGGAGTGAAGTCTGTGTGTTTGATGTGCCCGTTTCCGCCCGTCGGGACAGCGACACCTGTAGCATGCGAGAGTGTGTGTCTGTTGTGTCACCTGTTCGGTTTGTGTAAGACGGAGATATTTAGAGATATTTGCCCTCCATACACATTCAGCACTTGTTCACACACGTGCTGTTGGTGTATCATTAGTCACGCTTGTGTCTGGGGGTGTGTGTGTGCATGTGTACGCACGTGTGTGTGTGTGACAGCCACCCTGCCAGGTAGTGGGAGGAGCCCTGCATGGTCTCAGCCCGGCCATATGCTCTGGTTTTGCTGCCTGGATAATCACATCTATTCCTCATTTGCATACACGTGCACACACACTCGACATGCGTCCCCACCACAACTCAGGGACTTGTGCAAGAGGTAGAAAGAACAACCAAACGTGCTTGTTTCAAAGGCCTGAGTGATGAGTGGAAACAAAAAAAAGATTTTATTCCAACCTCGAACGAATGACATCGCTGACTTTGCTGCGTAACTGCAGATTACAATACTAGCCATGATTTGATTTTGTGACATTGAGGGTATCACATTGGAGAGGCCCACACAACGATGAGAAAAAAGAACACGAATGAGGCTTTTGGATGAAAAAGAATACGGATTTTTAATTCACATTGTGTGAGGGGGGAAAATATTATTGACGCACAAAAGAAATAAAAGTGAATGGTTTGGTCAGCTGACCATTTTCAGCAGTAGTCAGATTGTTTAGTCATAGGCAAGTTTATACAGTACAAGGCAATTCAGCTGTGACTTTGCCCAGTGTGTCTGCCTTTGCACTGTGGATGAAGTCCTGGAGAGAGATCCCCTGCAGACACATGGAGAACAGGCAAACACGAACCTAAACACCTCTTATAACATACAATACCAGACATTAATGACAAAAAGCTGGAACACAACACTTCCTCCCTCGGGGGCCGTTTACACGGAGACGCTGGAAACGACTGAAAACGATGTAGTACCTATGCCAGGCCTGGTGTGGCGCCGCAAGTTTGCTCTCTGAAGGTGGAAGAGAGAAGAACACCTGAAGCACGCCGTGTAAAGAAGCAGTAGGTTGCTAACAATATTAGCACCTGAGAGAACAGAAAGAAAGGTCGCCCGTGAAAAGACGGTGTGGATGAACGACAGAGTTTAACCTCTGCTTCCAGTTACTTAAGACAAACACCACCGCCAGGCTTCCCTCCTCCATCCTTGGAATAGATGCACTTTTATAAAGCGATCCCCGCAGCTAATTCATTGTTATTAGCAAGTTCGGGTCGATGACGTGTTAACTTCTCGCCGTGATGGAGATGTTTGCTGTAAACAATAAAACAGCCAATTAAAGAAGCAATCTGCTCGGTGGTCTTCCACTCATCTGTCTCTGTCTGGTTCCGTCCTGCTGCTCTGCCCCTGCTCGTCCCACCAACCTGCTCATCGCAGTTTGCCTGCGTGGTTGTAATTAAGGGAGGGCAGCGCAGATAAATTTGCATTAGCAGGGAAATGTCAGCGAAACGATGACGTTCGGTGCTTGTTTTATGCTATCAAGTGCAATCAGGATATGTTTGCACAAGAAGACATTTCTACAGATACAGGGCAGTATAATAGGTTACAAACAAGTATTTAGAATTTGACACAGTAGAGTGTACAATAACATTTGGGCTGGCTCGATTTACATCTTTCTTGAGTCTGAGAGCCTTTTTAAATATTCCCTTCATTATTAAACCACCGATGTGCACGTCGATACTGCGTCATCCCTTGGCTCCCCAAGAGGACTTGAGCTGATTCATTCCAGAAAGCCAGGCAGATAAAACAGAAGCCCTGGATTGTATGCAACAATACAGCAGCACGGAAACTGTGAATGTCTGCAGTTGCAAACAGCAACACAACACTTCTCCACTTCCTCCGGTCTCCGGCATCAGCTTACGGCAGAGATGTCTAAATTTCAACATTTCACCTGCAACCACTAAGTAACCTTCATGCGGTGAACTTAATCGTTTTCAAAGGCAGTAAGCGAGGGAGCGTGAAAACAGGCTAGCAAGCAGAGGATGTGCAGAGAAGCGAGGGTGAAAGTCAGACAACAGAGACACAAAATAAAGAGCCCGATGTTTTGGGGTTTTTTTATCTGCTGACAGGATAAAAACAGTCTGCCTCCCTGGGAGACACTGTGAGATAAGAGGCTGATGGATTTTTACCCTGACGTAGCTTTATTCACACCTGATCCCCTTTTTTGAGGGGGAAAAAAAAACGTTTTTATGGCAATATTTGCTTTGTATTTTTCTCTTTCTTGCAGTTCCCCCCCCCGCCTCCTCTCCCCCCGGATTATAGAACGTTCCTCAGCGCTCTGACAACTTACCAAGACCCTCTTTTCCTCTCTTTAGCGCGTACATCAACAAGGCCAGCGACTCGGCAGAGCAGATAACGCTTATTGACTCGCTCCACTCCCCTGAGGGCCTGGCCGTCGACTGGGTCCACAAGAACATTTACTGGACCGACTCGGGCAACAAGAGCATCTCCGTCGCCAGCGGAGACGGCCGGAAGAGGAAAGTGCTGATAGCGACTGAGCTGAGCGAGCCGCGAGCCATCGTCGTGGACCCGCACCATGGGTGAGATTTTCAAGAGTGGGAAAAGTTTGAAGTAGGGTGGGTGTGAGGGTGACATGTGCATGTGAGTCAATATTAGGGAAAGTTAAAAACTCTAACAAATATATGTATGAAAAAAAAATTCCCAAAACTTTTCAACCCTCTTATCAGCATTTTTGTGGCGCTCTGCAATTTTCTATTCGTTTTAGAGATGCAGCGTGACTCATCAGCACTGTCAGCATCCTTCCCCGGCTTCTTGAGATCCCCCGAGGACTCTTCACAATTCCACAAAGCTTCAGAGCATAAACTAGTGCAATTAAAGCTGTGCCCTTCCAAGCCCACCCTCTACTCCACACTGGCGTCTCTTGCGCGTTCTAATTTTCACAGTGACCAAATTTGCTTTGAAAGCAACACATTTAATTTGGCCTGGAAAAATGGATGGAGTGAGAGTCACATCAGATTTTAGTTTTTTTTCTAAAACCACCTTTAAGTGTCCCATGTTATAGAAAATTCCATTCCAAAAAGTCCAAAGTCATCACTATTTTTGTTGAAGGCTGTAAACTGAGGGTTAAATGTTTTTGTTTTTTTTCTGATAATGTAGTGAATTTCAGTGTTAACAATGCTTAATATGTTTTCTAACGGTGAAGTGACTAAACCCAGAATTTCTTCTTAATGGTCCTCTTTTTTTCCTCCAGAACTCACCCTGTCACAATCTCACTGGCTGTTGCATTCTTTACAGGTTCATGTACTGGTCCGACTGGGGAGATCGGGCCAAAATTGAAAAGTCTGGACTGAACGGAGTCGACAGGCAAGTTTTGGTGTCCGAGCACATCGAGTGGCCCAATGGAATCACCCTCGGTAAGAAAGGACCGGTCGAAGCGCAGACCTTTCGAAGCTAAAAGGTTGAGGCAGGAAAATCATTCAGTTCTGAAAACAACTTTACAAATGCATTTTTTCCCCCAAAAGATGGTCCCAAAAATTGATATTGTGGTATTGTGTTTGAAAAGAAAATGGCTATGGTTATTGGCAAAAAAAAAAAAAAAAAGGGACAGACTTGATAGATGCTGATAAGAAAATATAAAAGACTGAGCGAGGAGGAGGGGTGTGCGGGTGGATGGGGGGCTTGACAACCCCTGGGAACTTATTGTTACAGCTCAGATTGTGTCTGACTCTCATCAGTCAGACCAGCGAGCTCTGAATTAATAAGCCAGACGCTCTGTACCGTCGATACCTGCCGCCATTCCTTTCAACTCCCTCTGCAGCAATAGCCAATTTTTCCTCGCTGCCCTTGCCTGAGGAGAAAGGGAGAGAGACATTGAATTGAGGTGTCACTACATCTGTCTGGAAACAAATTATATATACTTTTTTTTCACAGCGAGGGGAATGAAAGAGTTTGCCAGACTTGCTCTCACACTGCCTTGAAAGGCCGGGTGGATTATTTTCCCTTAGTCACTGGTTTCGTACAGAGCAGGTGATTGTCTGAGTCAGGAGGGGCGAATGGAAATAAAAGTGCGGGTTTCCCGTTTGTTTTGCGATGATTTTATAGTCTCGGGTCATTTTAAGGCAGCACAGGAAATTGGAAACGGTCTTGCTTATCATATTCCAAGCATTATATGATTCTTTGAAAGAAACTGTATATCCCCCTGCTATCTTTCGTCAGGCAAAATTGTGACTTTGCACTTTAAGACAGTTTAAAATTCAGTTATTTTGCATTTCAAGACAATTTTTATGTCCATTTAAAGCAATTCTTACCAGAGTTTGTCTTAATTGGGAACCAAAACACAGAGGTACGGCCGGACCTGACTACGGGTCAATAAAAGGGACAAAAGGCTTGTGATGATGTGCTCACTATGCCTTGTATTTGATCTCACCGCCATTAATGCGTTAATGCTGACAGCCCTAGTTTAAGCTGAATTAATTTGATGTCTAAAGAATTAAACTTCTAATCCAGCAGTTTAAAACAATGCTGTAGCATATTGTACAATAAAAAAAATGATTGGTCTTGAAAACCACAGTCCCAAATCACTCTCATTTTGTACCAGATGTTTTGCGTGTGTAATCATGCTTAGAAGTCCACGTAAATTCAGTGTGCTTTTCGCATTCAAGTGTGAAACAATGGACACTTCACGCAATTAGCATGGCATTGGTTGGCAACCCAACAAACATGTTATCTGTGCCGTCTTCACTGTCTGTTTGCAATTTACCAACTAGTGTACTGTGAATGGCACTTGGGACTTTGCCTTTATCTGGTGACATTTGTACACGTTTTCTAATTTCATTTATTTACATTTTATTAGCCCTCTGAGTCTCATAGCCAGACGATGAAATGGACATTGAAAGAAAACGATACTGAGGTTTTATTCGGTGATGGAGCAGTAAAACGACAGAATCCTCCAGCAATACTAGTGAATTGGCTCAAGGTCACACATATATATTTTTTTGTCCACATGAAGTCAAGCGGCAATATTACAATCACATCTGTGTTTTTTCCGAGCGCAGCGCTCCGGCTGTCATGTCAAAGAAGATTGATAGCGTAGCCGCTGGTCCATTACATTTGGTCTACCTTTCACCCCGGGCCTTTTCTGCTGCAGTGACCTGCCTCCGCCCTCGTCTCTGTCTGACTTTGTCATTTGTCTCCTCTTGGCTTTTGCTGTATTTCTTGGTCCCTTTCGCCATCCTAACAGACTTGTCCAACCGACGTCTCTACTGGGTGGACTCCAAGCTGCACCTGCTGTCCAGCGTGGACCTGAACGGGGACAACCGCAGAGTGCTGCTATCCTCCCATCACCACCTGGGGCACCCGTTCGCCCTCACTGTCTTCGAGGTAAGGAAATGTTGAGAATAATACAAGTCCGCATTTTTCAGTCCATGCAGCGTCACCGGAGGGCGTCGGGCCTCATGGAGCAGCCGCAAGATGCTGCGACAGTTATATGTATCCAAGAATATCAAATGGTTGCAACTGTCCCCATCCTTGAAGTTAGCTGTTGGATTTCAAGTTTATTGTCAGTGGATTTATTGTGTGAGTTCAAGCATGTGAGTCCAGATGAGTAGATTTGACGTTTTTACTGATCAAACTAAAACCTGCTTGTTCTAAGTAATCATTTGCTTTACACAAATTCATCACAAAATGTAAATGTAAAGTCATTAGGTGTGACGTTTTGGCCTAAAGAAAGTTATTTAATTAACCCTGGCAAGCGGTTCAAATGCAGCTTACTTGGGCTTTGTGTTAACTTCCCTGTTAGAATGACCACAAAGACTCCGAATGTCACACAGTGAAAAAGAGACCCTTTTATTTTCCTGTCAAGGGAGATTTTTTTTCCAATTTTTATACCCCAGACAAATCAGCCGTCAAGTCCCAGCCGTGGTAGATTTAACTCCACGTGGCTCTTTGTATCTGAGCTATGCAGAGGAAGGTCTACCCATGATCTCCTCTTCTTTTTCTTGAACCTTCATCCCTGGAGGATGCGACAGCTGCGGCCCATTTTCAAAACCATCCTGTCGGAACTTTAGTAATTTTGTTCTCTGGTGTTTCTGTCACAGATTTGTGTCGAGGTCGGAGCAAAGACTTTTGATCTGAAGTTTGAGTCGGTCTGTTGAAGCCTTTTTAGTGCAGATAACGTCAAAGTTGGGAAAGTGCTCATGCTGTACGGGCAGAGTGCAGAACAGAGAGGCAGAAAGAAAGGAGTGGAAACTTGTCCACCAGAGAAAGAACTTCCTGCTGCAAACAGGAAAATAACAATGAATGTCCATCATGTCCTTCCGGATGTTTCTCTCTCTGTTTGTGTGCAATTTACTGACAATGAAATTTGACAGCTCTCCCCTTTATCCTGTTGTTTCTAAGTCTTCAGCATTGCAGCAGAGAGTTCTCATTCCAGCAACCAGATAACAAAGACCTTAAAGTCGACTGCGCTTCCCTATTTCATGTTTTGTTTTTTAAGAGTTTTAATAGACAACACAGACCTGCTTGTCATCTGTTTTATCAGGCGAGTCGTCTGCTGTATCCTCTCCAGCAGTCTCTAGCGTCTGATATTTCCCTCCCTCGAGCTAAGCACCGCCCCCTTTCTAGACACAAGTGATTATCGGTTAAAGTGTAGGGATTTGCTTTCAAGGTAAGCCGATCTGTTGGGTTCCGCACACAGAGGAGAGATATTTTGTTCTTGCGCCTGCTGGTGGGCGTCCATGGCTCGACTTTTATGTAATCCTCTCGTATTTATCTTGTTTTGTGGATGGTTTTTCCAAACAAAAGATTTGCTGAATATTAGCTCCACCGATATCTATTTCGACCTCTGAGTCTGTGTAGATGAATGAACAGCAAATGGAAAAGATTTAATAGTACATCGCATCTGTTTGGTGGAGTTATCCTAGACAAAAAAGCAGCATCTACCTGCAGTCAGTCATGTAGGGTGCGATGTCGTGGACTTCCTCACAAATTCCTGAGTCACGCAAAATAAACACAAAAGCCTTTCAGCTCGACCTCGCCAGCATTTTCAGCTGATTTAATGGCGCTGTACTTCTCTTGCTCTTTCTTAACATTGCTAAAGATACAACTACGGCTCTGTAGTCTGATAAAATGCCAACGTGCCCCCACCAAACATGCACAGAAAGACACTCATTGGTATCCTGGCCTCAGACCCCTGTGGATGCACCAGCCTCGAGGTAATGTACCTCAGCGGGGTCCTGCAGTGAGAAATGCTTTCTTTCTCTGGCTTTAGTTTCATGGCAATACTCCATATCCTTTCTTTGTGTCACTGGAGTGCAGAGAGGAGGATTACCTGAGTTTGGTAAGAGCGAGCGCAGAGAGGGAGGAGAGGGATGAGGATTTCAAACGAAAGACAATGAAAATAAAGGCAGGAATAAAGAAAAAATAAGCATATTAAGTCGTGAATTGGGCTCCCTGGGACGATTTGAACAGGTTTCACAGGTTCTGCACACCCTGAAGTGTGTCTGTGTGTTCCAGTGAGGGGGATGAAATGCATGAGCTGGGTAGGTTTTCCATTCGTAAAATGCAGAGAAAATCTATTCGTCCTCTGCAGAATGATTGCCAAAGTGTAAAATGTAAGGGAATGGAATTGAAGGCATCCTGTGACAGAGGAACAGAGGAGCTAATAGGAAGGCCAATCACAGTGCAGCACTGTCACAATAGTTTCATTTCTAATGTAATAGTTCTTTTAGCTTGTTTCCTTTGTCATGTGGACATCTCTAATTGATTTTCATTTATCTGTACACATAATTGCTGCGTGTCAGACACAATTATGTATAGGGTGCTTACTCAAAAAAGAAATGTAGGTGTACTAAATAAATGAACTGGTGTCTGGTGGAGTTTTGCAAGACGGATGAGCGAGATTTGAAATTTGAATCCAAGTGAGATTTGAAAGGTTACTAGATTACACAAATTACACACAAAGTCAATTACCTTTGTCTCTTGCAGCTTGTGTGAAGTTTTCACAAAGCTGGAGTCAGCAGCAGACATCTGTGTTGTTAATCTCCCAAACAAAAAACAAGGATCGCTCGGATGGATTTTTGAACACTTAAGTCAGCCAAACTAAGAGGAATCCCGTGTGTGGGTGTAACAACATTGTGTCGTTTAGTGCAGCGGCTTAGTGGGTAACACCAAAAAGATTCTTATCGTTTTTTTTTTTTTGTTTTTTTTACGAACAAGCCCACATTATTTTTTCATGAATTGGTCGGAGAAAAAAAAGGAATTTGAATCAAACCCCAGAAAATTAAAGGCTTCAAACGCTGCGTGGGTTGGCATTGTGTGAGCTTTCGTTTGTCGTATTCTGGAGGGACGTCGGAGTGTTCGGGATGCACATTCAAACCTGTCAATCAAAAAGACTCGGTGCCTGTCAGACGTTGCCGACAGATACAGCTGAGAAAAAATCATCAAGGGCTGTTCTCCCCTTGACCCTAAAAAGAAAGAAAGAAAGGAAGAAAAAAAAACATCATATCCATTTAGACATAGTCTCATCTGCTTGGCGGGTGCAGCCAGACTGTCTGAAGTGATGCAACGCCATTTGCCCAGGAGACACTGTGCACTGTGCACGAGTTCCAGCCTGTCCTTTGGACACAGGGAATATTCCCTTTGATTTCCGCAATAAAGAGCAGTGACCTGTTCGAGTCTGCGCCGCTGTTTGAAGCCTCTGAGGTGAGGAGAAGTGACAGATGTGGAGGCTGGCAGTGGAGACATTGGGGGTGGTGGGGGGGATTGACCAAGAGATTGACCAAGTGAGACATTCTCAGAGACTTTGGAGTCTCGGGCTTATGTCATGTTTTATCATCACGGCTGATATTTGTCTTTCATTGTTTCAGCTCTGCTGCTGTATGTATGAGTAGAGGTCAGTGGGTCTGGGAATCTCTCTCTCACTCACCAGTGCAAACACACCTCACAGATTACTGTCATGAATAAAACAAACAGTCATGCGCAACTGCAAACCTGTATTCACGCGCTGGAAAAGTGCGTTTGAAGCCCCAACAGGTCTTTGTCCTTTAAAGGCATGGTAAAACAGTGAACGCATCTCAGCCCATTGAGAAGAAATCACTTCCTGTTCTATCCATCCAAAAGGTTATCTAGCTATACCTGTAGTACTCACGTCTGTCCATTGCATTAACAGATGTATAAAGTTGGGTCCATCAGGGGTTTTTTTGTTTGTTGGCTTGTCGCCTAACAGATTTTAGCTTTGTGAAAAAAAGAGATGCGTATGGGATCTGTCTAAATTATTTGCAAAGCAATTTAAAAACTTTTGTGTCTACTGAGTCTAAGTAGGCCCAAAAACCACAGAAACTAGTTTGAAAGTGAAATCTCTGTTTAACGATGACAACTTGGTCACCATATCCAGATCAAGTCCATTAATTCTAAAAATGCAGGTAGAGTGCATCAAGTTTAGCTCGTGTGTTGAGTATTTATTTCCTGCTCTCATAAAGTGACCATCACCAGCAGCAAGCTGGCACGTACGTTATACAGAGTGTCTCGGTTGCGGATACAACTCCAATCAACCCCCTCGATGCTCCCCTGCTAAGACTCTGACCGTCTTCTGAAGTGTGGTAGAAATGTTATATTAATGGCTGAAAGCCAGCAGGGCTCCATGCTCCCCAGCGAGCCAGCTGCAGAGGGCAGAGGAGTTTCTCTCAGTCTCAACCGTTTTTACGTGACTGCTACTGAGCACCGAGTGAGGAATGCTGTGTTGACTTCCACGTTAAAAGGCCTACAAACGTGTAGCATCGTTTTAAAATAATAATATTAATTTTCATTATTATTTCAGAGAATTCTGACAGTGGAATGCCACCTCCGCTTTTCGTTCTTTGAAACAGCAGATTAGTATTTGAAAGCTTCTTTATCAGAGCTCATTTCCTTTCAGTGAAATCTCTTCATTTCTTGCCTCGTTATATTGAGACGTCTTCCTGCCTCGTTCACACACAGGCTCTAAATGTTGAAATCAACCACATCCTTTTGTAAAATAATTGGTATTTTTGAGCTGAACACGTCAAGTCGTCCCGTTAAAACTAGCCCACTGTCTATTAAAGAAAAACACACTTGGTCTGTTTTAAACTCAATTAAAATGCAAGGTGCTTAACTTTACTCTATTACAATAGCTTTTCACTTTCATTTAGAACTTAATTGGAGTAACTGCAGGCGTAAACATGTCTAAACGTGGGTCTCTTGTAAATTGACAAGCTCACACAAACATAATCTCAATTTGTCACAGAGGAAACTGAGGACTCCAGATTTGGAGTTTAATTTGAATACAGTGACTTTGTGAACATCCCAGGGCAAAGTTTCTACCCATAATTAGATTTCCTCATTTCGGTTAAAAAAAAAAAATAAATAATACAGTTAAGTGCATACTTTTGTAGCTGTTTTGAGGTTGTTGTGGATTTTGTTCATGTTCATGTTTCAGAAAATGTCAAAGTGTTTTCCAGCAAGCAGACATGATTGTTAACTGGACACTCAGCCCAGATCAGTTGCTGTGTAGATGGATAAACATTTTGTGGATGATTGGATGGTTTTTAAGTGTTGCTGTTTTTATGTTAGGTTCCTGTCAGTATTCAGCAATATTTAGAAATAATCAGAAATTTGACTTCATCACCAAAAAGGTCAGTGACTTCAAGTTAACCGATAAATAGCTAATAATTTCTTTTGGTTTTTATCCCCCCAGGATCGTATATACTGGACAGACGTGGAGGACGAGGCCATCTACAGCGCCAACAGACTGACGGGTCATGATGTTGCCAAGGTGGCCGAGCACCTCAACAACCCGCTGGACCTGGTGGTGTTCCACGAACAGAAGCAGCCCAAGGGTGAGAGCCAGGGCAGGTGGCGGGTGACGAGTCGCCGTTCAGGCTGCTCGCTCACTGTCAGCGGCACAAGAATGACACCCTAGCTTCCCCACCGTCGCCAACAAATCTCCGAATATTCAGTGTTTGCACCAAAAAGGCTTCACTTCTTTCAACTCTCACTCAACAAGTAACCTGCATCACGAGATAAACAGCGTAATGAGATTGATGAGTGCGCTCTGCGTGACAGATGACGTGCTGGGATGTCGATTTTTTTTTTTTTTTCTTCCCCTACCTCAGGATGCGTTGATTCCCAGGTGTGCAAACAAGCACCTGGGTGTGTTTGTGCATCCTATTATTATAAGTGCGCGCACGTGTCTGACAGCTTGCTAATGCAGGAACGCGCGCGGGGGGCGCGTGCACGTGTGATTTCACGCTCGGCTCTTGACCCCTCGCTCAAAGCGGTGTCGTCTGGGCGCCAGCAGGGAGTTAATTGTGTTCTCATTAATAAATCAAGAGGTTTTGCTCAAAGAGACATCACACAAGTAAACACTTTTTTGGGTTTTTTTTGTTTTGTTTTGTTTTTTTTTGTCCCGCCGCGGGTTTGAAAATTTCAAGAAAGGAAATGTTAAAATGTTAAAAGGTGTTAGTGAGGTCAATCCATCGCACCCAGCTTGCAGATGTTTTTGTGCCTCACTTTGTTTCCCCTTTGTCACAAAGTTTGTCTCTTACTCCTTAGAATGTCGAGAGAATTTAAATTTGCCTGAACAGTTAAAAAAAAAAAACAACAACTAGTGAAGTGTGCTCATGCTAATTAATGCGGCTGCATCAAGTATAGTTGCAATATATAGTAGCGCTGCATGCTGCTCGAGGGATTTCAGGAGTTAATTCATGACAAGAACGACTATCAGTTTGTTTGTTGTTGTTTAAACATTCTTTGTCATGCACATGAAAACTTTTTAAGCAGACACACATAACAAGTTGCTGCTTGATTGGATAAATAAGCATCCATATATAAAGCAGCCTTGATGTTTTCCCTGTCCCTGTCTTACTCAAAAAAAAAGATCAATCCTCTCCCTTCTTGTGATGCCTTTGTTGTCCCTTTTTATATTATTGATACGTGCGTAATATTTTGGTCCACGCAGCTGCGCTTTGAAGCCTGCCACTGTTTTTCCCTCTTATTTGAGACATAAGGGAGGGAGGTGGTGCAGGCGGAGGATGCGGCTGTGGAGATACTGCGACTCCGAGAACAACATTTTATCTCGGTTTCCCGCTCGTCTCCTCCTCTGGTCCCTCTTGACCATGATTAGATCGTTCCTCTCAGCTTATTTTATTTATTTCTTTGCTTCTTTTTTTTCCCCCTCCACTCTCCTCCACTATAACCTTTTGTCCTGCCTCTGCCATAGCCTGGAATTGAAATGGACTGTCATAATGTGGCACAGCGTTTTAAAGGCTTGCCTTTACGGGGGGAACTCGATTTTCTCTCGCCGTTAAAATGAGGTGTTGCAGATATTTGGAGCTCTGGAAGAATTTCATTTAGACATCTGTTCACGTTAGGTACTTGTCATGCTAAGATGGCAGCCTATTAAAATGTCCCAGCATGCAGCTGGAGCGTTATTGCACCCCCCTCCCACCCCGACGGCTGATGACTCCTCTGATGTGCTGCACTCTGAAACTCCGAACCGCGACTCAGAAGCTGCAATCGACCGCGACCTGACCCATTTCTGGTGCCTCCCCACTTGACAAGAGAGGAATATTTTCATGAGTCTGGATTAAGAAAGTACATGTAAATTTTTTATTTGAGGGCAAAGCAAAGTTCAGACACCCCTGCTTTGACTGCAGCTTCGACAAGGGGAATAAAGCAGTGAAAACATTTTCTGTGGAAGCGCTTCAATCATTACATCCATAAAAGCAATTGTAGTTATTAGACAATTGCTGTTTATTTCTGGCTTTACATTGGATTCAAATTCTGCACAAATTATTTGTTGCCTTAAACTGTTTGACATCCACTATTCATCAATTCATCACAGTCCAACTTTGAAACTATTTTCCATGTGTTTATTTTTATTTGTATAAACTTATCTTGTTGAATTTTCAGTGACCTGCGGACACTGAAAAGTCAACCAATAACTTGTAAATCTCAAGTCTAAATTTACTCCAATGACGACGCCCATTCTCCCGCGTCAGCTTGGTCTCCAGTTACTTTTTTTTTTTTTTTTAGTACACGGTGGCCCAAATATGCCAATAACTCTGTCATTACATAGCTTTTTTATTTTTATTCAGGACTGAGCCCCAGTGTTGGGACCAGCTCTGGTTTTATATTTGATTTTGTAACATATTTTCCTAATCTTCATTATTTCTAATACATTTTTTCTCCCTAAAGCCCCTGACACATGCAACATGGGCAGCCTGCCCAACGGTGGCTGTGAGTACCTGTGCCTGAAGGCCCCGCAGATCACAGACCACTCCCCCAAATACACCTGCGCCTGCCCGGACGGCATGGAGCTGGGACCTGACATGAGGCGCTGTGCTGTAGGTGAGTCACCACGGCCCCAACCACAACAAATCCCTCTGCCCACTGGGGGCAGCACACAATAAAGAAGGGATTGTGCTGAGGATGTCACGGAGAAACCTCCCTAACTTACTGTAATATTACAATGCAATGAAAAAACAAGTGTGTTTTGTTTTGTTTTGTTATGTTGTGTTTTTTCCAGTGCTGAAGTTCATCTTGTTTTGCAAAATCTAACTTTTTATGTTCTTTACTTTTTGGTGTATTTCTTTATAATATTTTAGGTGTTTTGTGTTTGGCATTCAATTTGTCGGTGTCCTTGTTTGTTTACTGTAACGCTACTTTCACAATTGCAAGTTGGATTGTGTTTTTTTTTGTTTTGTTTTGTTTTTTCGCTCACCCGTGTTTTCCCTCCAAAACCTTTAACCGACCTCGCTCACCCGGTGCTTTCCCTTCAGAGTCACCGCATTCGTTCTTTTGTTAGCGTGCCTTGATGAATCCCTCGCTTTTGTTCGCTTTTTTTCAGTTTGCACAAGTAATAAAAGTGAGGAGTCGACACAGGGGAGAGGGGAGAGGTGGAGATAATGAATGTAGCACCACCTGCAGGGACCCCACATAGGTAGAAAAAACTGCAGGAGGCGCAAAAAAAAAAGAGATGATTTGCTCTCGCGCTTCTCAAATGTCTACGGCAGCGTGTGCGTTTCTGCTTAACAATGATTAAATTTCGGCGTTATAGGCCCTTGTTTGCCCCGTGCTCCATGATTCACGGCTCTGTCTGTCTGGGGGCAAAGCTGCGACAGATTTGCAGCAAGCAGGTTTGCAGAAATGTATTTTCAATTGTCTCAGAATGTGCAAGGATTCTCCTCCAAATAAGAACGTCTATCTGACCTCTGGATTATTAGGCCACTAAATGGGCTTTTCCACGAGCACCCACTCAGCTCTGCTCACTTTTTAAGCTTTTCCATTAGGTGGTGTTGCCTGGTACCAGGTACTATTTTAGTTCCTACTCAGCCAGGGTTCCGAGCAAACCGAGTCGGGCCAAACAACAAAGTGCAGACCTTTGATTGGACAGGGGAAGACACAGGACGATTGGTGATATCAGCTCCTTCATAAAAGTCATATATATATATATATATATTATATATATATATATATATATATATATATATATATATATATATATATATATATATATATATATATATATATATATATATATATATATATATATATATATATATATATTATATATATATATATATATATATACATATATATATATATTTTCCTGATGTGGACGAGGAAAATGGTGAACAAAAGCACTCTTGTGATCAAACAACGAGATGAGGATGTTTTAGAATGTACTTTTCCAAGTAAATTTAGGCAGCAGAGAAGAGCTAGCTGGCCTTGGCGGCCCACCACTGCTAAATCTAACTTATAGAAAAGTACCATTAGTACCATTAGTAACAATTTGCTTCAATTACCACATTTGTCCCCTATGCAGTTCGACTCAGGACGACAACAGCGGCTCCGACCACCACAACGACTCCCACCACCACCAGCGCAACAACAACAACAAGAACAACAACCACCACCAGCACACCATCGACCACCACCACAACTCCACCCACCTCCACCTCCACCTCCACCACCACCATCAGCACCAGCACCAGCACCACGTCCACCTCTGCCGCCGCAGCGCACAGAAGCACCACCAGACGTTCCACCACCACCACGCCGACCACCACCACGCCTCACCCGACGCCCAGGAGCACCTCCACGGAGCAGCCCCGCCCCCCGGCCACCAGCACCAAGACCACGACCAGCGTCAGCAGCACCAGCCAGAAGTCCACGTCCACGCACACTCCACTGCTGCCACCGATGGCCCCCAACAGCATCCAGAGGGAGAGCAACGGCAACCTCTCCCACAGAGGTGAGAACCGCTTCTCTTTGGTTGTGTGAGCTTTGTTTGACTTGTGTGAATGTTCTGCTTTGTTCTCTGCGGATCCCGCAGCAGCTCTACTGGTGGCGCTACTGCCCGGCTGTAAAGGTCCCACATTCTGTCCATTTTTGGATCTTATATTTTCAAAGATTCAGAGATATTTTATTTTTGACATGTTGACATATTGGTTTGGCAGAACCCAACGTGATTGTGCATACAAGGAATACAGAAAGTATTAAAAAAAAAAAAAGATTTTAAAAAGTGGTTAATTAAATATAAGTTTGACAAATATAAAATAAAATATAGTATATAATATAGAATATATATTTTCAATCTGTAGACCTCCAGAAAACCGCCTATTTAGCTCTCTGTTTACATCCTCTTATGAAACCATTCCCTGCCGATTGGCCATGAAGCTCTGTGTGAGTCGACAAACACCTGGTTGGGGGCGTGGCCACTCACCTGATGGATTGGTATCGGTTTTATCGCACAATTTCTAAAAAGTGGAGCAAGGAAATGAGCTAAAGAATGGATTTTCTAATTCCTGGGGAGTTTATCGACAGACTGGAAGCTGATGATTTTGTTAGGGAACATCGGTGGAGTGAATTTTGCAAAATGCGGGGCCTTAAAAGCTGCAGGAAACTGTTGTTCACATCAGTTTCCCTCATTTTTCTGGCTTCTTTTCACCTTTCATTGTCTGACCATCTGTGTTTCCACCACTCGCCCTATTTTTCTCTGCCGGCTCTCTCGCTTTAACACACACAAACGCACCCCTCGTGCATCTCGTCAGCCTCTCCCTCATGAGCGCCGCGTTAGAGCTGTCAGCGCTAACAAGCGACAGTCCCCTCTATTCTCACCTGCCACCTCTCATCACTCATCGCCGCTTTGTGACGGGCTCGCTCGCTGGCTCTCTTTGTCTCTCGCTCTCCACCAGTCTCTCTCAAAAAAAAAAAAAAAAAAAATCTACCAGGGTCTTTGTTCCTTCAGCGGGAAAAGCGGCGATTTACAGTCGGATGCCCTGACAAACAATAGAGGCGGAACATTACGGCGCTGTTAACGCGATGCAAAGCCGCGCCAAGACTTAAACTGCATTTTGCAAAGCGAGAGAAGAGTCCCTGAAGGCACCTCAAAGCAAAACGAGCAAAGAAGGGTGATGACGAGTTGCGTTTCTTATAGGTTTAGGGGGACATTTCACACATAGCGAGAACATCGAGTCCAGTGTGGAAAACAGTGACGAACCGAACTGAAGACTGGTGAAAGAGAGAAGCCCTGGCAAGGCAAATAAAGAAAGAAATACATCACAATTCAGCACTTGAACAGCGAGGATGGGAGTTATAAAACGACATGCGGCCCGGAGAGAAAACAGCGTTTAAAGCGATAAGAAAAGACGGGATGAAATACAAGCCAGGAGTGAAAGTGCTTCTCTGGGAGCTGGAGGAGAGCGGCTGCTGGAGCGAGTTCATCACTTTTGGGGCCTCGGCTTTTTTTTCAGAGGCACGGGGAAACAAGAACATGTTTCCTCTTAGCGCTCTGAGCTTGTCAGGGCTCCTCGCCACAACACAAGTGCTCCAGATGAGAGGCGGAGCACACACACACACTCACACACACACACGCGCACGCACGCATGAGAAAATGGGGCACGGGCACGCCGCCTCCCGAACCCACGGGCAATGTGTTACAATTTTCAACTCAGTGAGCACTGTCAGGTTTGTCAGCATCAGCTATTAGGCTACGTGTGCGAGCGCTGCGGAGCGAGGGAGGAGGCAGGAGTTTCAGGAAAACCGAAGACAAAACACACAGCAGGTGCGCGAAGGAAGTCGGAAATTCTGCCCTGTGCTCCTCAAGTTAATTCCCTTCAGTTGAAAGAGAGAAAATGTTTCGCGCTTTTGTGTGAGTGTGATCAGCCACTTCAAAGCCAGTCCAACAGCTAAAGGCTGAGTCCTTGGAGCAGTGATGCCCCCTAAAGGAATTTGAGAAGAAACAGCAACATCAAGTGATTACATTTTAGATTGAAACACTCTTTCGCTCAGCCTCCTCCTCTGGACTTTGCCAGTGAACTACGGTAGCCTGCGCACCCAAACCTGGATACCTCGTCCACCTTCGTCTTTGTTGGTGTATTTGAGGAACGTGAGCGTTCACCCCTAAATACAAAATGGGTTGTCAGGCAGGCTGGATTGTCCACACCGGCTTCTTTAAAACCATAGCAGTGCCATATATATATGCTGGCCACTTGAGGTACTGCAGCCAAAATCCCAGGGCCTTGACTGAGAGCAAGACCCATCCTGTGGGTAGGAAAACCAAATGACTTTTATTTTACAGCGAATATACACATTTATTAATGCATTTATGGGCAGTAAATTACATTTTTTGCTATAGAAAAATCATAAATCAGGCCAATTTTACACACTGGACCTTTAAATAAATTTCCAAAATATTTCTTCTGCTGTCTTTTTGGAGCCATCGCTTATTCTTTAAAATAAATTAAAAAAAAAAAAATGCCGAGTTCCAGTTCCAGCTGAATCAGGACTTGGTCCTCAGTAGTCCTCTCACCTGCTGCGTCTTCTGTGTGCGCGCACATACGAGTGTGTGCTCGCGCATCCATCAGACGGCTGTTCGCCATCGTGTAAAACCGCCTCCGCAGGAGACGAAGTGTCGACATCGGGCGTCCCATCGGTCACAATCCCATCTGTGCTCATCCCACACGCATGGCTGCGTGGACTCCGAGCTCCATCAGTATGCAGGGCCGGCGCTCCGATCTCTTCTGTTAATCTTCCTCGCCCGACTTCATTAAAGCCATCTGATCGCACTTTGGCTAATGGCTAGCCTGCCGCTAATAGGCCGTTTGGGATCGGGGATTAATGAGCGCGGAGACCTGTTTGGGGGGAAAGTTGAAGGGCGGCAGAGTCGCAAAAGTGCACAAGTGCACGGCGCGCGGCTCGCTGCGAGGCGCCGCACGGGTCAGAACACAAACTCTGAACGCTGAACGTCCCCCGCGTAGGACGCGGAGGACGCAAAGACGCATTGCTTCCCGTACCAAAATTGGTCGGAATCTCATTACTATACATTCTGATGCATTACTCACTGTATAATGCATTCGTCCCTGTTGCCTTAAACACATCTCATTGCATTTATATGAGACCCCCCTCTATGATTTACTGCTTCCGCGCGGGGCGCGAGCCGCAGCGGTCCAAAGTGAAATCAGATGGATTCTCATCTTCTCATATGCAAATGTGTCTCTCTGAGCTCGGGAAACTTTTGACGGGGGGAGAACTTTCTGCTGGCTTTCTACTTCACCTGGTTCTATTTTTCCCTCCCCACCTCAGCTGCGAGCGATCACTACCTGATAGGTAACAACATCACAGTTGCTGTCCTGGGGATAGTCATTCCTATTGGTGAGTAAGACTGTCGCCTCGGCTTGCTTCTCCCCGCCTGCTGCTCCATCTCTGCTCGTCGCCCCAGTCCTGCACCTTGTGCAAATGTCTTCTCTCATGCGCCGGGGTTCTGTGTGTGTGTGTGTGTGTGTGTGTGTGTGAAATTTTGTGCATGTGATCACGTGCACGCCCTGAGAATGTGGCAGCGTCGAGTCTCATCTATGGTTTGTTTACGTGCAAATTGAGCGACACGTGTTTACTTTTTTGTAACTGTCACTCACTACTACACTGGCAAGCAGCTCCTTTACCCTCCTGTCTCACTTGCTGTCTGTCCATTTGACCTGTGACTGTCCCAGCTAACACAATATATGTTTGTTATTATTTGTCTGGTGCCTCCCCAGGTCACCCAGCTTCCCTGCTATATTTTATCCATAAGCTTTCACATTACGTCCAGGAACACATATGACAGACACAGGCTATAGATGAAGGTCTGCCTATGTCACGTTCGCATGCCTGGGAAACATAAATGAACATCCATTGCCACACTAATTAGAATTTGTCTATTTTTAATTTGACATCAACCTTTTGGCCCTGTGATAAATAAATAAATAAATAAATAATCTAGGTCTGTTGTTCTCTTGTCAGCCACGGCGGCGTTGTGTTGCCGTGGCACTAAACAGTTTAGTAGATGGAGAAACGTGCTGAGCAGGGCCGATATCCAGCGACAGCCCCCTGGCCTGCGGCTACAAAAAGCCATTCTGGGCCACTGAGCTCTTCAGTCAGCGGCAGCCCGGCCTCTGCAATGTGCACATTATGTCGTTATTAATGAGATTTGAGGATATGGGAAATTCAGTTCATGTTTTGTCATCACATTTGACCAGCTGTTATAACATTAAGCCCTGGTTCTCCCCTCGTGATCAAGGGAGCTGAAATCAATCCAATGTTCTGACCTATTTGTCCGACCCCGGGGGACCACGAGGGGGTTCCGCAGTTAAAAGAAAATCAGGGTTTCTTTTTTTCAATTGGAGGATATCAGTGATTGGAAAATAAAAGGTTTTGTAACATATTTTTAATCCCTGTGGCAAAAATGTCCATCGCTATGGTGTCCCCCGCAGGCTGTCAAAATGCTATTGAGCTCCTGTGCTCCTATAGAGCTAGCATACCTAGCACCCTTATGGCAGAGCTAGCCTTCACATGGAGACTATCGTCCATTGGCTTTGATTAAAATGAAAATCACATTTTATGGATATATTTGAACTTTTATCTGTAATGTAAGTGAGAAATCAGCTGAAATTGCAAATGGCCTTATAGCAGCAGCACGTGTCGCTAATTAAGATCTCTTGTATGCCTCATGCTGAACGCTTTGATAAATTACCGGAGCTCTAAAACGTGGGCACACATTTCCCCGCCCCCTGCTCCCCCTCCTCCCACTCTTTCATTCGCCACGATTTAGATATCAGCTCATTAAAACAACCCCGCCAGACTGTTAACCCTTTAGATCGGCCTCCCCCTCCCACACTGTCCTTCTGCCAGTCAGGGCTGCCGTGGAAGACCCCCAATCCACCCACCCACCCTTCTGCTATTTTTTTTTTGGCAGCTTTAAAACATTAATTATTGCTGGAGGTCCACAGGGGCCAGATTTCTGCACCCCAGTTCTTCCACTAATGCAGCATGCCCACCCACCACTCTGCGAGGGGATTTAGCCCGGCAATTATTATCAGTGTTTAGCCAAAGTAAGGCCGTCTAATTGGAGTGAAATTTTTATGGGACGAAATTTCTTTTTTTTTTCTTCTTCTTCTTTACAACCATTGAGCTTTCGGAAGAACAAATGAGGATGGGGGCTGTTGCGGCCCAGTCACACAGGGATAACAAGTACGCATCCAACAAAAGGCCAATTAGACGGGGCTTCCAGGAGGGACGCCCAATAATAATCTATGCGCTGTGGCGTACGCACAGAAATAAAAAATCCTACGCGTGCTTTGTTTGTGTGTGTGTGTGTTTTTAAATCTCTCCTCCTTGACACACTTCCGCTCTCTGCACGCGCATAGGTTGAGGTGTGCGCTAGTGCACACAGGTCCTAAAGGCCAGCGAGGCAGTCATGCTGATATGCTAATGAGGCACCAGACGGAGCTAATAATAAACCCACCGATCCTCCGTTTTCTCTCTATAGCTTTTCTCCGTCTTGTCTTGCATTTTATCTCTCAGCCCACAGCCAAAAACACCAGTCAAACCAAATTTAAATAGTCTGGTTGTTTGGGTTTCCCGCTTAAAGGCCCAATGTGTGCAGTTAGGCAGCATCTAGTGGGAAGAAAACATATTGCAGTTGTATAAATCCCAAGATATGTATGCATCACATACTCTCGTTTCCAGTCCATTAGTCAGTCCAGGTTTTCTGATGCTGTCAGTCCGGCTAGCGAGCGTCTTCACCTCTCCTGATCTCACAGCTTCTCTCTTCTCTTCATCTTTAAGCAGGTCCACACATTTGGCTCTCTGTAGAAATGTGGGGACATAAGACGCCCACCTTGTTACCATTCGGTCCCTGTGAATGTTAACACATTGGGCGTTTTGGACCTGGCAAAAATTCAAAGCCAACAGTGAGAACTGTATCAGTGTGCTGTCAAATTAAATCAGAGAAGCTGTGAATTCAGCTTGATGACGGCCACAGACCATTAGACAAGCATGTCGGTGTCGTTTTGCACCTTTATGTTTGTCGTTGTACAGCTTTTGTGTATGCGTGCATGCAATCATTTTCGCGACCTGCACATTCATACGCGTGTGTTCAAGAGTCATTGTGCAGATATAATCTGAGACAAGTATGATGAAGTGTGTTGATTCAGGATGAGGGCTCCTCATTATTTACTCATTTATTTACAAACAAAACACCCAAATATCAAAAAATATTGTCCAAACTTTGTTTTTTAAAGTAAATACAGCAGCAGCTGCTTCATACAATTTGCTCCTATTTGAGATGTGCTCCTGATTTTAGAGCAACGTATTGTTAAGACTTGATGACACAGACAGACAGACAGTGATGAGCCCTCAGCCCTGGAAGCGGAGGTGCGAAGCGTGCAAAGCGTGTTCTGCGTGTGACTTGCTTAAAGCGCCGCTCCGTGTCCTCCCCTGGGCTGTGTTAACGCTCCCGCCGTGTGTTTGTTGTCGTGTGTGTGTGCGTGTGTGTGTTAAAACACATGCAGTCCCTATCCTTGCCACAGTGGTCATCGGACTGCTCTGCACCGGCGGCTACCTGGTCTGGCGCAACTGGCGGCGCAAGAACACCAAGAGCATGAACTTCGACAACCCGGTGTACCGCAAGACCACGGAGGACGACGACGACGAGATCCACATCGGCCGGCACAGCGAGTCCATCGGCCACGTGTACCCCGCAGTGAGTGGCGGCCACAGTCAGCCGTTCATAGCGCTGCCCCTAGGGGGCGGCATCACAGACAGCAACTCGCACTGGTACTCGGGGGCGCCGATGCTCTCCAGCGGCAAATGAAAGAAGAGGCAGCGCCCCGGGCCGGGGTGGGGGTGGGTACGAGTAGGGGGGTGGGGGTGGGGGGGGTGTGAAGACGTTCCTAATATATATAACTGGTAAGCGAGTGGACGCAGGCCGTGTGGCAGAGCCTCTCACTTTTAAAGGGCCTGGAGCGGAAGAGGAGGCTCGCACGCGGCCGCTCGTTCTCCCACATCACCAAAAAAAAACCCCACAGCTCATAACCACACACACACACACACACACATATCTTCACCACATCGTTTTCACATTTGTCTCATGACCATGTTCATCCAGCACGTCGATGTCATTACACACACTTCCTCGTTGCCAGCCTCCCATTCCTTAAAGTGTTGGTTGTTATTTTTTCCTGGTTGTTGTCTTGGCCCCTCGGTTTCTCCCCGGCACACACACACACACACACACTCGCATGCACGCCATCAGAAGCAGCCCATGCGGAAAATAAATAAAAAAATAAAAAAATAAAAAAATTTAAAAGGGTAACATTTGGCCAGCACACAGGTCACAAGGCAATACTCGACTTTAACATGAAATGCAGGGAAGTTTGTGCCATAAAGTAGCAGTCCGGGTAGGATGCCTTGCTTTAAGGAGCAAAACAACCAGCATCACTGTGGCATGAGAGAGCTGCAAGGACAGTGGAGGACATGCCTGGACCGTTTCCTCAAACCAACAAATATTGACTGTTCTTTATGTCGATATTCAGTTTAGTGGGTGTGTTTTTCTAACCGCTGAGACGACAGGAAGTATAAAGCAGGAGCACAAATCAGCAGCAAGCACAGTTTAGGTGTCGTAGAATTTAACGCACTCTGGCCTACACTTCAATGCCAACCAGCCTGTTGAATCAATTGGAACATTACCAGCATTGTCTATTTAATATTATGCAGCCTGCTATAGCTTCTTTTTTTTAACGCGTCTTCTAAATATTGCTGCTTTTTTGAGCAAAAGCGTTCAAATATGAAAGAAATGCGTTATCAAGATTCTTCTGTGTATTTTCGGGCAAAACCTAAATGAGGGAAGGACGTCCAAAGGATTATTTTGAAGGGTGTGTGTGTGTGTGTGTGTGTGTGTGTGTGTGTGGTGTGAGCGCTTTGATCGGTTGGCATGGTAACACAGATTTCTTTGTGTTGCTCCAGAGAGAGGAGGAGGAGGAGGAAAGGAATTCTGGGTATCACTGGCATGATGACAGGCTGGAGTCTCTCTCTGTCTCTCTCTCTCTCTCTCTCTCTCTCTCTCTCTCTCTCTCTCTCTCTCTCTCTCTCTCTCTCTCTCTCTCTCTCTCTCTCTCTCTCTCTCTCTCTCTCTCTCTCTCTCTCTCTCTCTCTCTCTCTCTCTCTCTCTCTCTCTCTCTCTCTCTCTCTCACACACACACACACACACACACATATCAGAAACAGGTGCACACTGAATCATATTAATATTCAAGGTCGAAGCAGCTTCCCCTCGGCGAAGGGACCGAGCGGCGGGAGGCTCCTCCCCCTCATCGCCGAGCTTTATTACACACGTGTCCGAAAATGGCTTTCATCGTCTCTGACTTGTTTTCCTCCCCACCTTTCTCCCCCGCCATCCCCCTCCGTCTCCCATTCCCAGCCGGGGAAGAAAAATCGGCTTTGCGTTATGTGGGCCAGACGCTGTCCTGCCGCCGTGGGCGGGCAGAGTGCCTTCCTCAGACGAGGGACGGCTGAGGGAAAGAGGGAATAATCTGGGGAAAAAGAGGTCTGGGACGGGTGGAAGAGGAAGTCGGGGGTTTTTTTGGGGTTTTTTTATATGAGGCGCGACCGCGTGTGTCGTCCTCCTGAGTCGCCTCTTTTGTTCTCCCTCCGCCGTGACCCCTCCCTCATCCCTCCCTCCGTCCCTCCCTCCCCCCAGTCCCACCTCTGTCCCTCCTTCAAGCAGGCCGCTGTGCTAACCGTCTTCTTTATCTGCTGTTTGCAGCGCGTGGCGCTCAGTCTGGAGGACGACGGCTATCCCTGAGGGGTGGCGGGGCCGCCGCCGCCGCCGCTGCCGCCGCGCCGCCCACCCTCCTCCTGTCGCCTCCCCACCCCCACGCCCCGTCCCTTCGCCGCCGCCCGGCACCGCAATGAGCCCAACGAGACGAGATTCAGGGGAGGAGTCCTCGTTTTGCTCCCCCCCGCTGAAAGCGTAATGACAACGCTCCCGTCTTTCCACGTCTGCCACGCCGGAATAACATTTACTAGCACGACTAGCCGCCACCGCTGTCCCTAGCGATAGTGCACGCTGCGCTCCTCCTCCTCCTCCTCCTCCTCCTCCTCCTCTCTCCTCTCCTCCTCTGCTGTAGTGGCGTGTTGAAATGCTGCTTGATGACTGCTGTTGGAACTAACCTCATTTGGCTCCATCACCGCACACTGTATATAGGACGTTTCCCAGCGTTATTTCTTCTTCTTCTTCTTCCTCTTCCTCTCTTTATTTATTTCTCCGTGCTCGCCGTTGTATATGTTTTTAAGTAGCATTTCTGGACCCAGCCCGGCCTGTATGATACAGTCAGAATGACCGACTGGGCTCTAAACTGAAGCACTGAGTTTGTCACGTTGTTGTCGCATCTACGGTCGCATGTCTGCTCTTCAGGGCACCTTGTCAGAATGCATTGGTTTCTATGAGGCTACACAGTGGGGTTGTTTTTAAGACACACGAGTGGCCCGGCGGAAAATTCCAGTTTGATGCGAGTTCCTCAAAATCCCAGCACTGAGCAGCTGTGTTTTTTTCTTCCAATGCATTTTCACTAAGAACGAGCCAAATCTGATTTAAACCCCGACATCATTTTAAAACATTTATTCAAAACCACTCAAAACAATCCTTTAGTTCCCAAATGGAAACTTGTTCAGCTTGACAAGAGCAGTAGGCAAAGATTTTACTTGTTCCCCCTTTGCAGTCTAAAACTCGAGAAAAAAGATGACAGATTATTTTTTTTTTGTATTTTTCTGTACTGGGATGACATTATTTTTAAGAGCAGGCCATTGGGATTCCTCTCTTGAAACACTAAAGGCAGGGCAAAGCAAAGCGTTGCCCAGGGGAAAGGAATCAGGAATAAAGAATTCTGGGCTCGCCTGCATGTTTGGAGGTGAATCTGGGGCGAAAAAGGAGAACAGGGAGCTTTTTTTTTTTCCTTCTTAAGTCAGACAGTCAAATTTGTGCCACGAGAGGCTAGTGCCTCAAGGCAAAACGTAGTAAGACAAAAAGGGGCAAAGGACTTTGGGTAAAACTCAGCATCTGATCGAGCGCACAGTGGATAATTGGGATTTAGGATGGCCTGTTTATGTAATCTAAGATTTAAGGACTCGCATGCATGATACTTCCTGTTCACGAGACTGTTTTAAGCAGTGGAAATGATGGCGTCAAACGCACGAGCGCCCAGTAAGCATCGACTCTGTGTGGGTCAGTGGCCTCACAGCTCTGCACACGATCCCCCGGAGCCCGAAACCTTCTCCGCGCAGGGATGAAGAGGAAGTGTTATTGCTGACTCTTGTTAGTGGCCCCTGTTTTGTGTGAGCAGATGAGTAATAATGCGCTGAGGCTGACTGAGCTGAGCGCTGATTTGATTTGAGAGACGTGCGCCGAGAGGAAACCGGCACGGAGAGCAGCGTATCTTGTATCGGCTCTACACAGACTGCCTTCCGGCCCACTGAATCAGATGGAATTCATGCCCAGTGATTATGACAATACTTGTTCACGGTGTGAATCACTAAAAGCAGTCAAGTTAGAATCATGTTCGCAGCTGTTTACGACAAGTTGTTCTGATGCAAGGTGCATTTCATTCTCAACGATAGGGCATTTTGTTTCACTGCATTGCAAAAGGAACCGAAGGTTTGTCTCAATGCCCAAATTATAAAGCAGATCACTCGTCTTCCATTCTTAGAATGACACACGAGGAATATTGTTTTTTTTTTTCTCTCACACGTGTTTGATAAATAGCTGTGAAAACGCTCCCAACAAGCAATCTTGTACAGTCTTCCAGTTGAGGCTCACCTTGCGCTCCGTCTCCTTATTCCCAAGTTGATTAATGGCAGTTATTATTCATGGTTGTCTCCTGCTGGAAAGATTCCCTCATTGTACATCCTCCGGTTCCCACGGTGGAGTAAGAAAGAGGCGGTGCAAAGACAAGAAGGTAGGCAGGAAATGACTGCCAGGAATTTCAACAAAAACTGCACGCCAATGGGGTCCGTGCCCAGAAGATGTATGGTGGGCCATTTATTTTGCTGGATTTCTGCTGATGTTGTGTTGCGGTAATTTGACATTCGCTCCGTGCGCCTCCCTCAGGAAACCGCCTCTCTCTTCCCCACCCCCGATGCACCGCGTCCGTACACACGGCGTGAGCCGCGTGGCGCACCATTGAGTTATAGTCCTTTCTTGCACAGCGCTCCCCTGTGCCTGTCTAATGAGGGAGGATTGAGCGCGAGAGGCAAGTCGTCTCCCTTCATCGTCATCTTCTGCGCATGAAGGAAAACAAAAATGCAAACACGCAGCTCTGGAAAGCTGCTTGTTTGCGCCCTGCTTGATTCTGGACGGGTTTGACTGCCTCCCGCCGTGTTTGCTTTTACCCACGTCAGTCCTGCCAGTCAGCTGCACTTTGACGTTTGCATGCGGGCCCACAAGGGTATACTGGGGGGCGTAATGGTTCAACTCCGAAGCACAAACCTGTATCTAACTCCTAAAGGGACAGTGAGGAGCATGTAAAATGCCAGTGGTCCCACATCTGTGTGAAATTGAGATTAAATAAATCCCAAACCAGCCGCAGGATTAAACTCTGGGGCCGGCCAGCTGTGCTCTCCATGTTGTTACTTTCATGTCCGTGTTTGCCGCAGGCTTAATGGAGTTCCAAGCTGAGGGACTGCAGTAAGAGTATAAATTGGTTATTTATTGAGGTGACTGAGTGTGGCATTGTAGAAAACCTATTATTGCTACAGTGCGGAGACAGATTGGCTGGTCCACTTTGTGGCCACCTTGAGACCACTCCACCAGAGGACGTGGAAAAAGTCCGAAAAGGGACTGTTGTCATTCATCACTTGGTCGCTGTGGTGGAGGTCGCAGAAGGACGTGCAAGTTGTTAACTGCACATTTGTATTACACCCTCATGGCCACTTCATTGGGTGCTTTTGTTGAAATTTGATGTTAAAACAAATTCATTGTCGACCACTTAGATTGCAGACATGGTCAAGACAGCAACTACAACACCAGGACGCGGGAGAAAGACGATGTAAGTGTCTTGTGGTGCAAACTCATCTGGTTGATCTCCTGGAATTTTCATGCACAACCTTCTGGCAACATCCTTTAAACACATTGTAGTTATTGTGGCCCAAAAAAGTATTTGAATTGTTGCCGCATACTACTGTGAGCTCATTCAGGTACTGTGGCAGGTTTCATGTTTTTTTTTTTGTTTTTTTGTTTCTTGTTTGAAAACATTTGTCTGGTAGTTTACAAAGTCTTCCAGTGGTAATCCGTAAATTACAGTACTTGCGTGTGAGACGTAATATCTTCAGAAAATTAGACTGAGAACTGACAGTATATAGTGTCACAATAGCACGCTGTCAACCTGATCATCACTGCCTCAGCATACTCCATGTATGAATACCAAGTCCAATATACTTCAGTGTTACCTTTCCAACTGGTGGATTTGGCACTGCCGTCTCAAAGCAAGCCAGATTACTTTTGCTTTGTTCTTAGCAAAGTCTGAGTTTATTCATTAATTAAGTCTATAATGGTGACTTGAAAGCAGATAGACGTGTTGCCAGGCGGGAACAGCGGGCCCTCATTTTCCCTGAAGATTTTTGTGCCAGATGGCTGAGAAACGTTGCACAAAAAAAGCAACATTTCCAGGGGAACAAGTCTAAACGCAAATGCTGTCTTTCTGTTGCCAGTTGAGGTTCGATAAATGTCCCACAGAATATATGATTACTTTTGGACTGCTGATGGTTGAGTCACTTAGTGTACAGTTGATCTTTGCCCAAACGCTACCGATTTATTTAAACGTCCCATAATATGCCAATTTTTTCTGCCTCCCACAGCAAAAAAAACGATCGACTGGAACCTCTAGCCTGTAACTTGGCACTTTGTTGTGCCTTTCTAAAGTTTGGAGCACAGTTTATCTCAAAAGACACCTCAGGAGTCGAGCAGGAGATGATCTTTGTTACTTCTAGGGAGTTCAGTGACACACCAGGGCCATGTTCATGCAGTTGTGCGTCCTAGGTTTGGGATTGATTGAGCAAAGACTCTGAAGCAAGCAGGTGCATTTTGAGGACCCAAAACATCTTATTGTGTAGATAAATCGTCTTTTTCCGTACTTATCCCTCAAGTTCTGAGAACTCCAGATGTATATCAGACAGGTCAAGGCTGGAATGTATCGCATCACAGTCTCCGACTCCCAACGGCAGGCTCTAATGGCACAGAAACTTCCAAACAAATTCTAACATCTCCACTAACTTATACTTAATGTACGCTTAGCATTCCTGAGTTCTGCTCCCAGTTTCAAACTGTCCTGTGGCATGTCCTTCCCTTCCCGCACTGACTGCTTCTTAACGTCCCTCATCTCCTCGCCCTCACCTCTTCATGCAATGTATGGAAAAGTGATGTCAGCAAAAAAAAAAAAAAAAAAAAAAAAGAAAAAAAAACTCCAAGTGTCTCTGTTGCTCTTCTGCCGAGGAAAGAGCCGAGTCAGCCGCGGCTGTCTCTGAGCACTCTCATTCTCTCACCGCCGCCGCGCCGCCGCCCGCCGCCGCCCATCTTCATCATCATCAACATCAACATCAACATCAACATCTGTCCATGGGCAAAGCTGTCAGTTTTCACAGGCAGGCAGATATGCACGCTGGAGGACTTGGGGAAACACTGGAAGAAATATCCTGGACAAAATGACAAGCTGGAAGATCAAACTCCTCCTGAACACGAGCCTAGCGAACAAGCAGACCCACGCGGAGGAAGCAGCATCCGACCTGGCAACCCGGCTCGGTTCTGGAGCGCTTAAAGACTCTGTCCGGCAGGCCTGGTGATCATCCATCGCCAGCTGTTTTATTTTTAGGCTTCTCTGGACCCTTTGTCTTTAGCTTCCACTTGTTCTACTCGTATTTTGATATTTTATCTTCGAACGCAAAGGAAGGCAGCTGCAACCCGTCAGAGTTTTCAGGGAAAGAAACTGCAAAAGTGGTCAATAAACTGATAAACGAGTTGTGATAGTAAATAGGATATTGTCTTGGATTTCAAACTGTTACGTCATCGTGGTTGAGTTGGGAGCGAATCACTGTAAATCCAAGATTCCTCCAATCTTCTCCAGTTTTAGCAAAAACAGACTCCTTGTGTTTTCTCCAATCGTCAATGACGCGTCTTCGCCCGCAAGGACGTCTGAAATTCATCGGGGGCTTTCCATTCTACAGCCATATGATAGACATTTTGTGTTTTTCTTCTCTTTTTTTTTTTTTTTTTTTTGGTAAACGCTGTTTGTTGCACAAAACTTTTCAAGAAGCCTTCTGCACTGTGTAAAGAGAAAAACGTTCTTCGGAGGGTAGGAGACAAAAAAGGCGGGGTGGTCCAATGGTACAGTCCAATGGTTTTCAATCCTGACTTGTAAATACATTTTCATAAAGCAAAAACAAAACAAAGAAAAAAAACAAAACTTTTTTGATAATATTTTAAATGTATCTGTAAAAAATGGTGTACATAAACCTCTGGGGTACAAAGGAGTGTAGACTTTATATGAATTTATTTGTACACAAGAGCACTGGATTTATTTACTACTTGATTGTAACTAAAATTAATAATCTGCCAAAGTGTTTTTATTTTATTTTTTTTGTTCATTCCCTTTTTTTTTTTGTTTTGCTTTTTAACAGCATCGCAGATTTTTAGTGTTCATACTGTATTTAATTCTTTAAATAGATTTTGTTGTTGTGTGTTTAAAAAAAGAAAAGAAAAGAGGGGTTACGGTTTTAATTTATTGGTGCCTTGTTTTGTGCTCCTGTATGCTTTTACTTTTTTTTTTCTGTGTTTTGTGTCCGTGGGAGGATTGGGTGGGTTGGGGGACGTTTGCTGGTCGATGGGGGATCTGTGTTGGCGGGGGGGCGGGGGGCTTGTTTAAACTTAGCAACTTCTGTACTTACATGGATTATCTGTACTGTATGCCAAAATGGTCTCACTCACGTTTCTATGAAATCAAGCTGTTGATAAATATCTCTATATATTGATATATTAAATTTATAAAAACTTTCAACTTCAGTGTTTGGTATTCATTGTGGGTCGGTGGGGTACATTGAAGCTGCTGGAGAAATTATTAAATTATGTTTAAAGAATGACAACCAGTAGTGCCAAAACAAATTGAAATGGCAAAACTTTGTGTTTAGATTATGCTCTAAAAAAAAAAGTCATAGATATTGGCAAGACTAGAGAATATTATAAGTTAAAACTGTAAAAGTTGATGAGAACATTATTGAGCATAATGACTAGGCGTTGCAACCATTTTCTATCCGATTGTTTATATCATCTTGACAGTTTTGTGCACTGTCCACTTCTGCTTTTAAGATGTGAGGCCAGGCCCTGACACTTCATGTCTCAAAACAAATGTGTTAATGAGGGTATTCGGGTATTCAATATTAGTTTAAGAAAATGTCACCGGCAACCGCTGGTCTTCCCCTGGTCCACAATCTTTGAAATGTAAAGACAGTCTAGAAAGAGGCGGGGGGGGGGGGGGGGGGGGGGAGAAGTAAAGCCTGGGGTTGAAAAGGGACTGACAGAGCAAGCAGGAGGGACAAAAGTAACAGGAAACGGGATTGGTGTCGTCCCCCGGAGAGTTGAGTAGAGTGACAGCTCGCCGGTGGTTTGATGGATGAGCCGCCACAGAGGCTTGGCTGGGGATATGGGAGCTCTTTGGCCTGCCTATTGTCCCAGGGTTGCCGTTTGCTCTTCATTGAAGATTCAGGCCTGACTCTTCCCTGCACTCTCCGTCTCCCTGAGCTTCGCAGGAGCCAAATGGAGCCTCTAGTCCCGCTGAAGATTCATGGTAAGAGAAGGACTCGTGAAGAATCAAAGGGGTTACGGTGTTACGGACCCGTGTTCCGAACTCCACTGTCAAAGGAGACTTGCTACCAAGGACGGCGCCAGGGTGTAGCAAGCTGTAGTTATAGCAACATTGAGATTTAGCTTAGCACCACCAAGATAGCCAAAAATAAATTTAAAGAATGAAAGACTTATGAAATTATGTAATGAAAAAAAAGGTAATGCAGGTTATATAAATGCAATTAAAGTGTTAAGAAACGTGTATTTGTGTTTGAATAATAATGTGTCAACTTGCGGGATTGCTTGTGAGCATCAGTGTTACTTGTCGTTTGCTCAGCTTCTTGCTGTATGAATGTCAGAATAAGCGAGTAGAAGAAATACATTCTACAGAAAATTTTAATGGAGTGGTTTCTAATGAAACACAGAGCATCAAAAGATAGTCAAACAAAAGCAATTGTGAAAATGATAGCCTTCAACAGTAAGTTAAGTTAACAGCTTGAATAAGTTATAATGTGATCTTGTTCTGGCATTGTCAACAATGATTAGGACTATCCATCAATCCCATCCCTCTGTGACCAAATGGAGCACAGCTAACTGCATTTTATCACTGTTGTCTATATGTTGTAAAACTTGTTGGAAATAGTTTAATTATTGCATAATCTTTCTCTCATCCATATGCAATTGTCGTCACCACCTTGTGGCGGCGCTACCGGCGCAAATCAAACTGACCTGTTGGTAAACGCAGAAATGTCAGAAGAAGGGTTTGAAAGGAAATACAACTTTGGGAGTGATGTGTTTTGTGAATGTATTGTTTGACAGTCAGTCGAATTAAGACGTGGCTTTGGCTTACGTGATTTAAAAAAGCAACACAACGCATCAACTTAATGTTAGTAAATTGATTAAACAAACACACACAAACAATCGGGATGAAGTTCTGAAATGAGGCGCCTACTCGACCGCCATGAAGAACCTTCCACGGTAAGACATTCAGAGTCACTGAGCTTTTAGTTTGCATTCGGGCAGCATATTCTCAATTGTCGGTCGAGCCCAGTCTGCCCAGTACAGGTACGAAGGCTGGTTGTGATTGCTAGCTTGTGGATGCTAAGCGTCGTCATGGTTCAATGTTGAGGTTGCAGTTAGTAGCTTGATGTGGTGAAACTGGAACGAAGTTAACGACTTGGTTGTTTTTATTCTTGAGTTTATTTGGCAAATGATTCTGTCCGGTGCATTCGTTATAATTATAAAATATATAAAACCATACGGACAGCCTTACATGTTAAACAAATTTACTTCCCCGAGTCACAACTGTTAACGTGTAATTTGCCGATCAGTTTGCCAAACGACAGTGCAAAACAACCTCAGAAAAGACATTCAGAGTTTGTAGTCAATTAGCATAGCGCTGAACCCTCGGTCACCTTCGTGTTGAATCCTGATCGCGACAACATTTTGTATTACATTTTTGCAGTTCCTTGTGTACCATTTATTTACTGCTGTAATTACACAATGCTGTGTCTTTTTAAACTGAAGAGTGGGCTTTTGTATGATAAACGACTTTGTTGCCAAGGAAAAAACAAAAACAAATGATGAATTCCTAATGAAGGTCTTTTAACAATTAAGATAATTTAGAACATTTTAGAGAATTAATCTAGGTGTGCTCTGTCTCCGCCACAGCCACATCAAGTACAGTGGAGCCTATTGGCACAGGCTTTACTGTATGGACTATGTTCAGTTAAATGTGTTGCTTTGATAAGAGCTCGGTCCTTATGTTCATCATAACACAAGGCAGTGATTTACAAACAAGTCTGGAAGCTGAAACAAAAAGCTTGTTGCTATCACATGTTTTGGCAGATTCTCCTTCCTGAGGTCCAGCACCTTGGTAGGTGGAAACATTAATTAACAGGGAAGTGGATTAGCAGAGAACTGAGTTCAGCCGCAGAGGTAGTTGTGATATCAACTCTTTGGTTTGCTTTTAAATCCACTACCCAAAAATTGCATATGGTATCTTTTTCTGATATATATTATGCAAAGAGTCAACTTCTGCCCCAGTCGAACTCCTCCTCCCCTCCACTAAATGGACCCATGTCAGACTCTATTAGATAACTTTTGGATTTAGTGGAGCACCCAGGTGCAGAAAATCTCTCCCCACCTGTCACTTGAAATGAATAAAATATTATGTGGGACAGGAAATGCTTGTGGAATGTCTTATGGAAATTATTCCATAATGGTGGCCCAGCTCATCTCCTATTCCCTCATTCTGGACGAAAGTTGCCCACCCACCCCCGCCCCATTTTTTTATTTCACTATTTCACTCATTTCAAACACAGTTCTTCTAATCGAATGATTGTTTCATGACCATTTTGTCTTTCCCCAGGGTCACAAGGGTTGCTGCTGCTATCACAGCCGTCTTCAGGCAAAGGTGAGTTTCTAATCAAATGTAAAATTATAATAACTTCCAAACTAAAAAAAAAAAAGTTATGCAATGGTTTGAATTGTCATACTTCTCTTGGAATTCCCTAATTCCAACCTATAGTCCTGCCTTTTCCAAAGCATCTGTTTGGGTTACTACACAATTAAACAATGTTGTTCTCTGTTCAGGTCCAAGGGAGCCCCGGTTCTGCCCTCATGCATTATGCCTCACTTGAAAGTCTCCGCCACAGTAGATGAGAACTCTAATACATTTATATTTGTACAGGCAAGTTAATGTTGCTGCTTCAACACTCCTCCCACAACAGTCATGGTGCAAATTTTAAGCTACCCACTACATCCATAAATGGCCCATTTCTAAATTAGTCAAGAGGCTCTGAAATGGAGCATGTTTGTGTTTATGTGCCTGCGCTTCTTCACACTAAATATTGCACTGTAGTGCTGTGAGAACACAGTTCACTCTGTCTTTTTTTTTCAGTCAATGTCCAAACAAGCACAACCATCTGGGACTAAGAAAAAAAATAATAATAAAAATCTCAGCATTCTAGCACAATTTCACATCCACTGGTCCTGCTGTGTTAATTGCAACTCCCCCTGCTGCCTGGCTGCTGCACAGCCCTGCAGGGTTTTAATGTGAAACGCACTGTGAGTCATGATGCATCTTTCAATGATCAAAGCCATGTTTACGGTCCAAATATGAATGCCCTTCCTTAGGTTATTCTGCACAACTTAGAGAGATTAACAGCATGTACATCTCTCTCCATCCACCCTACTGTATATAGAAATACTCACTTTAGCATATTTGACCACTAGATGGCAATAAGTGATATTCCGTCCATCCCTCTTCTATACCGGTTTTCTCCTCCTCTCAGGGTCAGGGGGGTTTCCAGGAGCCTATCCCAGATGTCAGAGGGTGAATGCTCTACCTTTGTATCGAGTGCTGTGCCAGTGGGATCCGTGTGTGCGGGCTCCTCTTTCACAAAAACATAAACAAATAAATAAATAAATGGCACCAACGCTGCAATGAAATGGGAACGCTTAAAGCAAATTAACATGCGGTCTCCCTCCACCGCTTCCGTTTATTTCTATTTGCATCAGCCCCTCTCTCTCCGCAGCCCCTCCCCCTGCTCTCTCTTTCTCGTCTCTCCCCTGGTCCATTTCTTTTTTTGCTCCTATCAGCACTTTGTGCTTCCCTCCACAACACTTTGTGGCACCTCTTAGCGATAAGGGGATTCGACTGAAAAGAGCCAGGTCGGTTAATTTTCCACATCTGCCCTTATGAAGTTATCGCATTAAATTGCTTCTCTGTTGTGAGCGCGCAGTAAACACCAGGGCGGGCCCCCTTCACTCCGCCCCTCCCCTTGCCCGACGGACTCTCCTTTATTAGCTCTCAAATAACATGTTGCCCGTGTGCACTTGTCCACGTGCGTGTTTCATACATTTGCTTCTGTGTTTGTCTGCATTTGTCAGTTGTTTTTTTTTTCGGGGGCCCGCCCTCTTCTTTGTCTGCCGTCGAGGATTTCTGTCCAGCTGCGTGACGACTTCCTGTGCATGCGTCCGTCTAGCTCATCTTCCTTTGAGCTTGCGCTTGTGTGTGTGTGTGTGTGTGTTCATTCAGCAGAACACGCCGGAGGAGGTGTTGACGGGCTAAGTGCCATTAGCAGATAATTACAGCTAAAAGTCTCAATGCTAAAGAGGAAGGCTCATCATGCAGACGGGGGGGCCACAAAAACATCTGCAGTGCAGATTAGGAGCACTCGTGTGTGTGTGTGTGTGTGTGTTTGTTTGTGCGATCGCTGGCGTGTGCTTTTCGTGTTTCTTTCTGCGCCGTCTTTAGTCACTTGTCTGATGAAGGGATTTGTGTTGAGCACAGAAACGCACACTTTCCATTGAAGAAGCCTTGCGTGTCAGCGTGCGTGTCGCACAGGGGTCGCCTCCGACGTGACCCCTGTAAATCTGGGTAATTGGTTGGCAAAGAGGGCCACAGGCCGCGCTGAGTTCGAGGGCACCCATGTCCTCACGGTGCAGCCGTCTCGCTCATCTTCTCCTGTAATTGGCCGACCCCCCCCCCCCATCAGCATCGCACAGAATGCAATTACACCAAAGCAAATATCTTAGCCTTCCGTCGCGGTGGACGTTGTTTCAGCTCACGTGTGAGAAATGAACTTGATTAAATCCGCAACCTGCTGGGCGCTCAGACTGGGAGGTGCCACAAACGTGATTTGTGGGGCGAGTTTTAAGACTTCATCAGCGCAATACCTCCGAGCTCCTCCACAGCCGCTGATGAGGAGACAATGTCTTTCCTCTCTCATTATGCCTCTTCAGCTGCCGTCCTCAGCGGATGGGTGTTCTTTCTTGTGTGTGTGTGTGTGTGTGGGGGGGGGGGTTCAAAATTGCCTCTGTGTGTTGTTGTTCGCGCTCGTCCTCGGGTTTTATGCGCTTACAGACGCCGCAGTGAGCATTGTGTGGATTTAATTACGGCAGCCAAAACAACTCCAACGCAGCGCCGACGCGTCATCAATTTTAGTGGAGCACTAATCACTCTCCTCCTCCTCTCTGATTGTCATTACCAGACAACTGCTTCCTGTTGGAAATCACTTTCCAGTTTGCTGCAAATGATCAAATCGTTATTAACATTTAAAGGTTTAATAATAGTTCTTGCATATTGTTTTTTTTTTTGTCAATTTCAGCAGTACACTTGGCATGTGAATAAATTGATCCTTAAAAATGTAATCAACCCATTTGCAAAAGACAAAGAACGTCTGGCGACGCGTTCCGTATCAGGAAGTGATTCTATGCTGCCAAAAAACAATAGGACATGGATCCTCATTCGACACCAGTAAGGCTCACTTGTTAAAGGAGATATGATTCATGAGTGTCACATTCAAAGCAGATTCAAATTTGATCATTGTATAATCAAATCAGCCAAAATCTGTTCTTTCAGTCGACAGTAGGTGGTGCTCTTACCAGTCAGAGTGGGGACTTGGCTTGCTGATGAGGTAGTGCAGCACATTTGCAGAGGGACTTTTCAGTTCTTTTTCAGATTGATTTAATACCATAGGATGAATGGAAGGATGGCATGAAACTGCTCAATTAACTGGATAATATCATTCCTTGGCTTTTCTGTGACAGTTTGAAGACTGGCAGAAACCACTGGAGGAGCAAAGGATCAGTGACGTCTCCACCTGTCACTGAGCCGTTCGTCAAAGACTCATAAGAGTTGGACCGTCATCCCCTTGGTTCCCAGTGCTTAGACCAACCCCCCGCACTATTCATACGACTGACTCTTGTTGTAATTTCTGACGATTCTCTCCTACTTTGTCTTTAAAACCCAAAGTTGTCAAAAGATAAATGGAAATCGTAAGATCCCAAAAGACAGAAAATCTAAAAGAAAAAAGAAAAAGAAGAAGTTGACCACGAGGATGTCCAGACCTGCAGGGTTAACTCTCTACACCATATTTCATATGCTCATTATTTCATAGGAAATTTTATCCTTAAGTTACGTATTAAGGACTAATATTTTGATTGAGAAACAACGTTTCTCAGGTTATGGGTTTGCCACATAGTAATGCTGCCATCTGCTGGTTAAAGACACAACACGACCAGAGGAGTCTGACTGAGGAAAGATGTTTTGTTAGGGACCTCGGCTGAATGGCAGCACTTTGATACAGTTGGAATTGAAAGGAAAAAAAAATCTTTTCAGTCATATTCAGTCAGTCACAGCTGTAAATATAAAACACATATACAGAAATGCACTTCAGTTATCCTTGTGTTTCCATTTTTTTGAGCCATGTTTTTTTTATTATTATTATTATTATTTTATTTTTTTAAAATCTAACCCTTTCGAGTACATAAGCTGCATCCACATACTTAAGAAATGACTGTAGGATTTGTGCATTTCCAGCATTTGTCTGGAAATAGACAAGTTGTCCGTCAGCTTGATGCTTCCCATGATTGTTGCACCTGGTCCTGAAAACAGAAGACCAAGTCCAAAACCCAATTATGAGCACTTCTTTATTAGTGCATCATGAACAAAGGTCAGAGACATAAAGTGACAGCTGCCAATTTAAAACAACTGAGTTCTAGGAAAATGTATTTTTTTTTCAACTTAAGATTTGTTTTAGTTTAATCTAAAAGCTATGCATTAAACATTAGGAGTTATGGTCATAAGCCAACACTGATGTGATCAAAAATAAGACGGCATTCTAAACATCTTGAGGACTGAGAGAAGTTGTGATTTTGACCAGGAGCTGTAAATGAAAGAAACTTTCGATGACAACAGATATTTTGAATAACTAAGAAAAGAATAGGTCCTGATGCAACAACAAAAGACAAGGCAAATACGAAGGCAACATTGTAAATATCATTTTTTGAAATTTATTTATAATTCTTTGTCTGATGTACAAGTCACATGTTAGAGAGGTAAGGACTTTACATTTGACTTTGTCACGTACACACACCTGGATTCACACATGAATATTTCTCAGGGCAGATTTTGCCCTTATAGCTTAAATTACTGTCAGCTCTGCTTCATATCCCACATATATCACATGTAGCAATAAATGGCACATGACAGAGTCCACAACCTTGTCGAACCACAAGTGTACTTTACCAGCCGACCAATCAAAGAGAGGATGAATAATCACATCATCAGGGAACACTCTGCATAATTTCCAATCATCCCGTCCTCCTCCGGCACGAGCGCCGGAATAATTTCCCATGCATACGTTAGTATTATTGTATATGATAAAAAATATATATATTTGAATAAATACTTCATATATAGTGTTTTTAAGCAAACGGCCAGACAATACTTATTTATATATTTTTTTCACAATACTGTATGTACATTAATTTGGCTGAATTTACAGGAGGAGATAAAACATAAGTCCAGGTGAAATGGATTCAATTTCAGTTCTTTGGTGTTGAGCCCATTAGGAAACCTTATTATTACATCTGGGTCACACTGGAACACGCGTGGTTGCCGTTACCTGACTTGATGCACAGTCATGGAAGACCAGATATAGCAGATATTGACAACAGAAAAACAAAAAACAAAAAAAAAGACGCAGCACAACCTTTATGTGTCTGAGATATGGAATGCTAAACAGACCGTGCAACCAGACAACAGACAGATATTTTTGGGAGCGTCCGTCTGCTACTGTTTGACGGGACAGATGACGTTGACCTGAATAATAAACCTGTGCCGAAAATGGAAATAATTCCCTCTGAGAAAGCACAGCCCCGACTTAAACATTATACAACCCGTCTATCTCGCTGTCGATCTCCATAATCCCATATCTGCATCCGTATTAATAAAGAGTCTGGAAATGAGGAAGTGCTAGTGGTTTGATCGCCCTGCGTCTGAGAGAGAGAGGGAGAGAGAGAGCAGGAGATATTTAATTAACCTCAGACGTGGCATGGCAACATCAAGGCCATCTGTCCTGGGATGATGGGTATTAAAGGTCCCTTGTTACGCAAACTTTACTGTACCAATGCTCTTTCTTTTTCTAAAAATAACATCTCTTGCTTGTCAAAGAGAGGCTCATTCTTCTTCTGTCTGCTCTACTTTTTGGAAAGTGTTTTTGTGCTGAAACTCTGATGCCGTCGGCTTGTTGTTGTCCTTTCCAGACATGTGGAAGGTACAAAAAAAAACAACATTGTTTTCTAGCAGGAGGCTTTAAACAGAAGGCATTTGTGCAGGTTTTTAGATAGTCAAACACGTAAATTAGCTCCACTAGAGTCAAAGAACAGATCTCAAAAGCAGAGGACATTGATTAAACCTGATTTCTCAATGACAGAATATTCCTCTCGGTTCCTCTTATTTCTCTGCATTTATACCATCACCGTAACAGAACAGCAATATGGCAGTTTGTTATTATGAGCAGCACCGTCCTTCACCTCCAGCGACCCTGGCAGGATTTCATTTGAATTGACTGTCGAAAGTAATTACATGACAACCAATTCAATTATATTTCTCTGGATGAGCTCCGAGGTCAGTAAGATGAGTCAATTTATGTCAATAATTTACCTCGCAGACTATCATCTGCCCTGTGAATCAGGCAGATGAAGCTGTGGCAATTTTGCAATCTTACTGTTTTAATGGCTTCATATTTAGATTCAAGTTATCTGAGGCTTGGCGCTTGTTCTATTTTTTTGCTGTTCAGCTTTTGCAGAGCCCAACAATGGCTGTGTTGTAATCGCCACCTTGGTCACTCCTGTGCTTTTTGTTTGCTTCCTGTAAACATGTCAAGATTTTCGCAGTAGAAAATGGGCTGCAAATGCAAAATGTCCACGTTGCTTTGATGATTTCATGAGAATGTGGGTTCATGAAACAGAAAAGGCTCTTAGAAAAATGACCATCTGATTAAGGCTTGACCAAATCCTCTCTTCACCTAGATTCTGATGAACGGGTAGGACTTCATTTGTATTGCTTCTCTGAGGGCTGCAAAAATAAGATCTAACCTCAAATCCAATCATCCTGTTATTTCAACAAAAATAGGAACAGGAGCTGAAGTTGTGTCAGTAACCTGTGGACAGGCAGATCCCCTTTTAAAATCAAGTATTCAATCACGTCGTTAGTATGATACATGTTTTACAGTTCCATCCATGCCACTATGGTTAATCTTGCTACATGTTTTTTTTTTTTTTTTCCCCTGGAATATATCACAGCCAGCCTGACATTCAATTGTGCATTTTGTAGCAGTTGCATACATGATTCGATCTGAAACGAGCAGGCAGACAAGACATCTACTGTATCTGAACTGGGAGGACAGGAAAAGCAGATACAGTTTACAGTTGGGAGGGGCTGGGGGGCTCAGTATTACAACATACTGTTTTATTGAGTACTTGGGAGCAGCCAGTAGGGGGAGTACTTGTGTAATGGCATGCGTCACCCTCTCTCCAACGGTACAATCTTGTGATGAGGAGGTGCTTTTAACTTCGAGCAGGTTATACTGTGGCTATAAAAAACTTTTTTCAGTTTCTATCAGATATAAATTCTCTCTACTCTACTATTCTTTGTCAGTCTTTCACACATGATCACCCTTGTACTGTATGAGAAAATATCTTAAATATGGCCACTGAATATATTTTATAATGTCCAACATCCAATGAATGATGTGAAAATTGGCAATAGTGTCTATTTTTTTTAATGTTTAATCGTATAATCTGCACTTAGACATATATAGATATAGATATATATATATATTTGTATATTCTCTGGACATCGATATAGATGATATAGATCGATATAGATCGATATAGACTTTTCACTGTACACAAACACAATTCTCTTTTCTTTAAAAAAAGGTGAAGTAGAAAATATGGTTTCTGTGTTTATGACATTAATCAGTTACATAACATTCTACATATACTATGCTCTCAATAATGGCTTATGTCCAAATATATGAAAACAACGATGCCAATGTCATTGAAGACAAAATAGAACATATGTCATATTTAAGATTGTATGTTTGAAAGGTAGATCATGTGCTTAGTGTTTATCTGATGAATGATAAGAAGCAGCAGTTTGTCCAGGTGTTCCTTCACCCACCTGCAGCTCGTCCAGCCAGATCCCTCCTCTTCTTCTCACCCTGTCTCCTATCAAATATCCTTACAATCACTGTGGCAATGTCCTTATCATCAATCCAGCCAGCTCCCTCTGTTGTTCGGCCACTGAGTGGTAGGTGCAGCATAGCCATAAACACTCAAAGGGCATGTTGCCAGGAGTGTGTATACACCAAGGTTTCAGAGGATTCAATGCGTTCTGATGCCGAGCAGTAACAACCACCTCATCCAGCGGTCATTTCTGACTACTGTCCTTAGTTCAGGCTTCTTCCTCTCTGTTGGCGGGCGGGGGAGGGGCAAGGCGAGGAGTTTAGAGCCGGCGAGCTGAAGTGGCCGACAGAACGTAAACGTGGTCATCGCGGCTCAGAGGAGGTCAGGGTCGGACGGGGGTTGGCTCCCTGCTTTCAGGAGGTCTAGGATGTCTTGGTGAGAGCCTGACTCCGCAACCGACAGCGCCGTTTGTCCGTTCTGCGAGGCGAGGGGAAAAAAAGGAGGAAAAAAAGTACAGATTCGTCTTAAAATATTGCAGTAACCGTTTTCTTCCTGACGGTGGCAGTGTTGTGTCGCTGTAACTTGGGGCATGAACGCACTCTGAACCTGTATCGATTAAGAGGTCCAAGAGTTGAGTTAAGAATCTGAAAGTATCAGTCATAAAGCTGCAATATCGGAGTCTCTAAAAGTGGCTTCTGAAATATGCTTTTGCAAATGAAACTGAGTTTTACAAGAAAGGAAATAAAGATCTAAGGTAGAGATCGATAATTAGACTGGAAACAAATAAAAAATAAGACTGGGACATTAAAATATAATATGTGGTGTGCCAGTCACAACATAAATATTGGACTTCTTGTTTCAACATGGCATCATGCTGCTCAAATGCAACCGCACACAGTGACATAAGGAAACACAGACACGTTGTTTGCCTGCCAATGTCTTCATTTATACAAGCTAAACAAGACATATGACCAGAGGTTTGACTCTCACTCAGTCCTAAACCTGCTGTGAAAGCAAAGGTGACATTATTAAAATTATACATACAACAGCCTAAACCACTGTGTCCGGATAATGACTATGGAATGAGGCTTGTTCTACTTGACTTTACCAAACCCATGCCCTGAAGTGTGCATCGTACTAATCTCTTCAAAATACACGCAGTTCCAGATTTAGATCAGATTATATTTTATTTGTCTCTTACACAACGGCACCGTACAACCCTAACGGTCGCCCTGCACACGTGACCCCTCCGGTTCTGAAGAGCGTCATTAGTGAATGTTGTGCGGGGATTTTACCGCCAATAAACACACATCGCTTCCTCTATCAATCACACAGTCTTGGAGTCTCCTACTTGTTCTAATTGAAAGCTGAAGAGCAGATATTAAGGCAAACTTAGAGCAGACAAGGCTGTATGCTGAGGGAGATGTCTCGTCTGGTGGGAAAACACATGCCGCTGAATAGTTTCAGCTAACTTGCTGATACTTTTAAACTGCAGTGGCGCCAGAATGTTAATTGACAAGGTCTTTGTCTTAAAGTGTTATCCAATAAGGCGTGCAAATTACAGTATCATCAGGTCACAAAATACTCAATAACAACATCGAGTAGTGAGACAGTTAGCGGGTGATTGCAGGACGCATCCACATCCTCATTTACACAAAGCACAGGCTAAGCCAAGCTAAACAACACACACACACACACACACACACACACAACACTCTTAACTGAGAAAAATGAGGGGTAATAATTTTAACCACCTGGGACCGTAAGTTCCACGAGGATGCTTCTATTCCAAAAGACAATTAGTAGTTAGGCCTTTTATGGTAGTGCTGTGCTACTCGAGACCGATCTTGGGACCACTTTTATGTGGTCGAAGTCTCGTCTTGGCCTCAACAGTCTTTGTTCTTGCCTTGGTCTCAGACTTACTGGTCCGAAGGGGATTTTCAAAAGCAGTTAAACTGGTCCTGGTGTCATGATCTTTTTTTTTTCACACTCTTCTTCAAATGCAATCAATAAAATGCATCTATTTTAAACCATGTTACAATGTATATTTTTTATTTTCTACATTTTTCATCCTCTTCTCTTTAATGAGCTGAGTGACATCTCTCATGCGCCCCAAAATGTTGCTTTGGTTTTGCAGTTCATGCAAAAGCTAGTGGCCTGTCGAACCTTTTCCGGTCTTGGTCTTGATTCAGTCTGAGTCTTGGCAACCAAAGTAATATAACCCTACAAGAGGCCAGCCAGGTGCTCTGTGTCAGCGGCCCGGGTGTCATTGTCCCCATTACAGGTCACTGAATCGTAGAAAAAAAAAAAATCATTCTGAAGCTGTCATTTAAAGGAGAAGCTACACAGTGTCGCTTTAAAAATGGAATCAATTGTTTGCGGAGGGTTAGCACCCCGGCAGAGACGAGCACCGGCTTTAACGTGACTATTCTCTGACCGGGCACCTTGGGCCGCAGAGGGGAATCATCAGTCATGAGAAATCAATATTGCACCAGGTCGAACAATCAATCCATATCTGGGTCAGCCACTTAGCGCCCCGCGGTGAGTGCGGGAGCAGCCTAATACCTAGTGGCATCTTCTGAAGAATGGGCCAGGTAGGACCGTGGAGCCGTGCCACCATTTATATTGCACAAGCAGGAACTCCAGGCGCCTCGTTAGGAGGTGGTCGCCTTATTCTGGGTTTACACCTCGTGGTTTCCTGCACACATCAGTGTTCTCTCCCTCCCTCTCTACCTCTCTACTGCTAATTAAACTGCTGAGGAGGTCGGGGGTGAGCCCACTTGGAGACCTACTTTCAGCTTCTTTTATTTCAAATTTTGCAGACTGATAAAAAACGGGTCTGTCAGTGAGTTTCAGCGCTCTGGGCTGACCTGCATTTTTTACCCCACGCTGCATAGTGACGTATTTTGGAACCTGGCAGCGCACCAGGGCGGCTGTTTAACCATGGGACAGCATACTAAACTCGGGCTGAGCTCGAGAGCAAAGACCCCACACCAGCAGGAGCTCCGCCGTGAAGGGAAAAACAATGCACCGCCCACCAGAAGAGAGGCACGAAAGGAACACGAAGCCTCGAGCGACTCCGTGGCGCAACAAACACAGTCGCGCGGCTGACATTAAACACTCCCTATATCATCTCCCTCGTGCACACGGCACCGTTCTGCTTTTCCAATTGAAAGGCGCACCTTGTCTTTGAGGCTGAGGTCACAGCGGCCCGTCTCCAGCAGCAGGCGAACGATGTGCGTGTGTCCGTGTTCGCTGGCGCACATCAGGGGCGTGGAACCCTCTCGGTCCTGCGCGTTTACGTCGGCGCCGCTGCTCAGGAGCAGCTTCACCATGGCAACGCGCCCGTGGCTCACGGCGAGCATGAGCGCCGTCTGGCCCGCCTCGAGGAAGAGAGAGAGGGGTGAGAGAGCGGGTGAGAATTACAGAGAATTAGAATTAAACGGCGAGAGGGGAGATGTGGGATGGAGATAGAGCGCTGCAAAGTGGAGGAGCGGATGGAAGTGTGAACCATAGGCGCCGCCTGGGAGACAGCCGGGCATCGGTTGGCAGTTCAGATTGGAAAAATGCTTTTTACACTTTATATATGCGCATGTGTGACACCCTGACGCTACCGTGCACGTCCTCGCGTGTGGAAACTGGAGATGGCCCATTAAAAAGATGGAGCAAACCTGGACCTGTCTGTCACATTGAGAGAGGCCAACTCAGAGCTTTCACAGCCAGCTGAGCCAGGAGGCTTCGACAGCTTGAGCAATATTAGATAACCACATGGGCTGTGGTGATTAGCAACTCAACACAGTCTGGAATAAAACGAATTTGTTTGGGTTTTTTTTTCACCAACAAAGCCAGTCTGAAGTAAATGAAGAACAGGTGATGATAAAACAGCCACTACAGATGCCTACGAACTCATCTCTTCAGCCTGCCGTCACTTCCTCTGTCCTAGCTGACAGCGTTAGCAAGGAGAGCTGGCAGCAGTTGCTTCCTGCTCTCCTCCCTAACTCTAAGAAAGTGGACAACCTTTACATTGAAATTGACATTTAGATTTGAAGAGATTGTTTAGTACCTGTCTGGAGCGTGCGTTGACGTCGCCTTTCTTCAGCAGTTGTTGCGCCACCTCCAGCTCATCAGGGCTCTCTGCAGCCGTCAGTGCGGCGAGCATCACCGGAGTGTAGCCCGCCTTGTTCACGTTATCCGTCTCGCATAAACCTATCCGGGAAATAAAAGATAAATACATTTTTATTATGAGCTATGAAGTCAAAGAAGTGCAGGTTGTTTTTTTTTCTCCCTCATCCTACCAGTATCCAGCAGCAGTCTGACCACTGGGAAGTTTGAATGTGATACGCTGTAGTGGAGAGCCATGTTCCCGTTGCCGTCGGTCAGGTTCACCACGTAGGGCAGCAGAGTGGGCGTGGTCAAGGCAACTTGTCGTAGGTACAGTGTGACGGTGTCGGCCTGCGAGTCCTTCTGACTGGAGACCCGGAACCACTCCTGGTAGAGCACCACCAGGACCTGACGCTGAGGAGACAGAACAGAGAAATAAATAAATGAAGCTTGAAAAGAAAATGCACAAACTGCCCGTGGTTGTGTCTTCGCCGCTTCCCTTTGCCATAACACTTTCCCTTCCTACTCATTGTGCTGTTTGGCAGCGTGCACATTAAGCCTGAGAAATGGCACTTGACACCAAATTATTCAGCACAATGGAGCCAAACAGCTCCAAAGAAAACGTCAGCAGAGACCCCAGAGCAACTTAATTTGCAAATAAATCAACATTGCAGCAGCAGCACCGGAAAACAGACCCATTGCACAGAACTGTACGTTTGCGTGTGTGCATGTCTACACGTATGTACAGATAGACAGATGGACCACTGAGGAGCATTAACATCCCGGTTTCCCCCTTTTACTAAACGACAGGAAAACAATTCTTACCATTTCTTTGTCTGGGGATGAAACCTCTTCCATGCGATCCTTCACATACATACAGGCATCAATAAACTTCTTGTCAACTTTCTCCCTGGATGAAAACAAACAAACAAACAAAACAGCAGCCTCATTAGTGAACATCTTTGAAGAAAATCAAACCCCCGCCAACATTTTGCAAACGTGCGACTGAGGAAATTAGCATGCCTAAACCCTTTGATAAATCCCAAAAGCATTTCGATATTTGTGCAAATGAAGCTCATATTTTGCCCACGACACGCCCGCGTGAAGCGCTGCCTCGTCATTACCAATAAGACTGCGCACGTGAAAATAAAGGTGAAATCCAGAACAGCGAGTCTTTGTAGAAGCGCGCACAACAGCTGAGTGGTAAATAAAGACGGTGGCTCTGACAGAATGCGAAGGAGGACGTAGAGGAGAACATATTGTGAGTTTTTTATTAATATAGTCTTCTGGCGAGTCTGTACATCCATCATTCAACGCTACACACAAGTCTCGCTGCAATATTTATATGTTTACAGCACTCCGACGATAGTAACAGTGTGTGCTTTCTTTTTACCCAGGGACAGTGTTCAAATATATATTTAAAAAAAGTATCCGAGCCAAATATCAGAATTAATTCATCTAATTTTTGATCTATTCGTGTTTTCCTCCCACGCATGAGATCTGAGGAAGGATTCTGCCCTGATGAGGTTTAAAAGATTCAACTAAAGATGAGATGACGCACCGCTGCGTTCACTGACCATAAAGGAATACCTTTTGCGTAACAATAATACAATAATAATAATGATAATAATTTATGGAAAAGAAAATATATCTCAAAAGCTAATGCAGCAAACTCCACCAGGTTCTTTTTTTTCTTTTTGCATTGCTTAACATCTACGCATATCGGGAAAAAAAAAAAAAAAAAAAAGACAGTTTGCATAGTATTCTCGGAAAGGACCGCTAAGTTCTGACAAAACAAAATGTAAGTCAGAGGCCTCAAGCACAGAAACGCGCTTGTCGTCAGCCATCACGCACGTTGATGGCACTTTAAAAAAAAAAAAAACCTTGATGGGATGGCAACGGTTGAGGGTGATTCACAGCCCCGAAATCGTCCACCGAGTGCCCACATTGCTCATCCATCATACGCAGTCACCACGTACATCTGCAAGCGGCTCTAAGCTCGAGTGGGTGACACACCGGCCGGGCGCTGCGCCTGCCGCATCCATCAAACACGTAGAGATGCGCATGCACACGCTTCGCACAGAGGTTGAGTGATGACTTAATATAAGGCCCGTGGCCTCATAGGAGTCCCACCCACTGGTAGAGCGGGAACCTCAGAGCCCCCCCCCAACCCCTGTGTGCATGTCTGAGAGAGATGGGCGATCAGATGGTAGCGGCCGCTGTTGTTTATCACATTTGGGTTTCAGGCCCTCGGCACTTCAAGACAGATGGATAGATAAGGGTGGAGGGTGTTGCATCTGTAGAGAATGCAAAGCCATTTCAGGCTCGTTGTGTTTGCGAAACTGGTCTATACAAATAAAACTAGATAGATGGATGGATGGATTTATTTTGTTCAGCCAATACTCCTTGTAATTTGTTAATTGTCAAGTTAAATATCACACTACGGCAGTGTTTTCTACCAACAACAACGTGCATCTTGATCCTGTCAATAAACTTTAAACCAGAAGTGAGAAAATTCCGCCCTTTGCTTCTTGCTTACACGCTTGAGTTTTCATTGCCCGGCAATGCCCAAAAGCCACAGAGAATGGGCTAATAAAACACCACCGCTAGAAAAACAACACTTCACTTTACTGTCTCACCCTTCAGCCGTTGCTTCCAGGAGCTCCTGGCTGCTGTCTGGATCCAGCAGGCTCCTTTCGTTTTCCTTCTCTGCTGTCACAGCAGCTCCTCCCTCGGCCGAGGCCTCCGCGTCCTTCTCCTGGGCCTCCGCTCCCTCTTCAGGCTTCTGTTCAGGCTGAGGCTCTGCTTCCTTTTCCTTCTCCACCTCTGGTTCAGAGCTGTCTTCTTCCTCGGCCTCAGCCTTGGGCTTCTCATCGCCGCTGGACTCCTCGCTGGACGTCGTCTCGTAGCTGGAGAGCACAATACAGGTGTGAATATCGACAAATGCATTTCTTTCGCGGCGCACCACCGGGCTCTTCTAAACTCTAGACTGTGATAAATCAGCAACACACTTTCCGGATAAAAGGAATGCATTCATATTTCATACTTTAAAGTCAAGGCAAGCTTCCCAAGAGCTGTCTGCGGTACTTCAGCGTGGTTAATCCAGGTTTAGCACCTTTTAGGGAAATTTTCACACAACTATTGGGCAATAAATATGGCTTGCTGAGCTATCAATTGTGCTAAAAGACCAGAGCGGAGAGCCAGATAAAAGATGAAGACGAAGAAGCAGAGGGACATTTGTCTGAATTGTATGCAGAGCTTTTGTTCAATGGAGTCAGAATCTGCTAAAATGTCTTGGGTTTTTTTTTTTGGCTTTGGCAGTTGAAGAACAGAGTATATTGTGCAGCATCGGGTGCCTAAAACCAGCAGAAAGCACTGTGGCTAAAAAAAGAAAGGACAAGTGGGGGAAAATTGAAAACAGACAAAAGATTTTTTTTGTTTATCTTCTTTAGTGCCACATATTGCTTCCATTTTGCTTCTAAATGCTCCACTGTGATATGCAGTAATATAAGCTTTTCAATAATTTAGGGTGCAAAAAAGACCCAGAGTCAAACTGAGTCAAAGCAACGACAACAAACCCAAAGGAGCCTGTGATCCAATTAGTGGCCGCAATGAGATTTAAACAGTGCTCTGCTAGCTTTGTTGCACTAGCCATTAACATGACAAGCTATGTTACAGTGCAAACACACCAGTTAGTTTGTAGATTTGTGCTACAGCGAGCTCAATTTAAATATCCATGTCACCCAAACCCCACCCACTCTCCACCTGTTGGTCTATTTTTAGACATGTTAACTCAACCAATGTTAAACCAGCTTTTGCCGCCCACATCCAGCTGCAGTTCTCCGTCCTTCCCATTTGTTCTCTGGGGATTTCTTTTGAGGTTTAGCATTAATAAATATCCCAGAATGTGTACTAAACAAGTCACATAGATGAACCATTACTTATCTCGTATCTCTTGCGCTTCACATTTAATTTCTATCCTGAGCCATATGCAGTAAAATTTCAGTCTGTACACACTTTGTGCATACCTGAATGACAATAGAGTTTGTCTAAGTGAAACACCCATGCCAGTGTATGCTGTTATGGTAGCAGTGAATTTGACTAAGTATTAAGGTTGGTTAAATAATCAGGGTCATTCCCCTCTGCACCCCAGGCATGACGTAAGATAGATGCTTGTCCAAAACAACCTTGGCCCACATTGGCCAAAAACATGTGTATGGTTAAACATACACATGAAAATCCATAGGCATGTTTGCATGCTCAAATATACAGACTTGGACAAAACCCAACTTTGTGTGTGTGATCATAGGAGCATATCATGAAGGGCCCTCTGTTAATGCCACGGATCAGATAAGTCTCATTTTGAATGCCTTCAATTCATACTTCTTTGCGGACGCACACCCACACGCACAAACATCAACACGCCACACGAGGCGTTCAGGGACCACACAGCATTCCCTGGATTCCAGAGGAGCCCAAGGGACCGAGAGGACGAGTGAGAGCAGCCCAAGAAATGCACAAACACCAGGCCACTTCCTGGTGCGGGAAACCTAAAGATAGTCAGGGAAATTTTTCCTTTTAACATGCTTTTAAATAGCTCTCACAGGCCCTCCTATGTGATTGATTGTGGTCAATTTTGAGTAATCTTACAGGGCGGCTGCCCTGTGTTTTAAGGTGATCCCTGGAGAACAAACATCGCTGTTGCAATGACGGTTGAATTTTGGTCGTAGCTTTTCAAACTTTACAACTTGGCTGGCAAAGATCTGACAACTGGACTACTTTTTAGTGCTTTGTGTTCATACAAATCGCATCAAGTGCACATTTCAGGTAAACAACAGTGAAGCTGTCAAACTAAGTGCTGGATGTACCATTGATGAATTAGTCGTTAATTTCCCTCTAAACTACTAAGTCCTAATTAACACTGGCTGGACCTTGTCATAATTAATTTTACTTGCATTTTTTGGATGTCCATATATTTTCATGACGTCCAAGAGTCATAAAACAAAAAAAACGTCAGGGACAAATAAATCATAATGCATTAAACATATCACGCTGCAGTAAATGCCAATACATTGGAGGAAATACTGAAGGAAAAGACTTTACCCTCCATTCACTCCTACAAACTTCAGGTTTTTCTTGGCTCCCTTGGTCCCCTGCTTGTCAGCCACACCATTTTTCTTCATAATAGATTTGAGACCTGCTGAATAGGAGAACACACAGAGGGAGGGGGAGAGCACGAGATGAAGGAGAAAAAGAAGGGTGGGGAAAATAGAAACTTTAAGCTTTCATTGGAATTTGAGTGTGGATATGTAGGCTTTACTCCTGTGTGGGTATAATGCAGCTCACTTTGTTTCTCACTCTCATTCTCCTTGTGCCTAAACCCAAACCACAGTTGTTTTTTTTAGGGCCTTTTAGGCAAATAAGTTATTATGCATTGGATTAATGAATCTTCCAGCATTTGCTATTGAACATTGAATACAGAGTAAAGGACATCTAGACTGGTTGCAAATGTAGGAATAAAAATTGTATAAGTTGTTGGAAAATGAGATCCACACAATCAAACTATAGGAACTATTTGGTCTCAGCCTCAACAGGGATTTATATTTCCTCCTGTGTTGAATGTTCTGTTGAAAAATTATTTCACCACATTTACAAATCTGCAGCCACTATTACTGTACATTGTGGGAATCTCTGTGAATCAAAGTTGTGAATCTCTTTCATTAAAAGTGGAAGAACAGCTTTTCAACATCTCTAGCCTTTCAATGAAAGCCGGGGAAATGCGGTAAAACTACATTTCGCTTCTTTGCTTTATCCACTTTTTTTTTATGCGCAAAAAGAAATCACAATGTTAGAATGCCCAGTTTGATGTCACAAAATGTTTGCAACACCACCAGCCAGGTCTTTGTTCTGACTTCTTAAAAGTTCCCAATATGCTGAAACTATGTCACAGAATACAAATACACAATTTCTTCGTACATATTTTGATAACTAATTGAGTGAGGCTGCTGCACAAGATGAAAAGTAAAGACGTTGAAGTACATTGGCCAAGAGAAAATGAAACTGAGATGTCAGCTGGCTCCACATGGTCAGGAAATGCTGCCACTGCTGTTTTGTTGAGCGTTTTCATTTACCAGTGCCGCAGGCACAACTGGTGCATGTAGCCAAAACGTTTTGAGGCTGAGTGATATTAAAGAGCCTCCAGATGCAATTTGAAGCAAATGTAGCTTCTCACATAATGTGGAATCTCATGTGCTGGTTATGAAAGGGGGAGCTGGGGCTAAATCTATATAATCCATACTGTGTGAGTAGTAGCATATTGTCAAGAAAAACGGCTTTGCTAAATAGGATTGCTTGACATAAAATGCTATTAAGAAGTGATTAACTATGTACAATGGCAAAAGAATGGGATGGAGGCAGACCTCAATTTGATTTGCGACAGTAATAGAAGTGATGTTTCAAACAAGGCTTTTGCAGCTTGGTCCAATCACTTATTCATCGGGGAGAAGATTGGGACCACCCATGGTTACAGGAGAACATTGTCAGGTCAAGATGACAGGCCTTATTAACAACATCAGAAAAGTCTGGCCTGCTTATGTATGTAACTGCCCAATGATTGATTTTGCATGTTGTCTTTTGCTGACTCCACTTGGCTCGGAGCCCACTGTTGCTGTCTGAGTTGCACCTGGCAACAGACATGGTGCAGACGTTGTATCATATTTTATGCAAGGACATTAGGATGTGGCCTTGAGCCAGAAGCAACCACAGAAGTGCCTTGCACTACAATCTCAGACAGGCTGTCTTTCAACCTGTATCTTGCAAAGCATTAGGCTAGTTAGTTGTGATCGCGCTCTATTCTTTAAGAAATGCAACAAAAACATAACTTTGCGTCACTCCCACTGTCTCCTCAGCACATTCAAATCCCTGAAGCTTTAGTTTAATACCAGCTGACTGTGAATTCTCAATGTAACACACAGTATTTTTGTTAAAATAATGTAAATGTAGAATGTAATCCAAGCATAAAAATGTAGGGGACAAACCAAAACAAACAATTACAGACTTGAGACGTGAGACACACACTGTGCTTTATCTTACAATACACAGACATACTAACCAAACAAAACCACACACACACACACACACACACACACACTACTCCCTACAGTGAACTGAGTATGAACTCTGAAATAAATGATGCTGTGCTATGTCCACAAACATATAAGACATCTTGTGTATCTGCACGTGTGCGTGTGTGTGTGTGTGTGTGTGTGTGTGTGTTTAAAATGATATAATGTACTTTAAATTAGTAGTTTAAATTCTAACAAAGAGTATGCAAAAGGCAAACTTTAACAAAACTTAATTAACTTAATGAAATTATTCAACTTAAAATATATTAAAAAACAAAATATGCAGAATGCCATATGAGTTAACTTTTTGTTTTAACTGAACTGACTTATAAAGTGAACTTAGCAGATATTCAGTCTAGACATCTATTTTGATATGGTGGCATGGTGTCGTGGCATATGTCCAACTCTGCAAGTGCAACTCACATTGCTGAAAGAATGTTTTGATAATGCCTCTTCCAGCCTAATAAGCCATTCATTAAATGTGTGACATGTCAACCAGTTTAATAGCAAATGTCTTAAATCTGTTTTGCGTCAGAATAAAGTCTGCTGGTGACTCACTCCTACTCCCCCTGTCCTGCAATGTTCTGTATACACCAAAAATAGTGCCTGTTTAATGGCCCAAAACTCAGTTCAATCATTCTGGCACATGGCAGACATGGAGATAAACCTCAGAGTCCTAAATGAACCACAGGCTTACCTTGTTCTGGCTGTTTGCTGGCAGGGGTAGATTTCTGGCCTGGTGAGTAGAAGGCAGAGAGCACGCTGAGGGAGCTGACCAGTTGGCTTTGGATTGTGCTCATTTTGGAGGGACCGGGCTTCCCTGCTGGTTTCCCTGCTGCTGGTGCCGCTGCAGGGACTGCTTTCCCCGCTGGCTTGACCGCTGCCCCTTTGCCTGCCTCTGCCCTTTTCCCTGCCGCCTGTTTCTGCGTGCTGGGGCTTTCCTGCTGGACGGCCGTCTGTTGAGTTCCAGAGCCGCTTCCCAGCTGTGCCCACTGCTCCCCCAAAAGCCCTGTTAACCGGGTCACGACTTGACCCAACGCTGCAGGCGAAGTTGGAGACTCCCCAGAGCCTCTGCGAGGGGCCTGGGCTTCACCGGTGTCCCGGCGAGAAGCTTGGCCCTCGGCTGAACCACGACGCTTGGCTGCGTCGCTGGAGCCTCTCCGCAGTGATTGCGTCTCGCTGCCCTCCTTGGGAGTAGATTTAGTTTCACTGGAACCTCTTCGAGAGCCCTGAGGCTGAGGTTGGGCATCACTGGACCCCCGGCGAATCGCGCGGACCTTGGCGTCTCCCGCCTCACGACCAGAAGGTTGTGCGACACTAGATCCCTTCTGTGTGATTTTGAGTTCTTTAGAGTCTCGCCTCACTGTGGTACTTGGAGACTGGGCCTGTATTGATTTTTGGCCAGTTTTGATTTCCGCTGAACTTAGAGCCTGAGTGTCAGATTGGGGTTTAGATGGTTTACCAATGGGCTCCCCAGGAGGTTCCTTTACCAGACTTTGGTCCTCCAAAGAAGGGGATGCGGCAGGATGCTCTAGCTCTGGTCTAGAGAGCTGTGTTTGGCTTTGGGCCTCAGGCTGAGCTGGACCCTGGGGCTGTGTCTGAGCCTGAGCCTGAGGCTGAGGCTTGGTTTTAGTCTGGGGCTCAGACTGCTTGGCATGACTTTCACTGGACCCTCTCTGAGGACGCACAGGTGCAGGCTGACTTTGAGGAGGCGAGGGCTTTGCTTGCTCTGTCGAGGGCTTCCTGCCTCTTTGAGGTCTGACAGGTGTGACTGTTTTGACCTCTGAACTCTCTTTTTTGACAGCAGCTGCGGCACTCACCACGTTTTCTTTCTCTGACGTACACATCTCTTCACTTTCCTGTGACTGCGTCTTTTCTACTGTCTCAGATATGTTTTGCTGTTTCTCAATACTTTCTGCTATCTCACTCTTTGTAGGTGTAGTCGCCTTTGGTTCTGAGTCGTTTGCCTCTGTATCCGATTTGTCCCTAGCTTCTAAATTTTCCCCTCCAGTAATAACTGGACTGGTTTGGTCTTCATCCTGGCCACCAATAGATGAAACTAATGTTTTTTCATCATTACTTTCTGTAACTAGCATTTCAGGGACAGCATTCAGATCCACACTTTCCGTGTCTCCACTATCTCTTTGAATTTGATCGCTTGTATCATTTTCCCTCGCTTTTTCACTGACTACAGCACTCTCATCCTCTACTCTCGCATTACCTGAACTTTCTCCCACTTGAATCTCTGCTTCTACAACTCTAGCTGGGTTATTATCCTCCCGTCTGTGTATCTCTGTCTCAGTCTGCCGGTCTGTCCTCTGTGCTTCTTCGGTCTCTGTCACCCTGTCAACTGTGTCCACTCGCTCCGTCTCGGTGCCTCGGGCCACACTGCTAGCCCTTGGCCTCTGAGGATGATCTGTTTCCGTCTCTCCCTCTGTTTCCGTGACTTGGTTCACCCTTTGTGCTATTGGTGTCTCAGTCATCTGATCCTGAGTTACGATTCTCTCGGTCACTGTGCCCCTTTCCATGCTGTTGGCTCTGGGTCTTGGTGGGCTCGCAGCCGCGACTTCTGCCTTAATCTCTGCCACTTGCTCATGTGCTTCAGCTTTACTGGTTGATGCTTCCTGTTCTATGCTTATCGTTATTGGTTTGGGAACTTGTACTTCAATACATATTCTATCTGTGTCTGTCCCCTGGTCCACTGTACCAGGTGACTCTGTCTCTGTTTGTTGATTGGCAAAATCTACTCTCTCTGTCTCTGTGCTCATGTCAATACTCTCTCTTCTTGGCCTGTCATGTGCTTCTGGGGTGCACACCTCCACTCTGATTCCCTCCGTCAGCTGTAGTATTTTCTCTTCTTTCATCTTGTTTTCATCTAATTGCTCTTTTAAAATTGTGTTTGTTTGCTCCAGTTGTTGACTAGCTTGAGCAAGTTTGGCCTCCAGTGCAAAAAGCTTCTCCTGTAGTTTTTCCGTGGAGTCTTGATCCATGGGTTTTTCCTCTTTTATTGTTTTCCCCTCCTGGAAATGGTTAGCCTCATTTGTAGTCCCCTTATTTGATGGTAGTTCTTGTCCTGGAATGTCCTGTGATGATAACATTTGATTTTGTTCTGTAACTTTTTGTGGAGCTGATTTTTCTGAAAGCTGAGCGTGTCTCTCACTTTTCTGTTCAGACAGCCCACTTCCTTCTCCTTGCGCTGTGGAAGTCGTGGAAGATATAACAATTTCTTTTCGCAGCACACCATTTTTCTCTGTCACATCTTGTTTCTCTTTTCGTGTTGCCGTCTTTGCCAGCAAGCTGTCTGAAGGTTCTAAACCTCCAGCAGGTTCAGTCATAAAGGTTACGTTTATCTCTTCCGAAGGTGCTGTTTCTTGTGGCTGTGTGTGGATCTTCGAGTCAGACTCAGGTTCTAAAGAGGAGGGTGAAGTGGAAACATGTGCTTGAGCTTGAGCTTGAGCTTGGGCTTGGAGCTGAAGGAGAAGCTTCTCCCTTTCCTCCCTGAGGGAGCAGATTTGAGCCTTTAACTCTGGGATGGTTTTAACCTGTTCTTCTAGCTCTCTGACCCGCTTTAATGCCACAGTGATCTGCTGATGAAGCCCTGTCCGATCCTGTGGAACACAACGCCTTTCTGTTATGTCAGGCGAGGCACGGAACATATTCTCTGTTGAACCAGTTTCTGGTGTTCCAACCGTACGGTCTGGACTGCTTGAATCTGATCCTTTTCGTTGCTGTAGGGTGATAGGCATGCTTGATGCTCTGAGCAGATTTGGACGATTTTGGATCCCCACAGTTTTGCCATCGCCATCCCGGGGTACAGCTCCTACATCATCTCTGGGCTTTGCTAAAACATAGCTCATTCCCTGGCCAGGTGCTGCCCTGCTGCTTTGACTGGAGGTCACACCATCACCTGGCCTGAAGTCAAGGATCTGTTGCACCTCAGCCACCCTTGATTTAGGTTTAGGTCCCAGGGTGGATGTCCCCGACCACGTGCTGTCCTTCTCTTTCGGGATTGGCCTGACTCCATGACCAGGAAGGCTGAAATTCCTAGGCAGTGTGCTGAACTTAGGTGGGCCCTTGACCCTGCGCTGAATGTGGACCCTTTTGATGGTATTGCCTTTTTCAATATCATCAACATATTTAAGGAAATCCAGGTCCAAGTGAAAGCCATAGGGAGTTTCAACTGAATAGGGCAGCTGCTTCCTTGGAACTCCAGCTTCACTGGCCTTGGTTGAGAAGCCATTGGCTGCAAGAAGCATTACATCAAAATGATTTTATTACTCCATACTTCTATACTGCCAGTTTAAATGTCAATCCACATTACCAAATTACAGATTACTAGCAGTAGTGTTCCTTTTTTATTCACTTTTCAACATTTTATGTGAAACCATGTTTCTTTATATTGGACTTTCGTAATGTATGTTTGGCACAACAAGTTTTGAGCTAAATTTATATTTAAATGCAGGCATTTACCACTTTTCTTGTCCATCATGGGAGGCGGAGATCTCAGTCATGGACGTGTGTTGGCTTTTAGTTGGAGCGGTCAGGCTGAAAAGTAAAGAAATGAGAAAACAGTGTAAGTGTAACTACCAGTCATCAGAATATTTACATACACACTTTTTCAATGTTGTTTTTTTTTTTTTTTAATTGATGGGTGTTTAAACACATATCTAGTAAATTCTGTTTACACTCAACTGTTCCACTAAAGAAAATAAAAACCTAAAATAATTAGTCAGTAAAAACAACAACAACATTGTATTATTTGAATTTGCCAAGTCGATCACAAAGATTCCATATGGTTCTACAAAGGTTACTATAATCTACTACAAAATAAAAACATGGAATACATCAGAATCGTCCACACTTTAACATAATTTAATGCATGATAGCAACACCCAAATACCTAAAACCCTGAGAGATATCTGCTATTAAGGACATGATACAGAGTGCAAGTGCCTGAATCACTCAATGCTTATTTGCTTGCTTGCTTGCTTTAGTGGACCAGTTGCCCTAGTTGTGGGTCACCACACCATGTACAGTGGGGAATATACATTTTTAAATAATACATTTGAAATTTGATTGTATTGAGGTAATTTTTAAACTCGCCTTCTGATAACTCTAATTTGTGAAACATGTCTTCTGTTTATGATCTGGGACCTACAATAGGGTAACCTGATCGTAATTGTAAAACTAGCATTATGATTTGCATTTAGTTTTTGTTTTTTTGTCGAACAACACAGTACTAAACTAAAATACAACACTTATACATAGGACAGTAGTCTGGCTGATGTAGAAGGTGTGCTGTGCAGAATGGGGACACACTGCAAGGCAAGCAGTCGACGATCCAGCAATGTAATCAATCAAAGTGACACCTGGAGCACTCAGGGACACACGCAGGAACTGTGACGAGCCCTGTTTGGCCACAGATTCAGCCGTAATAATGCCAACAACCAATGATCTGTGGAGGCATCACCGTTTGTGCACACACACATTAAGAGAGACATAAAGACTGACAGGCGAAGCACAGAATCTGACACCGTGTCATCGCTACCATGGCAACCATGCGTTCTACCATTTCTGCACGTCTAAGGAATGACTGGAGGACAGAGGCATGCCTGACTCCACCCTGATGCTCTCCGTCCTCAAGGCTTAATTAGCAGATTTTGGGAGCACGGATGTGGCTTGTATTTGCTGAGCGAAGTACAAGCAGAGTCCACTGGCAATTAAACACAGTGGGCAGGAAACAAAAAGCCTCCCTTAATGAGATCGTTACAAAAACAACTGAGGCACAGAAGAGTGGGAGTGAACGCGGAGGGGAAGGAGAGGGAAGGTTTTTCTTTTTTTTAATTTAATGGCAAGAAAGAGAGAGAGGAAAAAATGATTGCTACTAAGACACACAGATGTAAGGAGGGCAGAAGAATTAATGGCATTGCTAATGAAAAGCAAAAAGTCACAATTAGTGAAAGACGGACTGGGAGCTTCCCTAATGAGAGTCGAGTGGACCTCCCCTGAAATGCAGCTGTAAGGATTTTCTTCTCTTTTAATTAAAACTGCAACGTAGTACCTATAGCATATAGAAATATACCTCGAGAATGTTCAAGCCCTTGAAAACCAGCTTCTGCCAGCTTCTGAGCCCTGGACTGCCTCCACTATTTCTTCTTCTTCTACTACTGTAGCTTTAAGGGCAGCCAGTTGCTTCCTGTTTAATCGTTTCAATGATAATGAAATACTAAGACCAAAAAAATGTAACATTTTCAGAATGGGAAGATTGAGCTGCAAGTTTCTATAATTGAATTCTGAGCAATCCAGCTGCTATACAAGGTTAAATTTATAAAGCACAATACAAAGACGTCTTTATCAGTCAATGGACAATGAAATTATCATTGTTTCATTTGTTTCACGTTAGAAGTTTCTAATGGCAAAAAATAGCAGGGTTTTTTTTCCAGCCTCGATTGAAGGCAGTGACTTCAAATTGTTGGAACGTGGATAAAACCCGAGCAAAAGCAGTACAGAGAAGTCTGTCAACTCTCATTGCAGGAAGGGTGACCAAAAGTTAAGGATCATGTATGAATTCATTTGAATGTGTACATGGCAAAAAAAAAAAAAGTCCTGGAAGCGACTGAACGCCACGCCAGATTCAGTCAGGCAGATGTTGATTTGAATGATTAACACAAATAACACGCAGTAATAGTCGTGTGCTATCTGCAGGGAATGCAAAAAAAGTGGGGCATTATACCGATTAGGTTAGTGATTAAACACGGTGCTAATGGTGCACGATCTGTGGTGGTTTACAATTATAATGACGAGGAAGCCACAAGCTCACAAAGTCAACACTAATCCAAACTGATCACATTTGCTCCAGGCAAGGATGCCATGTGTGTGTGTGTGTGTGTGCGGGCGTGTGCGTGTGTGTAACCAATACTGTCCTCGCCATTTTGTCATCGCCACTCCGGTCACTCTCTTTGTCACCGCGGCGCTGCTTACATTGCTTACAGTGTTTGTTTCATAAGTGCGCCTGGTGCAGTCACCCTGTTTGAACAGCACACAGCGTTCCCGCACTCGCGCCTGACCCCTGAAGCGACACGCGGAACATCTCTCAACGCCAATCCAATAAGTGTGACAGCTGGTGGAGGGGGCGACGGCGTCGGAAATGTGCCGCCCCCGGAAGACAGAGGTAATGAGAGTGCAGTAAACAAGCTCACGCTGACAGCCAGGGCTTTTCACACGTCATCGGCGTGGGACCCTCGGCCATCGGAGATGGAGCTCATCAAAACAAGAGCTCGACCATATGGAAAGGGTTGTCTTTGTTTTCCTAACATTCTCATCATCAACTACATCCTAATTTCTCCGGCAACATTTTCATCCGGGACATCGACTGCACGAAACCAAGCGCTCCTAAATGACAACGCGACAGTGCACCAAGTGATGCAGAACGGCGAATCCGGTGGCAGGTCGGAAAAAACCTCTACTGCGTGAGAAGCGCTGTCTCACCGACAACGAGAATGCGTGAAATGCTTTGAAAGGAAGACCTGTACAGCCAACAAAATTCATCTCAAAGTAAACACATCAAGTCCACGGTGAGAGCAGAATAAACCCCACTGTCCTCGTGCCGCCGAAGAACAGATCACATTCCGTGGTTTGGAATTTTTTTGGTTACAGAGAAGACAACAGAAGTCTAAAGGATGAACAGTGCTTTGGCTTCATCGCAGGACGGCAAAGACGCTACAACGTTATACAACCACCTCAAATGTCACCACAGAGCACATTGAGGCAAAGCTGTAAAGACTCAGCGAAGCCTGAAAATGTTAACCGACTTGTGTTCTTCGGAAAGAATCTTTAATCAATTGGCTGCAGAAAAAAAGACTTTTATTCTACTTCTGTGTTCGTGTAGAAAGTATGTCTACCTCTCTCCTCATCTTTTTGTTTTGTTTTTTTAAATTGTCTTATGTTGCAGTTATGACTGTTCCTTCCGATGACCAGCGTTGATGTTCCAATTTTACATAAAGCACTATTATATTTTTGGTTTTGTTATTTTGTTACAGACAATAAGTGTAATAAATATTTGTTTTGAAAAAAATATATTAAAGAGAGTCGTGATCTCAATTCTAAGCGAAGAAAAATTGTGATTTTTTCAGAATCATGCAGCCCTAACAAATGCACACACACAGACACACACACACACACACACACACACACACACACACACACATGCAATGAAAATTACTGCTGACCCAATCTACCCAGAGAGGAGGCAAGCATTAATTGAATGTCAGGGGTCATTACATAGAAGTGCCTGTGTGCTCAAGATTGAATTAGTCCGCTACATGGACACAGAGCAGACTGGCAGGCGGACGACGGGGCCCGGCAGGAAGTTCAAGCTGTGGACGGGCAGGTGGCGGGCGGCGGGGAGCGAAAAAGGCAGATCGAGGTGGGAGTGGCGGGCTGTGCACCGCACGCTCATATCTCAGACCCGCAGAGACACTTTACCGTTACATCTCGTTCCGCTTCTCCTCCTCCAGCAACCCGTCTGCCATCTCCCGTCTTGGTGCCAATCTCATTAACAATGACGCGCTACAACCTCCGGCTCACGTACAAGCGCTCGCGATGGATTACCCTCGCCGGCACTCGCAGCTCTGAGCGCAGGTGTTGATCAGCTGCGAAAAAGCAGGGAGAAGAATGAGGAGGGCCGTCCTTATCACAGCCTCAGGCATGGGACCGGCTATCTGTGTTTACCCTTGTGTTTCCCTGGGAAAATGACCAGGACTGACCAGCTTACACAACAATGGCAGCCAAGGCAGACACGCACCACTACCAAGCAGGTGCACATGTGCGTGACAAGCGGATGAAAAAAAAAAAAAAAAAAAAGAAGGACCAACTGCAAGTCCCCGCTTCTTTGGTTTAATTCCAGCCGCAGCAGCAGCAGCGGCAGCAGAGTCCTGATTAGCAGCGACATTTCAAACAAAGCTGCCAAGGCTTGTAACTCATGGAGCGTCACGCTCGCGCGTCGCTCTGCACGGTGCTTTCGGTGCAGAGGCGCAATTCAGCGGTGACAGTGATTAATATCAAACAAACAAACAGAAACCAAACCAGTGGTTAAAGGGGTTTTCTTTGTATTTCTCAGTTATTCCAATCTCTGCTCATTCAAAAGTTCAGATGTGAATATACTATACAGATCTCTGTTGTATTTGTTGCAGTTTCAAGTGGACTCTTTAATTTTGGCGGGGTGATACCTTTTTTTTTTTTTTTAATTTGGGTCGCTTGCTACAAAGCAATTCTATTCAATGGAAAAATGAAGAGAGTGAAATGAAACTCGATTGAGTGATTAACAAACATTTTGTCCCGAGTCTACAACGTGACTTGAAAGTTTTTACAGAGTTTTGAAGACGTGCTATCCAGCTGGCTGAACTCTGATGCATATGCGCATGGTTGGCAAACTGTCACACAACAGATTATTTTTCTAAAACCTTTGACTTCATGACATAGCTCCACTGTAAAATATAGTGAAAGGGGCAGAATCTTGAAAATGATTGGATGAATTTTTCGTCATGTTGCACCAGTATGCATTGGGCAATTACAGCCGCTCCTTTGCATGACAAGAAACGACAGAACAGAGAAGCTACCGGAGAGGCGAAACAGACTGAGTGAATCAATGAAATTGCCTGCCTTGAGGGAGCTGGGACTGACTGAACGAGGGAGGGATGCTGTTTGGGATCACGAAGATGAAACTGGGGGACATTTAACTTGAATCTCAGCGCTGAGGCTCTGCCGGCTCTCCGCAGGAAGAGATCGATCCCCCGGCTCTTACAAGAGCTATTTCAGTCCGGTCCATCCTACACCATTCTGGGATTTATGTCTACATGCAGTGCGCGCCGTGGCATTACTGTACTAACAGAGTACACTCATCACCGATGGTAGTTTGATCTTTTGTTGTTGTTTTTTTTTATGTCTTCTGGAGTCCATTATCTTGGTTTCAGTGGAAATCCAGCATGATCCAGTTTAGTCCACTATGATGAAGTCTGTATTCACAAGGGGCCAGATTGTTCCCTATGCACAACTGTACACAACATCTGGCAGTCAGCCCCAGAGAGCACAACAGAGAGAGTTTCTGTCCACAAGCTTCATTAAACAGCAGCAAAAAATATCATCCAGTAGATCCTGCCGTGAGTGCGCCATTGTTTTGGCAAAGGCTCTTTTTTTTCTTGAGTAAGAGCCAATTTTCAAATGACTTCATCGTTACTACAGTAGATCAAGTTGTCTTTGAGGTGAAACGTGAGGGGGGAAAAAAGCTAACGTGGGCGACGGATGTGACATATTTGCGATATTTTCCTTTTTCCAACGTCGGTGTGAAGAAGAAAAGTCCTTGATCTCGCAAATAATGGCCGGTTCTGAAGTCTTCGTCTCTACAGCGAGGATTCGAGGCCGTCACTGGCGCTCTGCGAAGGTCGACCGTGAAGGCACAGGATCCCCACGGTGTGGGCGGGTGACCTCTACTCTTGGCCGAGCGCAGAAAGATACATAATTATAAAAGACAATAAAGAACTTGCGGGTAACAGGAAGCGGCAGGAGAACGCCAGATCCTCTCATTTCCTGCATTTCTGCAACAACTTAGGAAACGCCCGTGCGTGATTTCGGCGACTGTATGAATAAGTTGATTAAAGCGAGAAAGGAAGTGAAGAGAGAAAGCCTCGCTTGCATTCAGTTCAGCAGAGGCAGCTTTTCAATGAGGTTGTACACAACGACTCTAAAGATAAAGCGGTGCGAAACACAGAGTTCACGCCGAGTGAAAAGGCGTCAGCGTGCCGGAGCCTCAAGGTTTCGCTCCACGGCTCCACGATATATGCCTCTCTTTCTACGCTACTATGAAGTGGTTGACGCAGGTCTTCAGTTTAAATGCGAATAAAAGGGGCTGAGAGGGGGACAGACAACTTTGCTCAGCGTCAGCCAAGTGGAGCCGCGTTGTGTCGCCTTTTTCTGCGATCGTTCGTTCCATACTTAAACAAGCAGGCAGTCAAACAAACGCGGCAGGCGTCTTCCTTTCAAACGGCCCGGCTGCCGCTTATCGAAGGGCTGCGACGAGCGCGGAGGCGCCGATTTAACTTGTCGTTCAGAAGGAATACCTGCAGAACACAGTGATTATTCACTGACTCCTGCTTTTAGACTCTCGGTGGCACCAACTGAAAAGCTGCGGCTGCACCTCGACAGCGGGACGCTCCTGTTTTTACATATGAAATGACTGCAAGCAGGAGGTGACACATGAATGATTTTTCTTTTTCTACTTTTTATGAACGGTTTTTCATCTCGTTTACAAATAATATTCCACTCTGAGAGAAAATGCCAGACTGCATTTGGACCATGCTGACACAGACGAGATTGACGGCGTGTCCCGGCCGAAAGTGTCCCAGCGCTAAATCATTTCAGCACGGAAGAAAGAAGCGCCTTCATTTTTTTTGCTTCGCCTCCACGCGACTTAGCGCCGTTCCGGCTTAAGGGCACGTGACTGCTTTTAATAGCGATGGGAGGAAGTGACACACCATCTATTATTTGTGTGGGAACAGAGCCCAAACCCTTCAAGCTGCCGCTACGTTAGCATTACGGATACAGGCGCTTAAGTGACTGCTGGGCTAATTAGCATGTTGCTCATGTCCGTGTCGTTCGTGACTCCCACCACAACAATAGCAGATGCATTAAAAAGGAGTTGAAAAGGACGCTGACGTGGGAGGAAGTGTGAAGGAGAGTGAAGAGAAGGTGGCAGCGGAGGTGAAGGCCCTGCCTTCTTCCTTCTTCTTGTCACTTCCTCTTATCTTCCCATCCACCTGCCATGGTCTCTGCTTGAAAATGAGCGACGACATGTTTTTCATCTCCGTAAAAAAGTTTTTGTGGAGTGGAAAACTTGATTTGAGCCTGTCACAGTTGTCAGCAGGTATGATAAAGGTATGTTTCCGAGTAACACGGAAAGTTAAAATCATTGTCGTACAAAAAAATATACCAAGAAAAAAATAGACAAACGCTAAATTGTTTTCTGCTATTCCGTTTTAATTACTTGAAACATTTTCAAGTAACTAATCCTCTTTTAACAGAAAAAAAGTGAGGAGTGAGGAATAAATGTTTTGAGGAACAAATAGTAACGTCATGTTAATGTCATATGCTGCAGCAAATTTGGAGTTTGTACTCACATTTTTTAATGCAACTTAACTGAACTTACAGTATTAAACGATCTCTTGCAAAGGCATGCGTAGATAGAAACAATGACAGATCCAGGAAGTAAGTCAGCCTGACTCAAACCTAACCCCCAACACTCTGTACTGACAAAAGAAAAACAGAAGCAGCAGAGTTGAAAGTAATTTAAATAAAAATAAAAAATAAAATAAATTACAACTGGTCAAAGAATGGTTGTGTGGACTGAGGAACGCCGAGGTGAGAAGGAAAATGAAATTCAGGAAGTGATGCGAGGAGTGACAGTGTCGGGAAACGGTGCGTTGCCAGTGCTGGGATCGCTTACTGCGCCGTCGTGTCGCATTACATCTCCTTCCGCTCACCGTGACGGGTGGGGGGAAAAAAAAAAAAAAACAGCTCGCACGTGCACACGCAAACACCAGGCACGCATGAAATATTTAAACGTACAATATAAGCAAGTTTAAGCCACGTGTGAACAAACAACAGGGGTTCTGAATAAATCCGACTCCCCGGCTCATTAATTAACGCTTCCTACTGCTGCAGCCAGCATGAAAGAGACACGCTTGAATTTTTTTCTTCTTTACTTTCTTTTTAATCATTATTGGTGGCACAGCCGGACAGACGCAGATTGAGGCATTTCCACGCATGTGAGCAAACACGCAGGGCCACAAAGCCGAGCGGTGATGAACTGACAGCGTGAAGCCATGCAGGGGGTGGTAGCGCTGCACCGTGTGTGTGTGTGTGTGTGTGTGTGTGTGTGTGTGTGTGTGTGCGCGCGGAGGCGAGCGACATCCGCTCGAGAGCGAATCTGCAACTTGTGAACACACACTAGGTTGATCTAAGCAGGATGACAGCCTCGCAGCTGGGCTTCCACACACACACACACACACACGTGCACACACATGCATGAACAGAACATAACATAGAACACTGGACACATGATATAAACATTCATTTCCCTTTCGCTATATACGTATGCGTGTGTGTGTGTGTGTGTGTGTGTGTGTGTGTGTGTGTGTGTGTGACTGTGTGTGTGGGGGAATGACTGAGCACATGTGCGTTGCCTGATTGTCGGCTGTACTCCACCCGCGCCGTGTCAGCTGCCAACGGCGCCAACGGTTTGCAAAAAAGAAAAACACCGTGCTGCACACGCACACACACACACACACACACACACACACACACACTCGCAACGACTCACGCTCAATATTCCTTCCCTCCGCACCGTTTCTCACCCATGGCGGGGGGGGGGGGAGTGAAACCCTTTTTCCACCGCGGCGAAAAAACAAAAACAAAAACAAAAACAAAAGGTGAGACGGCGAAGAGTCGAGGTGACGAGCAGAGGAGGAGAAAAAGAGATGAGGAGAGAGGGAGAGAGAGCCGGTATATTTAGTGCGAGTGGTGAGGCGGGAAGTGGGAGGATGAGGAAGAGGAGGAGGAGGAGGAAGGGGGAGGGTTCGGGTGGAACAAAACAGAGAGGAAATTCTCAGGGGGGAGGAGCGGTGGGGGTGTCGACTCCACTCTCACCTGCTGGCGGCTCCTTTCACCTCCCGTCCTTCCCGTCGGTGTGAGAGCCGGTGACCCCGTCTCACTCTCTCCGCTGACCTCCGCAGTCAACACGCCAAGAAAGAGGGGATGGGAAGGTCTGGAGGAGAGGAGGGGTGGAGGTGGCTGGCGACGCTGAGGGGTGGAGAAGGGAGGAGAGCAGAGTGGAGCTGGTCAGACACATGGCGAGCCAGATTAAGCAGCCGCCGGTCCAGAGAGAGATAAAAGTCAGCGGAGCTTCACGTCAAAATTAGGCAGAAGCAAAAAGAACAGCGCGACAAAGGACGCAGTCAGAAGCCACGAGCGCCTCTGGTGTGAGAGGCAGAAGCATCAGGTGTGTGTGTGTGTGTGTGTGTGTGTGTGTGTGTGTGTGGAGGTTCAATAGTTCTTCGAGTGCAAAATAAAGTGGAAGTGCTTCCACTTTAATAATGGCTTCCTGTTCATTCATGCATCCACTGCTGTGTGTGTGTGTGTGTGTGTGTGTGTGTGTGTGTGTGTGTGTGTGTGTGTGTGTCAGTCAGCCCTCGGCACAAGTCCTGCCCTACAATGAGCTCCCAACATGCACCAGCCTAATTATTACTGGAGGACTTGAAGTCGACCCCAGCTGCATGTGTGCCACACACACACACACACACACACACACACACACACACATACATATACAAGCGCACACACACACATGGGAAAATGTGAATTCTTTGACCTGGTCGGCTTCTTTCACTTTTTGCTTTTTTCCTTTCACACCCCAACAACCGTCTGGGCGAACTCTAACGAGCAGCCTCCCTCGTTCGCTCCGTCTGCCCTCATACCAGAAGGCAGCCTAATGAGTAAACACTGGCCAGTGCAGCCGGCACTGTAGTGTAAATGAGGTAAATGATTAGCGGCGTTTTAAATGGGCTAAAGTGCCCAGTCTAATGGTTCCTACCTCTTATCTTTGTGGTGCGCCGATCCCTCAGACTGACGATGCTAATAATCCTCTAAGCAAGAGGAGTGCCGCCTAAAATACTAAAGTTTCCAGACTCCAACAGTCGCGCTTCTTGTCTTTTGCATTTTTAAAAAATAGTTGATTTTTAAAAACAAATGGAAATAGCTCGCGAGTCAGATTGTATGAAATGTAGGTCTTGAAAAGAGGAACACGTGGGTCTTTGTCCCATGTCTAGGGTGCTTCAAGTGTTTCTAGGGGGCGCTATTGAGCAAATTTGTACAGTTTTTTAATTTAATGGATTGAATTGATTAGAATTGACCTGCTTGCCAAATTGTTCCGATTTCGGGTCTTACAATTGGCCATTTGTTTCCTTTAGATTACTGGTCGTCCTCATGCAATCATAACTCTGTGACCTTTAACTTAATAAAGCAGCCAGTTCTAGCCACAAGTTCTTCTTTGTTTGTTAGCTTGAGCTGTTACAATAGATACACGCTTCAAGGCCAACACACGTTTTCATGTCACACTTGAGTAAATCTGTGGGAACAGTGGTCGGTTTGTTCTCCTCAGAAATAAGTGGCCAATGAGACCCAGATTTGCCAAGTCCAACCCCAGTACAGGGCAGTCAGTCTCAGGCCATGAAGATAACTGTAGATTACACACCAACATCAGGGTGAGCCTGTGAGCTCTGTCACTCTGAGTCCAGCGCTGCGACCAAAATAAATACCACAACTGTAAACTGAAGGTGTCTCCGGTTTGTTCCTTGGCTTCCAACTGAAGAACCAGGCCTAACAGGAGTATGTTCAGGTGGAAAGACGCATAAGGAGAAGAATAGTAACAAGAATCATTGCAGAAATAATCGGGTCTTCACCCCTGCTACCGACTGGCTCAAAGTTCGTTCAAACCAATCTTTCCTGGGGCTCAACCCCAAAACCACAGTCATTCAGCAGGAGGTACCAAGAATTTGCAAAATGCAACCGGCACACTATGACTTGAAAGGTGACATAAGAGCTCAGATATATATAGGGTGCATGAAATATTCAAGCTGATGCACAGCAGAGTCAGGGACTCTGAATCAAACCAGCGGGCGCTGATGTTTCAGGTCAGAGGGTTGATTTTATTTAAGACTGGAGGGGGCGATGACACCGCCACTGGAGCCAGGTTCGCTGCTAATCTCAGGTTTTTCACTGTCATAAACCGCGTGTAAGAACGCCGCAGGGGGAAGAGAACACGGCGAGAGATGACTAGACACGAGACGGAAAAAAAGGCAGAGCTGGAAATATGGGTGATGTGAGGATACGGAGAGAGGAAAAAAAGTCCACCGCTCATCAGTATGTGGAATTCATCCTCACTGACATGACCAGAAATTAAACGCTGTGGCCTGTGTGGCCGTGAGAGCTCCGGTCGAGCGCTGGCTTTGGATCTTGCCGGATATTTCAAAACCCATCGCAAAAGACAAGATTTGTCCTTTTTTTCCGAGGGGAGGGAAAAAAACAAATCGTCTTTAAAGCCCGCCTCCCACCTTCAAACCCCAACGTCTGACACAAGCGCGAGGAATCAGCTCGGCGTCCTTTCATGCAGAGCGGCGGGCTGAGAGAGGGTGCTGCGCGGCCCAGAGGGGTTAAGCTCCCCCTCCTCGCCCATCACATGAACCGTCTCCTGTCAGGAGGGATCACGTCCCACCTCGGAGCCCCGGGGACCTTTCCCAAGTCTCCCTTCCTGCCCCCCGCCTCTTTGCCTTTAACTATTGCAACAACACATCATCAGTGGGGTGAAACTAACCTGTCTCACGACGGTCTAAACCCGACTCACGTTCCTTGTGAGTGGGTGAACAACCCAACGCTTGGTGAATTCTGCTTCGCAATGATAGGAAGAGCCGACATCTAAGGATCAAAAAGCGACGTCGCTATGAACGCTTGGCCGCCACAAGCCAGTGGTAACTTGTCTGACACCTCCTGCTTAAAACCTCGCTTTCACATCCTGTATTCATCGTGAAAATCAAAATCAATCTTTTGCCCTTCTGCGACCGTCTGGCTCGGCTTTGTGTTGAGGGATCGAGCCGCGGCTTACTACAGCACGTGAGGGCAAAACAAATGTACATGACAATGGCTTAATGATTCCCATGACCGCATGACCCGCAGAGTGTTTTCGGGGGGGAAAAAAAGAAGCTGTTACTGCCTTAGTCTTCCGTGTCAAGGAGGGGGAAGGGTGGCTGAGGGTCTTGTGACAAATAAAACGAGGAGGAAGAAATAATTGTCAGAGATCAGAGGTTCGTACTTCCTAATCTGGCTGTTTGCTCCGTGAGGCGGTCCTGATCTGGAGGGAGGATGAACCTCCCACTGGCCTACCCGCTGATATCTGTTTTCATGAAGTAGCTTTGGCATAAGTGACTTAGCCCTGGCACAGGGCTGAGTAGTAGAAGCGAGTTGGTGTTCCCAGTTTAGCTCGCTCTTCACAGCTGGCCGAAACTTGTTTTGTAAACTAAAGAATCTTTTGAATTTTAATCAATGGAAACTAAGAGCTGTTTTGAGTTTGATGAATTTGATGTTATAATCTAGAACCTTCTGCATCCTTCTGATTCCCTGAATAGATTGAAAGAAAATAGTCCCCTCTGTCTTCACACAGACTGGCAAGAACAAGTGTGGTGGTAAAGCTCGTCGTCGGTTTAGGGACTAAATGCAGAGACCTTGGTAGTCTGGAACCTTCAAAATCTTAAAAAGAAAATGTTTTGGTATTATGCATGACTGAAATAGCACTTTAATTTTGTCAGCCCGACATTCCTGCATGCAAAGTGGCAAATGTATTGTTGTGCAGCAGCGGTCTCTGCACTCCGGCAGGGGAGAAAAAAAACACACAGTTAAAATGTTAAAATAACAACAGGCAGCGTCGTGCGGAGTCTGACACCCTGGGACTTTGTGAAGTGTGTTAGTTTGAATCCGCCTGGCGTTGGGGTGCAAGTGTGTGCAAGCCTTAAAAAAAAAAATGTTTTAACTGTTGCACTTGGCGGCTCATAAATACACAGCGCGGCACAACAGCTCGGGGGTCACATGCTGAGTGTTTTTTTCGAGCAGTTGGGGGTCACACAGCAGAGACTTGATTTGCATGCGGAGTGCAAACGCTACTAATGGTCGGATGCCACCGAGCGCCTTAGTCATTATCACCTACCTTTTAATTTTTCAACTAACCTGAAATTGCATTACATTGTCAGATGTTAACCTCCACCGAAGGGGTTGTTATCGCCTGGTCGCATTTGTTAAAACAAAGGCAAAGACCTGCTGCCGCAAGGGTGAAGTTTCCCCATGTGGGACTCATAAAGGACTGTTTAATCTAATATCATCTAACATAATCTAGTAAGAGTTGGTTGCACAACTGTGTAAATGGCCGGTGACTGATGACAGTGTTTAAGCGAAACACTCATTAATAGTTTGAAAGTGCAAGTTCAGTTGGAGTCTAAACAAGAAGACTCAATTGCTATTTATTACATAAACTGCCAGTTGTCAGGCTATGGAGTGCCCACTTCACTGTCTGCCCTTCCAGTTAGCCACCCTAAGTCATATCCATTACAGACACTTAACAAATTCTATTACGCCTTTAGACATTTTTGTCTTTGCACTGTTTGTTACAGTTCTAGAACCCCGGGCTGCTGGAGACGTGTGCCAAGTGGTGCAGAAAGCAATTATCTGAAGCCGTCGTCTCCGCTATTTATACGTCTAAGTGGGTGCGAGTGTGATTCTTTGCGTTTGTTTGTTTTGTTTTTGGCCCAGGCTAACATTTTTCCACGTGAAAAAAAGGGGAAAGGTTTGGTTTTCCTAAATCAGGAGGCCGACGGACAATAAAGAGCGGAGGAGATATCAACCCGCATGCGCTGCCTTAAAGGGTCGGCGCCTTCGCGTTGTGCCGATGCCACAGACTGAGAGTTCAGCTCCTGATTCAATCAGACATCATCACTGAGAAAGAGAGAAAGAATTGAGATAAAGAACTTATGATAGCATTCCATTTCTCATAGCAATTAGAAATGGAACGCTATCATATCAATATTCCATATCTTCAGGCAGCTGCACTGCACTAAGCAGCCTCTGATTTACTGCATTCATGCATTATCATCTTTCAATACGATTTTATCTACACCGATTTTCTCTTACAGTGTATGTATTGTATACATGTGTATACATGTGTATACATGTGTACGTAATCCAGAAAAAACAGAGATGGGAAGTAACTAGTACAAATACTTTATTGATACTCATTATACTAATGTGCCTAAGTAAGTTTTCAGGTATCTGTACTTCACTGGAGTATGTATTTGTCTGATGACACGTTACTCTGACTCTGTTCTTTTCTACTTAAATATCCGTACTTTTACTTTGGTACAGAATGTGAATACTTTTACCACCTCTGCCATAAACAGCTGACTACAGTTGTGTCCACAGTTAGATATCAAGTCTCTTCTTTGGGGGAAAGGAAATCCGATATCAAATCTCAACTCGCCATAATGAATGAATTTGTTGCCATCACCCGTTTAGGTTTAGGCTGCTTCCTTCTCTCGGCCTGCATTGTACAAGAAAGGCACTTTCATAAGCGCGTATCAGGTCAGAGGGTGAGGTACACAACAGAAAATAAGGTTTTCTAGGTTGTGTGCCTAAGCATGGGGTTAGTGATGGCCGTGCAGCGGTATTAGTGCACGACCATCAGTTCCCATCAGGATAATGCTGCTTCAGTTGAGCAGTGAACTCACTTCTTCTTCATCAGAATCAATTGAGAGTGATTCTGGTGGAAAAGAAAGATTGAAAAAGAAGCAAAAAAAACAAAACAGCTCCTGGCCACTAAAAGTGTTGACATCAGCTCGACACAACATCAACTCATTTCAAGTTTGCGGCGTCTCTTGGGAAATAAGCACCGGGCAAAAGCTGGAGGTTCAAGTGTAACGACAAATATTCAGCACTGCTGTGATTTCCAAGATGGAAAAAAAACCTGAAATGCAGGCTATGACCAAGGTTTTCCATGGTGTATGTGTGCGCATGTGTGTGTGTGCATGCGTGTGTGTGTGTGTGTGTGTGTGTGTGTGTGTGTGTGTGTGTGTGTGTGTGTGTGCGGTCTGGCCAGGGCCAACAGACATCCTGAGGAAGGCCAGTCACTGATAAGGCCTTCAGGCAGGGAAAGCACTGTTTATACACAGAGGCAGATGCACAGTGAAGCGACCACAGCGCACACCTCACCGCTCAAGTGGAAGTGACCTGATCCGTGGTGTGCGCTGTGTGGGCGCGCGTGAGAAACAATGAGACAGGGGGATCTCAAAAGTGTGCAGAGGGTGAGAAAAAGAATTCTTAAAGAGTCACGTAACACGTTTCCCTTTGTTCTGTCGCACACGATGAAATTGTACACACATATATATACACACATACACACACACACATGTGCGTGTGTGTGTGCAAGTACTGTATGTTTGTAGATGTATGTGTAGTTTGTGTGTCTAGTTTGTGTGTCTATATATAGACACACAAACACACAATGCATCTGGACATCAATGCATCCATGATATGATTTAACGGCATATTTTCGAAAAGAAAAAATAAATAAAAACATCAAATAAGACTTATGCAATAAAGCGGAACCAGGGTTCATGTGCAATGTCCATCCATTTTCCGTCCCCACATTTATTGCATAATGTGCCATACGTCTGTATCAACTACAGGGCAGGACTTTCCGACTAGAGTCTTGCCTCGTCCGTCCCCTTTGTCCTTCCCCTTGTCTTGACTTAGGGAAACCAAAGTGTTCCATTTAAAACTCTCAGGAGCATCCACAATTTCACAAATGTTGTCACCCGACTCTCCCTTGCTGGTTGCCATCTGCCCGTGTCAGTGTAGATTGGTATGAGTGAGCAGAGCACGGACGACTGTGCGAGCGCCAAATAGCCTATTTTTGCCCAGAGGACCTATTGCTGAAATCATCATATATCACCACTGATGCTGTTGTCCCTGAGACACTTTTGTCAGCACGATGCCGGCTGATTGACAGTGCAGTTGCATACATACATAAATACATATATACATGCACACTGCTACTTGTTGTTATAGCTCAGGAACTGAGAAAAGGGCTTGTGCGCGACCGCGACCCTCCAATCGACCCGACCTTCACTCCAGACCTTCCCATGCTGCTTGCTCTTATCACGGGGACGACGACGACTGCGTTGCAGATGCGATAAAACATGAGCGCCTCCGTCTGACACCGAAGGGTACCTTCGTCATCTGGGTAATGCATGATAGGCTGATGTATAACAAGCAGGTGAAGACGAAAGAACAGAGATTGGAATCTGAAACTTATGAGCTTTAAAGGGGCGGCAGGTGATTTCCATCACTGACAGATTTTAATACAAAACTGCGATGTGAATCTGCAGTGGAGGGGCAGAGCATCACAGCACGCGCCCACACTCTCTGTTGATGTTGAGCACTTTCAGTTTTGTTTGCAAAGCCGGACTGTGCATATTAGCGCATGTGTATATTTTCCTTCCCTCCGCCCAGCTGCCTTACCACCGACGCAAATAGCCGGACGCAACCGTCCCAATGGTGGACAGATGCAGCACAACTTGAGAAACCACATGCAAATAGCATGAAACCTGCTCCAAATGATCATTTTAATGGGCTTTGGATGAAAAAAGAATTTCTACAAACTTAAAAAATAAATAAATAAATAAATAAAGTATTTTGTGTCGGAGGCAGGTCCGTCACTGATAGTGGTCCCCTTGGAAACACCATCTGGTAACAGGTGTCGACTGCCTGGTTTAGAGTTATATATCAGCATCATTTTAGATAACGTTAAGCAGGTGTTGAGCCTGTTCACTCAACATTTACAGCAGCATTATATATTTTAACAATAACTGATCAAGTCCCTTGCTCACAAGTGCGTGATTGTTGCTTTGCATCAAGGCTTTGCGAGCGCGTTTACATGCTGTGCTCAGCTGGGCTCTCAGGCGGGGGAATAAATTGCGTATTGCCACTTTAATGTGTGCATTATATCGTATTTAATGCAATGTGAGAGCACTAATGTGCTGTCTTCCAAAAATAATGGCAAAGACACAATCAAACTGCGGAGGCAGCGAGGGAGCTCAATGGGACGCAAAGGCCACTCAGGCAAAAAAGGAACAGAGGGATTCATGAAACGGACACAATGAGCTCATACAATAAAGACAGAGAGAGACGTACGAGCTAAATATGGCCATGTTCCCTCTGCCTATGCCTCTCTGCAGCCAATTGCATTTTGTATTACCCCAAATGCTATCCTACATTGTTGCTTAATGTCACACTTCCACACATTTTCCTGTCACTGCAGAGACTCGGCGCGTCCCCAGACGAGTCACTTGAACCCCCAAACCTCACAAAACACGACGATGTTTTATTCCACTGGCGACAGAGCTGCTTGTTTTGGAGGAACGGCAAGAGGGAGCTGCTTTAACAAGTTTGCCTAAAAACAGCGTTGGTGCTTCTTCGTGTTGTGCAAAATTGAAACAAGGGCTGAGCTCAGAGGGCAAAATACTCACAAACTACAAACTATATACATGTATGTGTGTGTGTGTGTGTGTGTGTGTGTGTGTGTACATATACATATCTAGATAGATATATCTATATATATAGATATGTATTTATATATATATATATATATATATATCGGCCTATCTCTGTCTTTATCTCTCTCTCTCTATATATATATATATATATATATATATATATATATATATATATATATATATATATATATATATATATATATATATATATATATATATATATATATATAAATAGTTTAATTTGAGCCAATTAACCATAGAAGTTCAAAATCAATTCAATTCAAGGGCATGCATACCGCACTATGACATTCTGAATCATAGCTCATTTTGACATGATGAGTTTTAAATGAGATTCAAGGGTGGGGAGAAGGAACTTCATCATTAGTTGGAGTTACTGTCTGTCTCCTTTGATAAATGTGTTCATCACAAGCACCACAGTCAAAAAAAAAAAGGACCCAGGGATTCAAGGCGGGGAATAGAAAGAGACAATAAATGCAGGAAAACAGAAACAATGTAAGGGCGGGTGAAGTATGACACAGCAATCACTTTTTTTTTTCTTTTGAGGTTTTGGTCCGCTCTCTCCCACAGACAGCCTCTTCCTGTCGGGGTTCAACTCTGCTGACCTGCGGGGGCGGGAGATTGCAGGCTGGCCTCTAATATCACTAATAACCAGTGCGGCCAAAAAAACGCAGCTAAAAAACATTGCGGCTGTGGAACAAAAGGGAGGGCTAGAATTTATGGCTGGCTTGTTTTTATCCTTGCTTTACGGCCTTCGCAGAAGCTCTGCCAGGACATATTTCTCCCATTGCTGACATATCTGACCATGTTTACTGCAGATCATGGACCTGCTGGGAAGTCGCTGGGAGTTGAGCAGACAGCAGACTGGACAGAGAATTTTTCTTGTCCAATGGGAGACATGGACAGTGAACCCGTGTACAGGGTACTTAAAGGACATGGCCAAAGTACGGCCCGCGGGCCACATCCGGCCCGCTGCGTGTCTCTGTCTGGCACGCGTGAAGGCAGTCATGAATCACCCCCCCCCCTCAATGAAACTTTGGCGGCACGTAACTTTGCCGACACGTTAGTGTAGCGCAACAGCGATAGCGTGCTTTCGCCCCCCGCTAACGAAAAAATGCCGGGACGTTAGCGCAATTTCCAACCAGCACCATCTGTCATGTGGCCCATTGTAAATAAAGTTTGGCCACCTCTGTGTTAAAGGCTACAGTTGGACGGCCTGGATCGGTTAGAAAAAGGTAATGCATAGAATTCAACCTGACTCAGTTGATTGAATTCTGACTGTGGATCCTTTAAGTGAGCAAGAAAATATTCCTGTATAGATTGCGGCCAGTTTACGCTGAAATGTCTGGCAAATAAATAACTGCAGTTCACATTTGTACGGAGTACAAACAGCGAGATAATTTTGAGGAAAAGCATCCAGTTTTCTGATCCCTGCTCAGGTTTCCGTGGCACACTGTAAATTTTTAAACATCCACGCCGCGTCTCTCAACACAGGCCATTTGTTGAGTCTAGCAGGAGGCTAGGCGGGGTCGCGACCCTGTCAAAGCATTTTCCCAGGAATCTCTCCTTCCGTCGGTGAAAACGAGACAGGAGGCCAACACGTCCGAGTTGCCCCGGAGGTGCTGCCGACGCTGCAGGGGTGAAATCTGTTCCACCGCTAGATAGTATGTTTTATACGTGACACAATACGAGGGGTACGAGAGGGATCAGACGAGAGGAATCTGACCCGAGGCTTCATTACGGGAGATAACACGGCTTTGACATCACAGAGGCAGAACCAGACCCAGCGCAGCTCCCCCTCTGGACCACTGAGAGAGTCTCACACAAAGCAGAACCTTCTTTATCAGGCCTGGGGGAGTCTTTTACATGAATGTAATGTTTTTCCAAAGATACCCCACACATAAATCATTATAATTTCAACAAAATGTTGGGGGTGGGGGGAGAAGAAAAACAACGGCCATATGTTGGGATTTGCATAATCACTGATAACTACCGCGATCGTTTTCTTTGAATAAACAAAACCTCGTTTTGTGGGGGAATTCGTCTTTGGTGTGAATGCATTTGCATGCGAAGAAAGAACATGTGCGTATTATTATACTCCTACTCAGTGTGTTTATTGTCCAGAGGAGAGCAGAGGAGAGGCTTTTCAGGAAAGGAAAAAATTCGACATAAAAGGAGAAGGACTGACAAAAAGAGACAAAGGAAGAAAAATTAAAAAAAAAAACAGTTTGGCTTCCAGGCCTTTTTTCTGTGTGTCTAACCTGCTCTGTTATCTTACCCAACACGTGCATTGCACCCTGTCTGGTGTAACTAATCCAGAAGATGAAGTGTTACCGAAGGGGAGATGATTTTATGGCATCCGAGAACAAAAGCAGCCTGAAGCAAGACAAGGGGCAGTCTGAGATGAACTTTCCATCATCATCATCATCATCATCATCATCATCAGTGGGCAGTGCGTGTCTGTTTGTTGCACTGCCCACTTCTCTTTTCCTCTTAATTTATAAAAGCAGGGTTTAGCACAGCTCAACGTTCATGCACACCAGGGGGGTAGTTTCTCTGAGTTTCCAAGCTGAAATCAGGAATTTAATAACTCCCAAACACTGGTTTTGCCTTATTTGGTTCCGCCCTCTCTAAAGTGACAGGTGTACTTACCATCCCTTTTATTAGATACAATGCTCCATTGCTTGTATATGCAATCAGCCAACCATTTGGCAGCAACTCAATGCATTTTGGCATGTAGGCAGGATTACTGGTGAAATTGGACACAAATTGAGCCTAAAAAACATCAATCTTCCTGCTGAGTCCTGCTGAGTCCTGGTTTAAACCCCCTTTGAGTGCACACGCGGCAGCAACAGAAGCTCCACAAACCACCTTGCTGTCGACGTTAAAATTAAGTACCTGCATCTGGAAGGGAGTTGGGTACGTGAGGAAGGCAGTGAAAAGTGCTTAGAGTTGCAAGATCAGGAGCCCTTTAAAAACTTTGCTGCTTTAATTAAAAAAGATGGAAGAGGAAGACGGAGTGGGCGGCCACGGAACGCTCTCATCCAAGAAATAACTGAATATTTGTCCAAAAGCTCCTTTGAAATTCTTTGAAAAAAAAAAAAAGAAAAGAAAAAAGTGCACCACGCTGACCCCTCAAGCAAATTATTTATCTCAGAGAGGAGAGGAGAAAAATTGTAATCCCATTTGTCGGAGTAACTCGGAGCCGCGTGGTCAATAATCGACATGGCCTCTTCATCGCCTCCTCGCCAACCCTCTCTAGGTCACATTTTCATTTCCCCTCCTCGCTTTACTCTGCTTTTTCATCATCTCGTTGCTGTTTTCTATCTTCTCAGAATGTTCTGCATGCTTGTCTGCTCGTGTTTCCCATCAGCCCCTCTGCTTGCCGCGATCAAAGATGTGCTGGAGAGTGAAGCGGAAAAGTTTTGAAGCTCCACGCCCAGTGGCTTCCTCAAAACAAATGCAGATCAATGACTCTTCCCATTAGAAATTTGGCAGTCAATTTAATCACAAAATAAAGATAATTGTATTCACTTTCATTTCTGGGAAATGTATTTAAATTGCAGGTCACAAGGTGACCTGAGGAACCAGGCCGAGAGAGGATGCAGCATCTCCCTACCAAGCATCTCTACCTCGGACCTCAGCCTGCATCTGGGAACAAAGGCAGCAGCGACATCCAATGAGGCTGAGACTTCAGGAGCTGATAGCACTTGTTGATGTTAGGCTTGAACTCGACTCAGAGCTCTGTATTCTGAATTAATTTGTTCACTGAGGACACATTGAAATCAGCATCATTCTCCTAAGACTCTTCATTCAACCAACACACGGATCGTCAGCACGACACTAGAAAATAAGGCGATCTAGGACAACGGTAACTAAAAAGTAACTGTAGTTACAGATGGAACTTAAAGTTACATTTCATTACTTTCAGTTACTTTTGCAGCTACTTTAGTAAATGAAACGTAACTTTTAAGTTACTTATGTTACTACAGTTACTTTTAGCTACCATAGCTACTAAAAACACATTGAAATCAGCATCATTCTAAGTTTCTTCATTCAACGAACATGCAGATCGTCAGCACGACACTAGAAAATAAGGCGATCTAGGACAATAGTAACTAAAAAGTAACTCCAGTTACAGATGTAACTTAAAGTAACATTTCAGTTACAAGAGTAACTATAGTTACAAAACTAACTAAAAGTAGTTGTTCAGTTACAAAAGTAACTTAGTTACTAAAGTAACTAAAAGTAGATATTTAGTTACTTAAGTAACTATAAGTATATTTTTAGTTACAAAAGTATCTTAGCTACAAAAGTAACTAAAAAGTGATATTTAGTTACAAAGGTAACGTAGGTACTAAAGTAAGTAAAAGTATATTTTTAGTTACAATAGTAACTTAGTTACAAAACTAAGTAAAAGTATGTTTTAGTTACAAAAGTAACTTAGTTACAAAAGTAACTAAAAGTTGATATTTAGTTACATAAGTAACTTAGTTACAAAAGTAAGTAAAAGTATATTTTAGTTATAAAAGTAACTAGTTACAAAAGTAACTAAAAGTAGATATTTAGTTACAAAAGTAATGAAAAGTTGATATTTAATGTCAAAAGTAACTTAGTTAAAAAAGTAACTAAAAAGTAGTTCTGAGATACTTTTGTAATCACAATTACTTTCAGTTACTTTTGCAGCTACTTTTGTAAATGAAACATAAATTTTAAGTTACTTATGTTACTACAGTTACTTTTAGCTACCATAGCTAATGAAAACACATTGAAATCAGCATCATTCTAAGTTTCTTCATTCAACGAACATGCAGATCGTCAGCACGACACTAGAAAATAAGGCGATCTAGGACAACAGTAACTAAAAAGTAAATGCAGTTACGGATGTAACTTAAAGTTACATTTCAGTTACAAGAGTAACTATAGTTACACAAGTAACTAAAAGTATATTTTAGTTACAAAAGTAACTTAGTTACTAAAGTAACTTAAAGTGTATTTTTAGTTACTTGTGTAACTTAGTTACTAAAGTAACTAAAAGTAGATATTTAGTTACAAATGTAACTAAGTTACAAAAGTAACTAAAAGTAGATATTTAGTTACAAATGTAACTTAGTTACTAAAGTAACTAAAAGTAGATATTTAGTTACAAATGTAACTTAGTTACTAAAGTAACTAAAAGTATATTTTTAGTTACAAATGTAACTAAGTTACAAAAGTAACTAAAAGTAGATATTCAGTTACAAATGTAACTTAGTTACTAAAGTAACTTAAAGTGTATTTTTCGTTACAAAAGTAACATAGTTACTAAAGTAACTAAAAGTGTATTTTTAGTTACAAAAGTAACTTAGTTACTAAAGTAACTAAAAGTGGATATTTAGTTACAAATGTAACTAAGTTACTAAAGTAACTAAAATTAGATATTTAGTTACAAATGTAACTAAGTTACAAAAGTAACTAAAAGTATATTTTTAGCTACAAATGTAACTTAGTTACTAAAGTAACTAAAAGTAGATATTTAGTTACAAAAGTAACTTAGTTACTAAAGTAACTAAAAGTATATTTTTAGTTACAAATGTAACTAAGTTACAAAAGTAACTAAAAGTATATTTTTAGTTACAAAAGTAACTAAAAGTATATTTTTAGTTACAAATGTAACTAAGTTACAAAAGTAACTAAAAGTATATTTTTAGTTACAAATGTAACTAAGTTACAAAAGTAACTAAAAGTAGATATTCAGTTACAAATGTAACTTAGTTACTAAAGTAACTAAAAGTAGATATTTAGTTACAAATGTAACTTAGTTACTAAAGTAACTAAAAGTATATTTTTAGTTACAAATGTAACTAAGTTACTAAAGTAACTAAAAGTATATATTTAGTTACAAAAGTAATTTAGTTACAAATGTAACTAAAATTTACTTTTAAGTTACTTTGGTAACTATAGTTACTCTTCTAACTGAAATGTAACTTTTATTACTGTTGTCCTAGATCGCCTTAGTGTCGTGCTTGATGATCCGCGTGTTAGTGAATGAACAAACTTAGAATAATGCTGATTTCAATGTGTTTTCAGTTGCTATATGGTAGCTAATAACATAAGTGACTAAAAGTAGATATTTAGTTACAAAAGTAACTAAAAGTTGATCTTTACTTACAATAGTAACTTAGTTACTAAAGTAACTAAAAGTATATTTTTAGTTACAAAAGTAACTAAGTTACAAAAGTAACTAAAAGTAGATATTTAGTTACAAAAGTAACTTAGTTACTAAAGTAACTAAAAGTAGATATTTAGTTACAAATGTAACTTAGTTACTTTTGTAACTAAAAGTATATTTTTAGTTACAAATGTAACTAAGTTACAAAAGTAACTAAAAGTATATTTTTAGTTACAAATGTAACTAAGTTACAAAAGTAACTAAAAGTAGATATTCAGTTACAAATGTAACTAAGTTACAAAAGTAACTAAAAGTAGATATTTAGTTACAAATGTAACTAAGTTACTAAAGTAACTAAAAGTATATTTTTAGTTACAAATGTAACTAAGTTACTAAAGTAACTAAAAGTAGATATTCAGTTACAAATGTAACTAAGTTACAAAAGTAACTAAAAGTAGATATTCAGTTACAAAAGTAACTTAGTTACTAAAGTAACTAAAAGTATATATTTAGTTACAAAAGTAATTTAGTTACAAATGTAACTAAAATTTACTTTTAAGTTACTTTGGTAACTATAGTTACTCTTCTAACTGAAATGTAACTTTTATTACTGTTGTCCTAGATCGCCTTAGTGTCGTGCTTGATGATCCGCGTGTTAGTGAATGAACAAACTTAGAATAATGCTGATTTCAATGTGTTTTCAGTTGCTATATGGTAGCTAATAACATAAGTGACTAAAAGTAGATATTTAGTTACAAAAGTAACTAAAAGTTGATATTTACTTACAATAGTAACTTAGTTACAAAAGTAACTAAAAGTATATTTTTAGTTACAAATGTAACTAAGTTACAAAAGTAACTTAAATATTTATATTTTTTAGTTACAAAGTAACTAAAAGTAACTATTTTACAAAAAAGTAACTAAAAACTATATTTTTAGTTACAAATGTAACTAAGTTACAAAAGTAACTAAAAGTACATTTTTAGTTACAAATGTAACTAAGTTACAAAAGTAACTAAAAGTATATTTTTAGTTACAAATGTAACTAAGTTACAAAAGTAACTAAAAGTAGATATTCAGTTACAAATGTAACTAAGTTACAAAAGTAACTAAAAGTAGATATTTAGTTACAAATGTAACTAAGTTACAAAAGTAACTAAAAGTATATATTTTAGTTACAAAAGTAACTTAGTTACTAAAGTAACTAAAAGTATATATTTAGTTACAAAAGTAATTTAGTTACAAATGTAACTAAAATTTACTTTTAAGTTACTTTGGTAACTATAGTTACTCTTCTAACTGAAATGTAACTTTTATTACTGTTGTCCTAGATCGCCTTAGATGATCGTGTTAGTGAATGAACTTAGATGATCCAGCGTGTTGAGTGTAGAATGAACAAACTTAGAATAATGCTGATTTTACTGTGTTTTCAGTTGCTTATATGGTAGCTAATAACATAAGTGACTAACTAAGTTACAAAAGTAACTAAAAGTAGATATTTAGTTACAAAAGTAACTAAAAGTTGATCTTTACTTACAATAGTAACTTAGTTACTAAAGTAACTAAAAGTATATTTTTAGTTACAAAAGTAACTAAGTTACAAAAGTAACTAAAAGTAGATAGTTAGTTACAAAAGTAACTTAGTTACTAAAGTAACTAAAATTATATTTTAGTTACTTCAGTAACTTAGTTACAAAAGTAACTAAAATTTACTTTTAAGTTACTTTTGTAACTATAGTTACTTTTTGTAACTGAAATGTAGCTTTAAGTTACATCTCTAACTGCAGTTTCTTTTTAGTTATTGTCCTAGATCGCCTTATTTTCTAGTGTCGTGGTGACGATCCGCGTGTTCGCAGTGTCTCGAAGCATCAGTGTTTTGTTTCATTGTTGTTTTCTTTCAATACACGCGAAAAATACTACTTTTGTAACTATATATCGACTTTTAGTTACTTTTGTAACTAAGTTACTTTTGTTACTAAATATCAACGTTTACTTACTTTTGTCACTAAGTTACTCTTGTAACTAAATATCAACTTTTAGTTACTTTTGTAACTAAAAACTACTTTTAGTTACTTTTGTAACTAAAAATCTACTCTTAGGGCGTGTTCTTATAGCCTCGCCGCGCCTCGCCACGGTTCGATTGTGTTCTCATTGACCCCCGGATCACGAGACCGTGGGCGGAGTCGACGCGGTAAAGCGGGACAATGTTTTCGACGGCATTATTTCTTTGCGATACACACCAGCGCAGCGGTGGCCAAAGTAGAAGTTGTTTCATACCTGCTGCTCGGTCTGTGGTTGCTTTTCTGTTAAAGAAATAACAGTTTTCCTCACTGAAGTCACAGTTGATGCAGGCAACATTTATAATTTATTGTTTCGTTTTCTGGGAGAGGTGTAGTTCAACCTTTGTATTTTCACCAAAAGTAAACACGAGACAGATACAACGGGTAATAGCATTTATTTAAAAACAAACAAACAGAAAAACAGACAGTAAACACGCCTACTTATTTGAAATAGCTGCCCTAGCCAGCCAAGGACGGCTTTTAAATGCCACGGTGTTCGAGGCTTCCTCGCGGCGAAGAGCCACGTCCTCTCGACGAATCCATATTTCCTCTCATCTCAAGACTCCTCGGATTCCCTAGCTTAGCGCGCCTCACGCAGGAGCAACTCGATTTGTTCCTCGCGCTTCGCCATTTGCCGCTCGTCGTTTTCCCGAATATGGTTGAACACACTTGAAAACGTCGAGGGCATTCCCGGTTCGCCTGCCTCTCCCAAAAAGACTAAATAAACATGTATTGAAAAAGCTGTTTTCAAAAAATGTATACACATATAGTTGTGTATATTTGTACACCATCAATAATAGCTACTTGTATTCACGGTAAAATGTACCTGACACGGAAGTTCCGTGTCGAAGGAGTTAGCGACGATGTCCGCTCCGACAGGGAAAATCAACGAGGACACTGAGCCAATCCAGTGCCCTACGTCACCACTAAACTCGCCTCATCTCGCTTGGACCCTGAGCGCTTGAGGTACCAAAACGGCGCCCCCTACAACCGTGTAGCGGCCAGTGCGAATGCCCTACAACCGCACCGTGGCGAGGCGAGGCTATGAGAACGCCTCCTTAGTTACTTTTATAACTAAATATCAACTTTTAGGTACTTTTTTAACTACGTCACTTTTGTAACTAAAACGTAACTTTTAGGTACTTTTGTAACTAAGTAACATTTAGTTACTTTTTAACCAAGTTACTTTTGTAACAAAATATATACTTTTAGTTACTTTTGTAACGAACTTACTTTTGTAACTAAAAATCACCTTTTGTTACTTTTGTAACTAAAGTTACTTTTGTAACGTTTAGCTACTATAGCTATAACACATTGAAATCAGCTTCGCGGATTGTACACTAGAAAATAAGGCGATATAGCCCAACAGTGACTAAAAAGTAACTAAAAGTTACATTTCAATTATAAAAGTAACTAAAAAGTAAATTTTAGTTACTTTTGTAATTAGTTACTTTTGTAGCTAAAAATTAACTTTTAGTTACATTTGTAACTAATACGTAACTTTCAACTACTTTTGAAACTAAGTTACTTTTGTAACTAATATGTAACTTTTAACTGCTTTTGTAACTACCGTAATTTCCGGACTATAGAGCGCACCTGAGTATAAGCTGCACCAGCTAAATTTAGGGGAAAAAAACAAATGTGCACATATACAAGCCGCACTGGACTATAAAGCCACAGGTGTTTCGTCAGGAAATGGGTCCGCGGAGCGGATCGGTTCGGCGGCTGCAAGCCTGCGAACTAAAAGTAGTCAAAGGTCAACTTTGTCCTAGAGACATGGGGCCACTTGCAAGACACACCCACGCCAAATTTGGGACTTCTAGTACTTGAGGAACCCCGAAACCCTAACCCTAATCCTAACCCTAGTTTCAGCCTTATCGTTAACCCTAATTCAATGCAAGTCTATGGGGTGAAATTTCAACTTTGTCCTAGAGACATGGGGCCACTTGATTTTTCATCAGGAGCCCCCAAGAAGCGCCGATGCCAAATTTGGGGCTTCTAGTAGATGAGGAACCCCGAAACCCTAACACTAATTTCAGCTAACCCTAACCCTAGCTTCAGGCTTATTCATTAACCCTAATTCAATGCAAGTCTATGGGGTGAAATTTCAACTTTGTCCTAGAGACATGGGGCCACTTGCTTTTTCATCAGGAGCCCCCAAGAAGCGCCGATGCCAAATTTGGGGCTTCTAGTAGTTGAGGAACCCCAAAACCCTAACCCTAATTTCAGCCTTAACCCTAACCCTAATGCCATGTAAGTCTATGAGGGTCAAAGCTCAACTTTGTCCTATAGACATGGGGCCAATTGCTTTTGTATCAGGAGCCCTCAAGACACACCCATGTGAAATTTGGGGCTTCTAGCACATGTGGAACACCAAAACCCTAACCCTAATTTTAAAAACCCTAACCCTAATTTCAGCCTTAACCCTAAGCCTAATTTCATGTAGGTCTATGAGGGTCAAAGTTCAACTTTATCCTAGAGGCATGGGGCAACTTGCAGGTTCATCAGGATCCCTCAAGACACACCCACGTCAAATTTGGGGCTTCTAGCAGATGAGGAACCCAAAAACCCTAGCCCAGCCTCAACCCTAACCCTAATGCCATACAAGTCTTGTGGGGTCAAAGGTCAACTTTGTCCTGGAGACATGGGGCCACTTGCTTCATGAGGAGCCCCAAAGACACAACTACGTTAAATTTGGGGCTTCTAGCACATGAGGAACCCTGAAACCTTTAACCCTAACCCTAACCCTATGTGGGTCAAATGTCCACGCTTCAGGCGTTCAGGCTGGAATTAGGGTCAGAGTTTTGGGGTTTTGATTGATGTGTTCTTTCAAGTACATGGTCATTAATTAAATCTAAGGAGCTGCTTGGGATCCTTTTTAGTGAGTCGAGTCAAGAGAACTGGTTCTCTGAAAAGAATTGGGATACCCATCACAAAAGATAAGGACCCAGGACTCAATTTAATGGCAGATCTTGGACTAAAGGCAAATCTTGATATTTCATCTCTCCCCCTTTGAGGGAGTGATGATGGAGGGGTAGAACTTACGTCCCGGTCCGGCGGTACGTCCCTCCCTGGTTTTGCCTCTCTCTGCCAAATTCTTACCCTTTCCATCACAGACTAATAATGCAAAACAGCCAACTCTGATACATTTCATTTCTCCCTCGCCATTTATTGTATTTTCTTTTCACCCCAACCAGTCAAAACAGATGACTACCCTCTGGATTCCAGATCTGCTCTTGATTTCTTCCTACCGGAGAGTTTTTCCTGGCAACTGTTGCACCATTCTTGCTCTGGAGGACTCAGTTGGTTTTCTTTTGATTGTGCAGAGTGCTTCAAGATGCCTTTGGATGTGATTCAGTGCTGTACAAATAAAAATTGTTTGATAAAGGAGTCAGACTATGGCCAGTCTGTTGTGCAGTCATAAATATGCCGCATTTTCGCTTCTTAACTTGGTTAAAACGGGCAATATTGGATAAGGTTTGAGGGCTTACAGCAAACTGACGAGAGCCAACCCATGTTATTATAAATACAGTTCATGTCACTGTTGTGTTATTAACTCATTTTATCTTATTATGTTTGATAAGATAAAAGGTGTGACTAAGCAATGTATGTTTTGCAAAAGGAAGTGAGGTCATAGCATTACAATGACAAAACACGTTTATCAAGCTAGAAGGAAAGAGAGAGAACAAAAGTTGAAAATTGCCCTATAAGATATGTTTTTGTCATTATAGTTTCCATTTATATATATAAAAAAATATTTATTCAGTGCATTATTCAGAGTTATGCTCAGGAAATAATCAACAGCCATCCGACCTGCAACTGATTAAGCTGGCTAACTGTCAGCTTGGATTAACACTGTCCAGTTGCAAGTGAGAGGCTAGCTAATGAAGGTAATTAAGCTTCTCAGTTGGAGAGGAAGCAACCACTTCTTAGACCATAAAATCATAAGATGCACATTTCATGTTAAGGCAGAACTGCCCAGTCTCACGTCATGAGCATGAGACTTCAGTCATGTCTGGCCCTCGCAATTCACAAGCTTAGTTTCAATCGGTTTCGCAGACATGGCAGGAAATGCCTGGTTGGTCAATCAGAAATTTTTCAAAATCACTCTGGGTATCCGATAGGCATCTGTTAATCTTCCCGTCCCTACTCCACGCTCAACTTACTCGCTGCCAGCCAATGTGAAAGCCCAGGATGTCAGTTCCCACCTTGGGCTGAAACTCGAATGCTCACTGTTAAACGTCGAAAATGACTCAACAGATGAAAGCTCCAAATTTATTCCACTTTCTGTTCCTTTAAAAAGGTTACTGAATGTTTCTGTTCATAGCTTGTTGTCAGGCTGCGGACTCGGAAGGGAAAGTTTCCTCTGAAAAATCTTCCCTAGCTACATGAGTCCACGCATCTATCGCCACTTCAACATTTGTGGGGGAGGGGGCAACACTTCAAGTGCCATTTCTTTCCTCCACCACCTTGTTAACCAACTCACACTTTTTTTTTTTGATCATCAGCCTGTTTCCACTCTACCCGGGAGCTAAATCAAAGGCTGAAAATAAAGCATCCCTGTATGTGTCATCTAGCATGAAATATGATAATTTGTGTAAGTGTAACATTTTCTCGGAGGGGGAAATTGATTTTCCACTCGGTTGCCACTGTGGCGTAATCCATCATTTTTTGCTCCTTCCAGAATGGAGAGGAGGAAAAGTGCTTGGTAGGAGGAGTGAAGCTGCACCTGTTCTTTTAAGTCCTTTAGGGCTGCTGAGAGACCCAAAGTTGTGTTTCCCCACAAACCAGAGACCATATGAAGTCTTTTTCTTTTTCTTGCTGTAATATTTCTGCCACACAGATTAAGATAAATTGAGGAGGATGAGAACTGTTGTGAGATGACATAACTGTTAATTAATGCAGCAGAGTGCAGGTGTTATATACTGAGCCTGGAGCAAATACTGGAGTTGTGTACAACAGTAGAGTTGAAAATAAATACACAGATAACTAGTATGGTACCAACACAGAATATAGAATAGAATAGAATAGAACAGAATAGAATGTGCTGCTGACTGACGCCCTCAACCAAGATGTGTGTTTCACGGCGTCTTTTGGGCTCCACAAATCCCACTGTGTTATCATTGTATGACGGTGCACTTCCAGTGGAAGCTATTGGCACAGTGTGGTTCAATGCAGACAGGATGGTAAACAGCACAGTTCCTCGTTGCAAATGATATCAGACTGACAAATGCCAGGAGGCTAGCAACAGCACCCCATAATACCATAAATTATGCAGCACCTTAGGATTCATTAATCTCCTTGCATGCCCTTGCACTAATCACAGTCTAGTCGAAATAATTTAAGGCTGCATAAACAACTGAAAACTGGCTGGACACTGACAAGCCTCCTAGGGTCGGCTCATTATGGCAACAAGCTTGAATTAATGCCACCAAACAGCCAAACCCAGAACACAACCTCTTCAAGATGCAGCGCACCTGCGAGCATCCAGATTAATGCCATGGAATCAAATGATTAGTGACAGAATAATCTAGTCTAATCCACCTGTTCCCGTTGTGTGTCTCATTACCTCCCCTTCCTGCCTCAGGTACTTAGTGTCATGCTGACTGAATCATATATTTACTACCAGGCATAACAATGTGTTTAACCACCTAAAGCAGTGCTGGTGTGTCCCACTGAGGGAACCACTAAATTAAGATCAGCTTTCCCAAAGTTCACCCTGTTTTGTGATTCGGGGCATCCCTCCATTTTATTGGTTGCCCTTCAATTTTATTTTTTTAATATATAGTAGTGTATATATTATTGACAAAATAACAGTTGATAATAGTAGTACTTTTTAGGGCTTTGTTTTTCTTGTAGTTGTTCTTTTCTAGTTTTTTTGGCGCAACCTCACCAACTTCAACAGTGTATAGACAGTCGTGAAAATAGGTGCCGACGACAGCAGCAGCAGTATGGACAACGATCTTATTGATTCTGATCAATTACCTTCAAAACCCTTTCAGTTTGGTTTAAAACTGCGTCATCAATTATACAAAGACCAACACAAATCGTCAACACAACGTAAAACCAATGTTTGGCCAGTAAACCTCTTGCTTTTTAACTTACACTCACCGGCTCCTTTATTGGGTATAGTATTCATCTGCACGCTAATAGCTAATCAGCCAATCATGCGGCAGCAGCTCCACGTGGCGGTGATGACTTGCTGAAGAAGAATAAAGGGGGACTTAAGTGACTTTGAGCGTGGTGAAGGTGGTTTTTGGTAACAGATGGGCTTGTCTGAGTATTTCACAAACCACTAAACAATCCAGACAATGATCCCAAAACAGAGAAAATGCCCAGCGAGCCAGAGGTCCGGGGAGAAAGGGCTGAACTGGCCTCTCGTCGTATTCTAGTCCGGCCAAATAGCGAAATGGGATGAAAAACAACTTGTGAAAGCTCTCAGCCCTCTTCCACTGCAGTCCAGCGCTGTCGTCTTCTCTCCGTCTGCCTCGGAGCCTCGTTCCTTTCTCCTCCTCTCTGTTTTCCCCTGCATTGTTTGTTATCGCGGCTCCTCGTCTCTCCTTTTGTCGCTGCCCGGTGCTGTGTGCCATCCAGACGGCTCACTTCATTCTTCTTTTTTTATGATTATTTTCTTTCAAACTCATTTACAGCCTCTCCGGCTTTTTTTCCCAGAGGATTTTGTGATCCAGTCTTGCCGCATACACGCACAATTATTTGTGTACTCTGCGGCTTTTGCCGCGCCAATTTATCCCGCGAGCAAGGCGAGGAGGGAAGACGATATTGATCCGGGCAGCAGCTGTAAGAGTTCCGTCAGACAGAGCCCCCCACACCCCACACCCCCACACCCCGCAGGGGTTCCAAGCTCTTGAGTTTTGAATTGATTAATACAAAAAAAAAAAAAAAAAAAGTTTTGCTGCTTGTTTAGTTTGAAAGTAGCAATTAAGGGCAAAACATGGGGATTATTCCATAATGGGATTCATGTCTAATTTCATGCAGGACTCTAATTTTAGGTTCACTAGAGGTCAGGCCTTTCAGCATTAAGTCCCAGAAAATCCATGCGTGATCCCTGAGCGAGATCGTGTGTGTGGACTCCAATCTAATGGAGACGCAGACCGCCAGTCATTAATTCCAAGGGCGGCTTTTATTCCACGCGCCAGCCGCAGAGACAAACAGATAGCCGGACCGGTGGGGGGGGGCGTATTCCCAAAGCAAGGAGGGAGATATCAAATGAAATCCGTCTCCCGCTCCCTTTTCTTCGCCTAGCCTCTCCTCAAGGAGAATTAAAAGATGAAGGGAAGGGAACGGGATTATCAAGGTCACCTTGCTCCTGTCTTTTTTTCCTCTCGTTGCCAACACGCACACACACACACACACACACACACACACACACACACACACACATGTGCAAACAACACACAAATACTCTCAAGAGGGCGGAAGATAGACATCGCGGCTGCTGGTGACGAGGTGTGTGTGTGTGTGTGTGTGTGGGGGGGGTTCAGCTCAACCGGCTGGCTGCGACTAATCTCTGGGTTTGCGCTGACAAGCTCCATGAGGATGCTGCCGTGCGCCGGCATATAAATGATCCGTAATGCTTGTCGCGTGAGCGCGCCGTCGCACCTTGGCGAGGGAACGGCGAGGACGCGCTGTTCTCACGTTGCCATGCGGTGGGCGCGGGAGATCGGCCCGTCATTAATGGCAATTTGTGCATTTGCAAATTTCAATTAAGGAGCATAGCGAGGACTTAACTAACAGATCAATTAGCCGCGCCAACGCCAAAGCGATGAGCGCTAACGGTGGCGCCCAGCTGCATCGTGATTTGTTCTGTGCAAACACAAAAACAAATCTCAATTTGATATTAATTACGTAGGTACATCAAGACTGTGTGGAGGATTAAAGGGTGTATTTGATTAAAATGGTCCTTGAATGATTCAGAAAACTTTAATTCAGCATTTTTAGCCCTCTGTTTAGAACTTTGTTGCAAGCATCCACTTGTTTGATGGAGGATGAAAACGAAGTAAGAGGACAGCACATTTAATGCGCGTGGCAGGTGAGGGACGTGGCAGGGCCCAAACAAGAGAAGCAACACCTGGCCACGGTGCTGTCACTACCCTGGGGGAGGTGTCAGTGAAGTATGGTTACCCTTTGTGACATCACAGACGGCTCATTTTCAGATCACTGGCAAAAGTTAGAACTTCGCATTCAATTCCATTCCGGGCAGAAACACTAAACACCTTCCCAGTGCAACTGTGGAAAACATTGTTAGAAATGTCATATCCGCGTCCCTAAACTGCCCTGCGCGCTCCAGCGCCTCCTACCCTCAGCGACATTCACCCATCCATCATCGGCCGCTGCGGCGGGAACCACAGGCGGAGAGGGAAGACTCTGCACAGCTTCACTCTGATTCCAAAGACACCCAAATTACCAACTACTTGAAATAGGCTTGAACGTCTCTCTGGTGACATGACATGGGTGTGTTTAGTATCACTGTGTGGGACAATGACAATAATGAGATCTTTGTCTCTCTCTCCCTCTCCCTCTCTCTCTCTCTCTGTCACACACACACAGTCTTGTTGACGGCAGGACAATGTGATAACATGAAGCAGGAAAGGTCTGAGTTCTGCAAGTGATGCAAGAGGTAGTCATTTGTGCTATCACTGCAATATTAAACAACACCACAAGGCGGCGTCTGCCTTTGTTTTAACACTGTTGAGATCACAATAAAAAAGTTGTTTATGTGACAAAAAGGCAATGAACAAACACAACCGAAGTGGCTGGTTGCAAAAGATTGCGTTCGAACTACAACCAAAAGTAAACAAAAGAAGCAGGGAGACAGGACAGACAGACAGACAGACAGACAGGACAGACTGCTTGTTCCAGACTTAGATTCAGCCATATATCTCAGGGCTGCAGCGCTGTGGCTCTTCTGCAAAAGCCCAAGATGGAAGGCGGCAAGGCTGACAAAGTAAAGATGGGAACCTCAATGGTGTCCATCATGTGGACACCCTCTACTTTAATGTAACTTTAAGGCAGAAAAATTCCTAAAATAAAACGAAGAAAAAAATGCTTTATGCCCCTTTAAAAGTCGTAGATATGCACTGACTGTGTTTTTCCAAAGAGTCTGGGAAAAGATTGGAGAATAGGTCGACGGAGACCTTGAGGCAAACTGAAGAAACTCTTTTGTTTGCTTCCATATTTAGCCGTGCTTTGAGCTTAAGTTGGTACGAGACTGCAAGAATGGAAAACCGAAAGAGGCGCAGTCAGTCCGGGACACGGCCACCGTGTCAGTCAACATTCACATACAATGGCAGTAAGAAAATTCTATTAGGAATAGCACAATGTGGTTTGACCTGAAGGGAGCTTATTTAAGATATGACTTTGTTTGTGAGAACAGAGAAGAGGAAAAATATCAGAAATAATGAAAAAGAAGAGCTGGCTCAACAAAAAAGTGGAAGGAATGCCGCTGCTGCTTTGAGGCAATCCTGGGGGTTTCTAAAAGATGTAGATGTGGCAAAAATAAATTGGCTGTGGAAAAAGAACCTGTTACAAATTGATATTCCTGCTCGCAAGCAAACACAGAGCTAATTAAGACACAGTGTGCCCACTTTGGGGCTTCCGAATTGTGCGAGAGAAGAGATTTTATTTTATTTTTATTATTGAAATTGACGTCCTGGTTGCCAAGTCGTGTGGCTCTGCAGGAAGAGGCAGGAGCAGAAGGCGTTCAGATGAGAAGAGAACAGGCCACGGTCTGTGAGAGCTTGGCCATGTTGATACAACAGTCTGTGCTGAATTAGAGCTCATGTCTGTCTGTCTCTCTGTCTGTCTGTCTGTCTATCTTTCTATTTTGTGTCAAAATAATCTCAAGAAATCAACAACTTAAATTGCATTCTTTATCAGGTCTTTCAAAGTGAACACCATACCAATCAGCAGCCTTTACAGACAGTAAAGGGAAAGCTATTGCACTGCCAACTAGCCAGTGATGCTAGCTGATGCTAGCTGATTGCACTGTCTTGAATGTGATAGATGGAGGGTTCATCCAGTCAGCCTCCACGTTTTTCAAGGAGCCTCCTTTGCTTCGTTTTTCTCCCAGAATGCCACGGGAAATAAACCTCCATTGATTTGATGAACATTTGGTCTGGCGTGTCAGGTTGATAGCCTAATTATAGTGGGCAATCAAAAATTAATTCATATTTATCCAATTGCAACTCCAGCTCCCTCTATCCTCTGGTCTCGGAACAAAGAGAACAACGCTCTGGTAATTTCTCGTTCAAGGTAGAATAAATGTGGAAGCCAGCATTTAAGTTATTTATGTATTTTATTTATTTATTAAGTGAGCACCTGCACAACCACAAAAGCTGCTCTGTGTGTTGAAGATGTGTTGATCACAGCTTCAAGGTCCTTCTATTTCACTCCCCTTTCGCGCTTGACTGCTAACCTTAAAAAAAGGCACCGATCGGACTGACAACCCACAGAGGCTAACAGACACTTTGGCATTAAGACTGCGCAACCTGGGTCAGAAACAAGATCAGCTCCTCTCAGCTGAGAGGGTTGGACAGCGCTGAGGACCTTCACTTCAGACCAGATGAAGCAAAGCGGACAGATCACAGAGCATGAGTGGCAGCAATAAGAAGAGGATTTAAATAAACGAGAGGATGACAACTTTAAACGCCGCCACTTGCCATTACAACCCAAAATAGCTTGCAGTCGCTGGAAGCTCCGAGAGACAGAAATTAAATTTTAATCAAGCTGCACAGCGAGGGATTGATTGTTCAAAGTGCCTATCGCAGTTCCCCCACAGATTAATTATTTTTGAGCAAGCACGCGGACAGTCATAGGCGTTTAATTGGCAATTATTATGTGGAATAAAATAATAGAGCGGACAAATTTGAAACATAGTTAGCGTTTCAGCTAAATAAAGATCTCATTATGGTAAAGTGGCCAGGTGGTGAACACTGTGAATGAGACAAGCGCACTCGTGCTTGCTGATAACTGTGACATTTCATCGTTGCCAGTCAACTAAAACCATTTGCTGTTGGCATTCGATTGGTGCCAAAATGAAGACAACATTTTCAGTACCAAACAGAGCTATTAAAGAGTTTGCATGTTTATCAAAATGTTAAGTTTTCTTATGCCTTAATCTTTTTTTTTGTTATTATGCTTATTTTCTCTCTGCAACGCTTTGAATGCTGCTGTAATTAGGCCAATTTACTCAGTGAGGGATTAATGAAGTGTTCATTTTCTTAGTCTTAAAAACAAGTCAAGCAGAAATCAAAAAATGTGACTTGCAAACAATACAGTTTTTTTTTTTTTTTTAAAAAACAACGAAAAAGCACCAATTCTGGAGTTGAAGAAATTCTCCTTCAGTCTCATGAGTTCAAATCACAGTTAACATAAAACAATCAAAAGAGAAAAAGGATATTTTAACTCAAAAAAGCAAAATGCCAAGGCAAAAGAGGTAACAAAAACCTAGCACTCCGACTGCTGGGTCAATCAAAGCTTGGGAACTGCATGGGATGATGGATATATATTTTGTCCTCAATATCTTGACAGCAGAATAAGGGGCCATCATTCGGGACCCCTCCACCAGCTCTGCTTCCAGAGCTGCTCTCCTCATGAACTCGGCATCGGGCTCGTGACCTTCCAGTCCCCCACATCAAAAGGAAATTAGCATGCTCCTCTAAACGCTGCAATCAGAAAGACAAATTGTGATTCATTCCCTTGTGAATAATGGCACCCTGGCTCAATTATCCATCCGCACATCCATAAATTTACAGCGGGATCATTAGGGTGGGATGATCCGGACGTATTTATAGCGCAGGCTACATTCGATTACAGTGTGAGAGTTTCACCTGGGGGTTGTGCCCTTTAAATCAAGCATTTTCCCCTTTCAAGAGGCCGGTGTTAGAAAACCATCTGTCTCTCATGCTGCCACATACTGTGAATGATGCGAGCCAAAAAGTCAAAAAGTTTAATCTGCCTGACTTGTCATCCGAAGCACTGAGTATCATTGGAGGTTCATAGCAGATGGCCACATACAGATGGCTTAAGATGAACCCAGTCAGTGTGTCAGGCCAGTGTGACCATGGCGACAAATAGAAAAACCGAAGCCAACCCGTCTGGTAGGATGTTAGAGAAATTAATTTCAAATTCTCTGATGTGTTCTGTCCTTAACAATGTCCTTGATGGGCAAAGAATAGCGGTGGAATCCGTGTAAAACACATCGGCCATGTGCATCAGTTCTGGACTGTATAATATTCTCTCAGAATTGACTTCTGTTCCTGTTGCCTGCCTTGTCTGGCGGGGATAAAATGTCACCAGTTGACTGTCTTGTGAAAAATGCTGCGTGTGGAAAGAAAGAGGGAAAAGGCGGACACACAGCGGCGACAAAGTTAACAAGGTGGGACCTAAGTGACCTCGATATCCACAATACATGCGTGACTGTTGTGTGAAACGGAGGATCTTTCCAGTGACCAGCATAAACACTCAGCTATTTCCTCGCTTTCCACTATTTTATGTAACAGTGAAGGGACAAAAATAGAGTCAAAACTGACAAGCCTGTTGTTGTCGCCAGAGTGAGAGTAGCAGGTGTTGCTAAGAAATTGCATTGGTGGCATTCTCACAATAAAAGGTTATCATAGAAACAGCAGTGACTTTGCAAAAAGTTTGCTGTTTTAACACAGTGGTGCAAAGCAGCTAGCCACCCTGCTAATGTCACCCTTTGCACTAAGAGGAATCCCAGAGACAGTTGAAGAACTCTGACTCATCTAATTGGCTTGCAGAGTGTTCACACTCACAAATGTTCCACGAAAACAATGATGCGTGCCGCGTTATTATTAACCTGTCCGGTGGATGCACATGCCAACATGAGAAGGAAACGACAGGGTTTTTAAAGGTCAGGAATGTCTAGTAGCATCCTCTGCATCCATGAAGAGTTGACACGCCCTTACGCTGGACTCCATGCCGGCTCTGCCTGCGACTAGAGTTCACAGGGTCTAAATCGGGAGGGGCCACATGTTAGTATAAAGCCTTTGCCTTCGCGTCTCCTCTCTCCTCAGACTTCGGCCTGTGATCTTTGAATCTACCACCATGTGTCGCATTGGAGGTCGTCTAAACTCTGAAAAAGGCATTTCGAAGCTCGCCAGAGGCACTACTGAGTGGCGGTCAACATATGTTTCCTCTGCCAAAGCTTTAACACGACATTCAGCAGGGGAAATACAGCAAAGCGAAACATACAAATCAAGTCAAATGATGCTGTAATGAGCAGATGACTTGATGACAACCAACGTCATAATTAGTAGCAAATAAAACTCAGACAAAAATTTTACTTTTGGGATCAAAACAAAGAACAACAGTTGCGACTTGTCTGTGAGCTCTTTGCCAGCTGGGCATGTGATACATATCACATGGGTGTGTGAAACATGGCAAATTGACACGTCAGCTTAACAGATAGAAGACAAAATGAAAGATGAGAGAGGGGAAAAGAATTCAATGTTCCAAAGACTTTTAATTTAGCAGAGGTCCGCGTGGAAAACATTGCTTGCAGGTCTGAAAGTATTCATTCTTTATTCTTGGTAGTATTATACATTTTGTGCATTACACGGGTGCAATCTTTCAATATATTTGGAGCAGAAATATGCTAAAACTGAAGGTGGCTTAGGTACAAGAAATGACGGTACTCCCATGGGGAACCTCGACAAACACAGCACAGAAGGAAGCACAAAAGGAGGAACCCTTGCAGAATTAAACAGGAAAGAAACTCAAAACACAAGTCTACAACACAGGAAAAACATGAAAGCTTTGCAAGACTCAGTATACATTACTCTGCTATGCATATTACAAACAATTACAAACCCCTTAGAAAACATGTTTTGCCCAGGCAAAAAAGGAAGTGAGAAGCCATGATATAGAGCGATAGATTGTTTAGATTTTTCAAAGATCAAAAGATTCATTACTAGTAGAAAGAAAAACTAAAAACATAAATGTAAAACTTATTGTATATTATTGTTAGTTCTCGTAAATCAATTGATCTATTATACAAACCCGAAAAATATCTAGCCAATCCCAGCGTTGCTGTAAATTCAGCGTCTTCACGGCCACTGCCACCACACACATCGATATTTTATAATATTGGACTTTATTGACTGGTGTAATGGAGATGCTGCCGCCTCATCTTTATTTAAAACCGAGACATAAATTGGGGTGGGGGGGGTGGGGGAGGGGTTGCTATGAGAAGATGCTGGCCACACATGTCACATCAGGGGGCATGATTATCCGCCAGGATTACACTTTAATCAATCTAAAGTACTAGTCCCTGTCTGCAACTGTGTTAATCCCATCAAAGGAGGGCTCTTTCTGCCTGTCAGCTTATCCCCCTCCCATTCAGCACCACGCTAAACACCCCCACAAAGCTGCATGTCAAGAGTCAACTGGGCTTTGGCATGGAGACGTCTGGCCCCGACGCCGCAGTACCACTCTCCATCCACCAGCAAAATTCACTCAATTTTAAGAAGCTTTCCGGAAGGATTTCCTCCCCGAGGAGGAAAATTAATTGTCGCAGGCCGTTGTCATGTCGACAGTAACATTAAGGAGGAAAAAAAAAAAAGTTATAATAATAATGCTGCGATGAACTGGCGACTTGTCCAGGGTGTACCCTGCCTTCGCCCTAAGACAGCTGGGATAGGCTCCAGCAGACCCCCGTGATGGATGGATAATAATGTTTTTCTTATCTTCACTATTACCTGTTCTGTGTTCTGACAGGTTTTCTAGGGGATTGTGTTTGTGTCGGCCCTCTTATTGATGATGTGGAAGCAGGAACTGTACAGAGCACTCAAAGTCCAATTTAGAATAAATTTGGGGTGCTGACAAAAACAATGTTTCGTATCATATCACATTGCATCATATCGCATCATGCCATGTTGTATTGCATCACACTGCACCAAATGACATTATCGCAAGTCATATAATATTGCATTGCAGCATGTGGGATGATGTCATGTGCTATCACATTGTATTGCGTATCGTATTGCATCATATAACATTGTATTGACTTCTCGCTACCTCAGCAGCAGCATGAATGTAAATTTAAAAGTGTCTTCCGGACCTACTGTTCCTCATTGTCTGGATCAGGAAACTTACTGAGGACAGACACACAATTATAAATCTCATATACATGCCAAAACACTCTAATACCACCAACTAGCTAAAATAAAAGCCGAAAATGCAGTCATTTGTGTAGTATCAGCATCGCGCGCCGCATACACACACACACACACACACACACACGCAGATGATTGGTTCTAAATTGAATGACTGCATCTATGACACACATAGCTTTTGGTACCTCCCGAGCATATTAATCCAATTAACCTTCCAACCTCATCAGCTGGAAGATGCAAATTGAATGCAAGAAAACGTGCATTCAGTGAGGAAGAGTGCTGTCTGAGTCAGTGTGTACTGTGTATGTTTGGAAAACACACACACACACACACACACAAATCTTTTATCGCTTTCCTCCTCTCGTCCTCCGCTCTCAGGCAGTGTCCCGGTGAATGGATGGAAAGAAAAAAGGGAAGGAGTGGAGAGAAGAAGGAAGAGAGAGGCACTAAAAGAGGAGGCGGCGGAAAGGAGAGCTCACCGAGGGACGGCGGTAAATAAGGAGGAAGATGCCGGGCTTACGAGCATTGGAGATAAAAATAACCTCAGAGCGAGGAAGAGACTGAACGTCTGCCTTTCCTGCAGACCTCTGTGAGTGTGTGTGTGTGTGTGTGTGTGTGTTTCATCACTCTCCTTTGTCAACGCTGAAAATATAATTCTCTCTCTCACACTCCCTCTGAGACCAGACACACACACACACACACACACACTGTTCATGTTGAGGATTCCCACACTAACCAGCACCAATCTGCCGGCCGACGGGAGACAAACGTGAAGGTTCCTCTAAAAATTCCGCCTTCTTCGCACCGTCGGCAGACAGATGGCTGCCTGTGATGCTGCAACAGGGAAGTGTGTAAAACAGCACGACGGTGGAGCGCAGAGAGACGGCGGTGCCGGACCCAAACACAACCCATCTGCTCGATGCCGCTGACAAATTGGGTTTGTTACTCGGACTAGTTGTTTCTCTGTGTATTAACTCAGTGGCTGCCAGAGCAAATGGTTTCAGGCCAAATCTGGACTTCTGGTTGGCGGCCAAATCACCATCACCGCCGCCGCCGCCGGCGCATCACAGGGGGGGGTTTGAAGCGGCTTAGTCAGCTGTCGCACAATGGTCGCGCATCACGACGACGCGGCACAAAAGCGTCAGTGGGTCACCGTCGGCTAGTAGTTTGCGCGGCGGCACAATGTGTTGGCTTGGGGCCGCGAGATGCCTGACCACACAGAGGGAACAAAGTGTGAAGTCCTCGGGCCTTTGCTTCTTTTCCAATGTTCTCCTCAGTCAGCGAATCCGTTCCTCTTCCCTCTCTCATTGCGTTTACACACATTTATGAGTGAAAGAAAACAAACCGTATCGGAAAAGGAAAACAAAAAGATATATTTTTTGCAAACCTTATCTTTTGTTTTTCCCCTCCCTCCTTTTTTGGACCAACTAAAAACTCAGTTTTTACATTAAAATGGAAACCAATTGCCCCGTGACTGGCTGATCGCTGTGATTCAACAACCGAGTGGATTTGCGAGCTGAATGGCGAATTGTCCTTCGCTGTCAGCTGTGCTTGGGAAAAGCATCTGTGACGCGTCTAATTTTACTCCGCAAATTTTTGGGGGCTGCATTGGCAAAATAATGAAATTGGAATAATATCTGTGTAAACTGTCACTGAAATCCGTCCAGCGTTTGGCTGAAATCCTCAAGTCCTGCCAAAGCAACGTTTACAAAAAAAGAAACATAAGAGTGTATTTATGACGTGCAACCATTCAGTAATAAAATTCAACCGCTGCGAATATTATTTAAAAATCTTGTCACAAGAAGCACTGTTTTCCACCAAAGCACACCATACAGAACCGCTGATTATAGTGTTTCCCAGGGCTGCAGCACCACTAATTTCAGTTCCGACAGAAATATTGATTCTCGACTGGATTTATTGAGTGCACTTATGCTGCATGGCTCCGCCGTTCATAATGAAAACAGCCAAGATGCTGGTAAATAAAATATCCTCGCCACAAATATGTGAAACATTCATGGCGCTTGATGTTGGAAATAATGCTCGCTGACAGCTGACCGGGCACGCTTCATATTAACAGCCCTGTTTGCCTAATGTAAATGCGAAGAGGGAGGGAAACAGCCTTCCGAGGCTGCCGATTGAATCCCGGGCTCGCTGTCCTTCAGTGAGACTTTCATCACGACACTAATGTTTGCTGGGGAAATATGACTGCGGCGCCATGAACAACACATCAAAGCGCGGGCGTGCCGGCGAAAACACATCGTGGTGGCTGATTCGACCTCTGACTCCTCTCATCTTCTCCTTCCCCTATTGGCTCCTTCCTCCCCTCCACATCCACCATCTCTCTACCTCCACAGCGGCCATTCTGCACTTAGTGCAGTGTTTTTCAACCGCTGTGCCGCCGCACACTAGAGTACCGTGGTATAATGTCCGGTGCGCTGTGAAAAATGATCAAATGTCACTCAACTGGTCTAATAAAATAATAAAATTCCATTGTCGAGTGACTGTGTACTTGAAGAGGAATGTGAGTCTATTTTTCTACCTCAATTCCTCCCAGAACATCAGCCTTGTGTGCATCTAAACAGGCCCAGGTTCACACGGAGTGAGTATAAAGTATACACTATACTATATACTACACCTGTTTGACTAAACAGTGTCATTTTATAATATTTTTGGTTGGTGGTGTGCCGTGAGATTTTCTCAATGTAAAAAATGTGAGGTTGAAAAACACTGTCTTAGTGTTTCCAGAAGCTTCCGCCGAGTGACGGGAAGATCTGATCGTCTGGCAGATGAGCAGACAGACGAGGCAGATAACGGAGAAAACTTGGTAGCGCAGGAATGCTTTTCTCCCTTTATTTTATCATTAACTCTTATTTCAGTTGTGCATCTATATCGAGCCTCCATGCAGTTGGCGTGAAGGAGCTAAGCTGAAAGTAGGCATCTGCCTTCTGCCCAACTCCCTCTTTTTCCTTTCTGTGTCCACCCAGAGATTCAGAAGTACAATCTCGTCTCCAGTCTTCATTCCAACTTCTCATGGTGGCCCATTCCTCACATCCTGCAGACAGTAAACACTCCGTGGGCTCTTGTCTGTCCAGGAAAAAACAAAAAAACAAAAAACCGCTTTCTAGCAGCAAGATGAAAGGCACACGGCGCTGACTTGAAATCAGGGGCTATCTGTTATCTGATTGGCTGGTATGCAGAGCTGTCCGTGGATTTTAGTTACCGGGGAGAACGGGGAGATAATGGCACTGTCAGCAACTTCTGGAGCTGCAGGGGCCCCGAGGTAGACGGAGAAGAAACAAAAAAACTCCAGTCACAAAGAGCTATTTGTCACAGTTCTTATTCTTATATACAATTTGTCATAATTGTGAATTCAAACTTGACCTAAAGAGCTCTTAGTATGCAAATTAAAGTATCACTCACTGAAGTGAAATGATCTGATTTCTTGTTCACTTCAAGGTTTTCCAACAATCCCATCACTCCCCAGGAAAGAGGAAAGCCCATCCTCCAGAAAATGTCTGTCACCCCTTTGTGATGTCACAAGGGGTATTGATAGGTCACTACTTTCTAATCTACCAAATCAGTGAAACCAACCCGCCAGGTGGTGGAATTGGAAGTGAAAAGTCCAACAAAGCCTCTGGTTCTTAGTTGGTGTTCTTGCAAGAAGCTAAAATTGAGTCTTTTTGATTAAGGCTCTAACCAGAGAGCTAAGTATACCCTTTTATCTCTCTTCCCTTTTAATGCAAGACTACTCAACAGGGATTCTAGATTTTACAATCCTCCTCCAGGTTTGCCACCAGGTTCTTCTGAAGAAACAGGCCCCAGCGTTACAACACTTCATCGGTGGACGACAAACTGAAGCTCATTGGAAGGGAACTATTTTCACAGCCATTCCTGTGCAATAAACCGCCATAAGCAAACAACAAGACCGGTGTGGGCATGGAGAATATATTTAGCGCAGCCACTAGATCGTAGTGAGAGGAGCCTCTTGTTGGCGAGGGCCTTGATTGGCAGCCGGAAGAGGCTTTGCTGATGAGACAATCTGGCTGATTGGAGTGCTGCGACGGAGGCTGATGAGAGTTTGTTCTGGGCGTCTGCAGAGCCAAGAGAGGCAGGCGGGGGCTGGCCAGGTCGCCTCAACCAAAGAGGAACACGGCAAGAGTACCATCACATTGCAAAGGAGGTAGATAGATAGGTAGGTAGGTAGGTAGGTAGGTAGGTAGATAGATAGATAGATAGATAGATAGATAGATAGATAGATAGATAGATTTTCTCACTATGATAAACAATTATATATAATATAATATATTATATATATTTTATTATATATATATATATATATATATATATATATATATATATATATATATATATATATATATATACATATATATATACATATATATATATATATATATATATATTATATATATATATATATATATATATATATATATATATATATATATATATATATATATATATATATATATATATATATATATACACCTATATATATATATATATATATATATATATATATATATATATATATATATATACATATATATATATATATATATATATATATATATGACACCTCCCCCCCGTCTGCCTACTCTCACACGCCTTCCAGTCCAGGTTCTGCCTCCTCCTTCAGACGAAGCGCTGCCGAGTGTTCCTGAGAGCTCCACCGCACCCCAGGGCAAATGAATCTCACAGTGATTTGGGAGAAAAACAACGCCGCCCACAATTACCGACGCGGATGCTGCTTTTCAGGTGCCAGTCTAATCCGTCTGATATTCTCTGTTTTGAATAATTACCCGTTTCTCTTGCCTGCCTCTTACGCGATGCCCGCCAGCTGTTTGCGCTCCACCTGCCAACTGTGCTGTGTTTGTTTGACTGATTCCGCCTCCCCTCCACCAGGAGAAGGTATTGAACGCGGGTTCAATAAACTGCCTCTCTACTCTGAAAAAGGAGTCCTATTGGTTCAAAACAAAATGTGGATGGCAGGTAAGGCTGCAATGCCTGTAAAATGAAAGAATGCAATATTCTTTCTGACATTTGCAGTTGTGGTTGTGTGCTCGGAGTTAAAGGTCCAGTGTGTTAAAGACCAAATGCACAAAAAAAATCAAGATAATCAAAAAATCTTGCATCTTCCACATTCTAATTGCTAATACTTTCCCTGTGGTTAAAAATTCACACATCGGAAACACCCGAACCCCAGCCGCCGTGTAGCCGTGTAGCCTCGAACTGTGACTCCGACTGCATTTCACTGTTCACGGTCGCACACACGGAAGTTACACAACGTGCGAACCATCTGACGTGCAGACGCGTCCACCTGGCTCCTGGTGGGAACCGCGCGGTTCAGCGGCTCTGGCGAGGAGCTGTGAGAAAGTGGAATGCAGGGACGCTTGCTCGCAGGTGGAGGGAGCAGACTCGGTTCAGGGCTCATTAAATCCCAGTCAGGCAGCAGCTCCACCGAGGCCCAACGCTCAGCAAGTTACACGGGAGAGGCACACGGTGGGTGTGTGCGCTTGTGTGTGTGTGTGTGTGTGTGTGTGTGCCCTCCCTCTCTCCCTTTCCCTGCTACGCCACTAGCTGAGACAGTCATGCGCCGGGGTGAAGCATTCATCTGCTGATCTACATTCCACAGCTACGGAGTTTGAAAGATTGAAGGCACATCAAACAAGCTACACACACGCACACACACACACGTCGCGCTCCCTTCTCTTCCCTCTCTTCCACTCACTCTCAGTCATCTCAAATTTTCTTTTTAATCCCCGAGCTTTTCCCCGTACTACTATCGCGCCAAATTGCGCCCTTTAACCTTTGGGAAAGCGATAGCTGCCGATAGAAAGAGCGCAGGTGTACGAGAGATAAAGAGAGGTGTGACGGGAAGGTCGCAGCGAGGCGCAATGGAGGCATTCTTCACCATGCTCCCGAACGAAGCGTCAGATTGTGAGGGAATCGTACGCTGAAAAAGAAACCAGATGGTGGTGAAGGCATGGAGCAAGAAGATGAAAGGGAAAAACACATCAGTCGGTAGCCCAACGGTTCACCAGAGGTTCAAAACAAGCAACCAGACGAACCAGACTGAGTGTTTTCCATTGTTTTTTTTTTCATATATCCATTTGGGAAAGGGAATGCATAAAACACCCAAAAAGGAAAAAAGACAGTGAGGAAGCCTGAATGCATACTCAGCAGGTGATTTCACACTAGATGGATGGCATTACACCATTGTGAGCCTCTCTGTGCCATATATCCACTCACCTTCCTGTCAAAGTCAATTAGGAGTCAAGGAAAGACATGAAAAGCCTTCCGTGCTGTTCTTTGTTCTTCTTTAATGATAATGACTTCCACTTCTAGTAAAACTGTCTGTCACCAGAAAATATGAGTCCCGAAAGTCATGTGAGTTCAGGCCACAGCACTTGGAAAAACACGTCACCTTACTGGCAAAATATGAGGACGTTTGGTATTTCAAACGCCCAACTATGAAATCACCGCAGGAACCGCGATGCCACAATGAAAGTTTGAGCTGTAAAGGAGTAACGGAAATAGGTTGGACAGTTGGGCAGCATGAACACCAAAACAAACCGGCTCCCTGGAGGTCCACGCAAGCCCGGAGTGTAGAGCAGGGATGGGCCAACTACGGCCCCTAAAATCGGGCCATTTTCAAGTTGCCCCGCCCAACTTGAAATTATATTAATAAACCTTATCAATGTAAAGAGCAAAGAGATATATTGTTCTAATGCTTTTGCTTATTTTCAATCGACACTGAAGCAAGTTTTCTACATATCCCATGATATATGTTCCCTCCTATGAGGTGGCTCACCAAAACACTCCAACCATCTGCTCCTGCTCCTGCTCCTCTGGCAAATTTTACAACCCATTGTGGCCCACCAGTCAACAAGTTTGCCCACGCCTGGTGTAGAGAGAACTGAACCTCCAAGTGAACAAATGAGGATATGACATGATCATCAGTGTTTTGTGGACAAGAGGGAAAGTAAGTGCATAGTAAAGAAAAGAAGGATTTTCCCTCTCGGTATGCCGCATGCAGTCCCTTCTCTTTTTTTACTTTGTGGGATCCCGCTGCATAGCAATGTTGACAACAAACAAGCACGGGGATGGAAAAAACAACATTGTTTTTCACTCTAATCTATCCATTTTGTTTTTATGTGTGGTGAGTCAGTTGGCCAGTCTTTTGGGTTTAACTTTGTGATCAGTCGGCGAAAGTGTTTTAGTCTGGGCTCCAGTATGTGGAGGAACCGTAACAGTGGAAATAGATGCAACCCGGGGTTTGCTCACCACTGACTTGATGCAGCGCTCGGATCCCTCACAGACCCACTTTCATTGTCGTGCAGGCACACTGAGAATGACAGTCCTCGTCACTCGCACATAGCTGTGGTGCAACCACAATCTCTGGCTGTCACCCGTGCTGTCAGCAGAACACAGTCACTGGGTGTGTGTGTGTGTGTGTGTGTGCTTAGGTGCGGACAGCTTTTAAAGTAATAGAGTCAGCAAGTTTACGCGGAGCACATTCATAATGGAAGTTAATGTGATTTGGGTCTCCGCCCTGGTCTTGTAGCCGCTTTTAAACATCAGGGGGTGAAGACCGGTGAGTGACGATAATGAAAACGCTTCAAAAAGCATCTCGATGCAGAAGCAGACGGCAGATGACAACAATAAGCGAAAGCAAACAGACTAACCGTGCGAGGTAGCTGGACCGCAGAGATCTGACGTCAGAAACGTGCAGTTTTATTTTCAAAACATCCGCTTTGTGTCGTTACTGGGTGGTTAGAGGATTATCTGACCACAGTCTTTCAAAAAGGGAACAAGAAGCTAGTTAAGCAGGAATTAGAGCAATTACCGTAGCCACTCAATTCGCTCATAAAATCAGACTCCACTGGTCGAATTTGAGGTGATAGAAGGTGATTCCAATTACCTTTAGAAAAATCTCTTTTTTTAAGAGGACTCACCTTTCAAAAAAAAAAAGTCTTCAATTGATCAATTGGCAGGATAACACGTGGAACAGACCGTAGGGATGTGTGAATCATTTCATCCAGTTTCTCTAGTTACCAACTCAACCCTCGCGTTTCATATTTTGCAGTGCAATTAATGTTCACAGGCGTAGGCTGCGCACAACTTTCTCCACGATTCATGAAGCCAGCATAAATATATTAAAATACCCTCAAGCACTTTCAGCATAGACACCTAACTAATTAACACACGCACGCACACACTCTTAGAAAGTCTTGGGCTTTTTTGCAGGGAGCGGTCACTTCCAGCCATGCTTTGGCAGGAAGTTTCTGCCTCCTGCAGGCGGCCAGTTACCGCACACAAGCCTAATGATGAAGGTTCCATTAAGGAAGTCACATGCTGCCTGCACTCTCGACTCCCTTGCACGACAGCCTGTGTTTTTTCCTGCCTGTCAATGCCAGGAACCCATTAAGGAGCAGTGCTGGGGATGCCGCGTGAGGAAACAATGTAAGGATGGACCCAGCCATTGTTTCTCAGCGGTGCACCTTGAGAGATGTCCGGTGCCGCTGCTTCATTTGCAGTTCAGCCTCAGTGCAAAACCTTGTTAGCCGTTGCTGGTATGCAGCGTTAATTTTCCTTAACAACAACAAAAAATAAAATCCTGGACTCATAAATCACAGCTGTGACCTTAACTAACTCCAAGCCGCATCCTCGCCAAAGGCTATTCTCAGGCTAGACTTCAGTGAAGTGCCATTTAGAGGATGAATGCAACACTAATCTCAGAAAGAAGAGTTTATAGTAAACAAACAGCAGCTGTTTTTGTACGTTTAATTGCCTTTCATTCAACTTTTGCTGTGTTTTATTGCCTCGACGTTCACAGCAGTCCCTGTTTCGCTAGAAAGTAAAAGGCAGGACGTTGTTCCCCACCCAGCGAGGAGTCGAAGAACAAGGCAAGGCACTGCAGTTTGCATTGTTCCTATTCAATTCTTCATTGTTCCCCTCGTAGCCCACCTCAGAGAACCTCGTCCAACTGAGCCCACCCACTCGCGCCATCTACCATCGAAATTCCTCAAGAGCATACCTGCCATTGCTGGATGGCTGCACTGTTAAAAATGCAAATCTGAGTGATGAATAGATGCATAGATGGCGAACTCCCATCTTTCCCACAAAAGAATAAGAATAGAACATTAAGGCAGCCTTTCATTTGGATTTTTGAAAACCAAAAAAAAGTTGGAAGATGGAGCTTCTGATTAACTTGCATCAATGTTGGGTCCTGTTTTGTGTTTTTAAGACTTTGAGGTACTGTAATACGTCTATCTTACTTTAATGCTTGATTCTGGAATGACTTCTCAGTAAATCTCCAGCAAATTAACTGGCTGGCAGTAATAAAATGAAAAATGAAAGACATGTCAAACCAAATGTTAGACACAGATTGAAAGTAAAGTGAAGTGCCTGCACCAGTTTGCCAGCGTAAACTGGCGGGTCAGATGGGTTCAAAGTCTGAAACCTCTTGAGATTCAAACCAGCCGACATTCCTTATTGAAAGATGAAAGATGTCTGTCTACCTTGCTGCCGCTCTGTGGCTGGAGTCCATAAAATGGACCCGATCGGCTTCAGGCGAAAGTAAAACTCTAGAATAATGAGCCAAAACACTGACGTCAACAGAATCCAAGTGGTGTGAACACTCTTTGTCATGCAGCTTGTCGACTCTGCTGCTCTACATCTACTGTGCTTTCACTGGTTTTCACAATCTGAAGAAATTAGGTTACTCACAGAATCTCTCCCACCACCACAAATCACCCCGAGGACCACGAGCACACTTTCTTTGAATTCCTCGTACGAGTCTCGCAGCGCTGCTGTGTGTTTGTTTCTGCTAAGGTTTTATAAGCTCAGCTCTCTGTGAGAAGCTGCGGTTTTCCAGGGCAGATGCTCCGCTGGGCACGAAAGGGTACGCACCTCCAGCTGACCCTGGTGGGCGAAGTCACCCTCGTGCTGACGTGATAGGCTGAGAGACGGAGAGCTGTGAAAGTGTGGCACATCTGAGGAGGGGTGTGTCAACACAGAATGAGATTAGCAGTCGTATCCCTGGGCCTTCTTCGCTCAGCTGTGTGTGTGTGTGTGTGTGTGTGTGTGTGTGTGTGTGTTCTCAGCATGGGGGCTTTTGGCTTCTCTGACTGGCACATTCAGCGAGTTTTTTGGGGGAGTCCCTGCTCCTCCCACTGCAATGCTAAGAAGCTGGAAAGCTCCTTAGCCCGGGCTTCGCCCACTTATTCGTTGAAAGAACATCTAAGCGCGGAGATAAAACAAACAAGACGAAAAAAAAAAAAAATCCAACCTGCTTCGCCCCGCGCGGCTCAATCAAGAGCACACATGTGCGCGTCCTTCAAAGCCCGCGCACGCGTACCTCCCCTCGGAGTCTCTCTTTTTCCAGCTCTGCGTGGACTTTGAAGTGGATCCGCGTGTCTTGGCAGCAAAAACCCCGACACCTCTCTATCCTTTTAAGCGATCGGGCTAAACGCAACACACACACACTCCAGGGCGAGTACGTCGGGGCGCCGCGAGGGCCAACGCAGGCATTTACGGGTTCAGTGGCGCCTCACCAGGAGCCCGGGGATGTGAAAGTCTGGAGAATGTGAACCACATGGGGGCGCCGGGCGCTCGGCCAGCCGAGAGAGAGCAGGCGGGCATCTGCTGGCAACGGCCAGCAACACACACACGCACGTACGCGCACGCACCCACGCACACACACACACACACAGCTATATTTTGATCCATCCAGCTTGCCTTTTGCGAAAACAACCTGCAGCACACTGCCAAAAACACACACACACACACTGACACACTCACACATCACGATTATGTTTGTGATGCCCTGTTGCGTGCCATGTGGTTTTTATTTTATTTATTTATTTATTTTTACCTAACTTGAAGCCAATTCATATTAATCACCATCACATCCATTAAACAAAGCCAGAATCTGTGACCGGACCAGTTGTTTGTCTAGTGTATGTGGGACTTGAAGGGAAGAAGAAAAAGATGAGAGCAGGTTTCATGATCCAGAGTGAAGCAAGAAAGTGTCTTTTTTTGTTGCTTTTTTGTTCTGTTTGCTGAGAGTGGCCATCCAGAGATGTTCACTGGAGTGGCTACACACACTGGGTGGGCCCAGTGTGTGTGTGTGTGTGTGTGTGTGGTTCTGCGCTTCAATACACTTTCCATCAGATTAAGCTGCCAGGGCTTTCTCTATACACTTCAACCATAAGCTTGCCTTTAATGGTCCAGTTTTGCACTACATGACCAAACAGCGCTAATAAACAATTTATGACATCTTGTTTTCCTCCAGGGGAAAAAAACAAAAACTTCATTTGCGGCTTTCTGAGTAGTAATTAGAATCAGAATTATCCTGATGGCACCAGCTGATAAGCAGAGTGGTTTAGATTTGTCAGCCTCAACTCTGCACACCACATCCATTTAGAATCAAGGTCACATATTTCTACATCTTTCACCCCGACAGACAACATGAATATACTATCACAAATAGTCTCCTCTGCTCTTCAAACTCTTCACGATGTGGACAAATAATACTCGCACTTGCTCACAATTCAATGACGGTGAAAGTGAAAAACAAATAGTGTCATTTCCTGAAAAGTCGACATTTCACCGATTTGCCATCTGACTGTGTCTATTTGCAAAACCTGACATCCCCGGCACCCTCAACGCCTCCCAACGGCCACCAGCATGTGTGCGGGTATGACTCACCTCTCTGCACCTCCAAGGAAATTAGATGGACGCACAAACATAAACATGCACACAGCTCAGCGCGGCGCAGCGCAGGTCCGCAGAGAATCCCTGTCTGCATAAATACCAGCCTGCCCTTTAACCTGTGTGTGAAGGGAGGGTTCTTAATGTCAGCCACACGCTTGTGTGTATTTTTCGCCCTCTTAAATAGCGCAGCCCGGCCGACCGTGGCCGATGCCATGTGGCAGGCGGGCAGAGCGGAGCGGCGGCCGAGGCTGCCTGCGATAAACATGCAGGCCCTGAAGAGAGCGGATGAGATGGAGGGAGGCGCGGTGCGTTTGCACGGGGACAGGACAAGAGAAAGGAGATTTCAAAGGTGCGGTGGAGGGGGCAGAGGGGTGGAGGATAAAACCAGATCCCGAGTGCAGCCATGCAAAAGTTGCACAGCCGCCCGCTCTGACTGTTGCATCCTCTTTTCATCCAGCAGCACTCGCTACTGACCGTGCTGCACGAAGAGGGACGGCCAACATGTGGAAACAACATCCAGCTGAATTTTTTTCAGGCCAGAAAGGAATTAGATAGATAGATAGATAGATAGATAGATAGATAGATAACTAGATAGATAGGTAGATAGATAGATCGATAGATAGATAGATCGATAGACAGCAGTGTTGGGAAGATTACTTTGCAAACGTAATTGGTTAAAATTACAAGTTACCCTGTTGAAAATGTAATAGTAGTCTAATTTCAATTACACTACTATTAATACTACTATTGTATTTAGTTTAGTTACATTAAAAGTAATGTAACTAATTACATTCAGATTACTTTTCGAAATTTTGAGTCAATGTTCTCAACTGTTTAGACAGTGTTAGTCTTCCAACAGCATTCAAAACAACTAGAAAAAAATAACAGGCAAAACAAGGACAAACTTCAGGAGCTCTTATTTTAAGTCAATAGAATCAGTAATAGAAGTGGTTAAAGATGTCGACAAGTACAGACAGAACATCCCTTTAAAAATTAAAAAGAGTAACTAAAAAAAAAAGAGCAAGGAATGAGAATCTGAAGGAGTGCAGACGACTTCCCTCCTCTTCTTACCTCTGCTGTCTTTCTCCTCAGGATCAGAAAAACATGCGCCAGCTAGATCACCGTAGACGAGCCCTGTCTCGCTCTTCCCAGGGCTCCTCGTGTGTTTACATCCGCATCTGTCAGCCGGAAAACACCGGCGCGTTCGGTCCACGTGGACGGAGTTCTGCCTCCACCTGCGTGGGTTTGTGTAAATGCGTCCCAGACAGCGATGAGCCGCGCGGCGCCGACTGAGAGGCGGAATACTACGCAGCTAGAGGGCAGACAGAACCGGGCTGAAGCAGGAGAGGAGCGCAAGGGAGCAGACTGAGTAGGATGGAGCAGCAGCAGCAGCAGCAGCTTCCTCACATCACAGCGGGCCGGGGCTGGATACACCCACCCACCCACCGCCGCCTCCCTCGGCAACGCACCGGGTGGGAGTCGCTTAGACAAGCCGAGGGAGAAGCCCCGTTGGCTGCACGCACAGATCGGATCAGATCTGATGTATGCATGTATGCATGGCAGCCTCTGCACACACGCACATAGTCATGGAGGATCTCATTAACCCCCTTTTTTTGGTTTCTCTCTCTCTCTGTCTCTGTCTCTCTCTCACACACACACACACATGCACACACACGCACACGCTCTCTTGACTGAGCGGAGACCAAGTGAGACGTCTTCTGGGGATTTCAGTGAAAATAAATAAACAGGCTGATATGGCAGCAAGCTGCGTTCACGTTAAAAGCAGCCCTTGATGAGCTGGAGGTGGTCGCTTCTCTAGTCAGTTAGATGATGAATTTTGCGATTTGAGATCTTTTAAATCATTTCCCCCCCTTTTGACCAGAGCTAAACCTCCAAGTTAAACAGTCATAAGCAAAAGGAATATAGAGTCGATATTAAGCAAACTGAATTAAATTAATAATAGAGATTATAAAGGAGATCCAATTATAGCTACTTACAGAGAGAAACACGTCTCCAGTGCCTCATCTTTCTCTGCTAAGGTTCATTTTGGTGAAACATCCACCAGTTTTCAGGCTGTGGGAGATTAAACAATCGAAGGCAAGACACTTTCTGTGAGTATGTTTGCACAATTTGCTTACACTTGGATGAGCAGATTGATTCGACTGTCTCGTCGATTACATGCAGCCTCAGCTGGCAGAAGCTTGACTTGAACTGAAAAAAATATATATAAATACAGCGGAGTCTGAGCAGAAAAGCTAGACTAGCTTTTCACTGCATCTGGACAGCATCAAGTCGGCAACGTATTTTACTCTGCAGGTATGAGGACGATATCAATCCATCAAGTGGACGAGCAGTTCTGAGAACGCAGAACTTTTTTCCCCTTTAAGCTATTCATCAAGAAAGCATGACGCTGACCTGAAAGTGCGCAGGTCTCGCGTTCAAAGGGAGGCATAGTTCTCATACTTGGAGTGCACCGTTGCCTGTCGCTCAACATCCTTTCATTTTCCCACCAGTGACCGCCTCTGAGGAGACGGTATAGGCTACGGGAGGGAGGGGGGGGGTTCTTTAATGTCCTGGCCGGGGTCCTTTGGCCTTCAGCCCACGTGAGAGCGCTGTACCTCCAGGGAACAAAGGCTTCCTTGATGAAGCCCAAGTCCACCGCTCGGGGTATAGAGAGCAGCCCTCGTTACTATCCCGGGTTGAAAGGTTACATTCTTGTGGGAGTGGCCAAAAGGTGGTGTTCTTTGTGATGTTTGCATCCACCTTGCGAGGCAGCAGAGATTTCAAGTCTATCTTGAAATGCTCCAGTTTCAATGGCCATTGGTAGCGTGACTGCGGCAGTCAGCGGCCGCTGAGCTAACACAGAGGAGCCATAGGTACGCTTTAGATGAATAGAAAAATGATACTTCTGTGAGCTTGTAAACAGTGATGAAATTGCAAAAGCTTTGACCAAAGGGTGAGGGTTCAACGTCACGGCGGCACAATGTGGTTCGCTGCAAGGCTGCAACACTCATGAAGTGCACCAATGAGAACCCTTGTACCGTTCTCATCCGACTCTGCTATACCTGGGACACAATCACATTGGCTCGCCTTGAGTTTGACAGACGGAGGGCTCGACCAACCACCTTTAAAGTCTCCCCTTCCAAAAACATTCCTGCTTAGACAGACATGTGGCAGGGGGATATTGTATATAACATTCCATCTAGCATTTACGGCTAGCACTTACTCAAATGAATCCTAGCCAACTTTTTAGTTATGATGTTTCTTTTCTTTTTCATAATTTGCTGCTTTCTGCAAAAGTAGAGCTTCAGATGCTCCGATGGCTGGTGTTGCCCTTTTTGAGGCAGAGGTAAAAAGGTTGCCCTTGAAGGGAAGATTGTATCGAGAGGTGCTGAGTGAAGTGGAACTCCCTAATCCCCCTTTCATGCATCTCCTGGTTAGATTTCAGATTGGGGGAGGCAGATAATACATTTGCTTCTCCAGACCGAGATAAATTGCATGGCGTTTGTCAGAGATTTGTTTTTTCCAGTCTCAGTTTTCATGCAGCATGGGTTTTAAAGACCAAAACTGACCATCGCATCAAAAACAAAAACTGATGGCTGCAAAAGAAACATGTTCTAAGGAGAGGGATGCTGACCGGATGCTGAAGCTACATTTACTACATCAATACTCTAGGTTGTACTCCCATCCCACTGTACTGTCTGCACCACTGCTACAGCTAGCGGGATAAACAAGAGTGGATTCTAGAAGCCGGGACCTCGTATCTCATGTCCAGCAATATCATCTTAGCTGCTGATGCTGCTGACCAAACGGTAACTCTGCAGCTGCCGCACCAGCTCCACCAGCAGCAGCTGCAGCCGTTCGTCCCGCATGCATTGCGATCCAATTGATGATCGTTGTATGAAAATGAAAAACGACGCAAACTGTCATATCTCGATTTCACTCTGCTGTCAGGTGCCGCAAACCTCTCCGTTTGCTCGTGCCAAAGATAAGAAGAAAAAAAAAAAAAAACAGGAGCACGCCAGCACTCCGTAGCGCTGCTTCAAATCAACAAACCACAACAGACACCAAACGCGGACAGAATACTGCTGCTCCCGCAACGGAGCGATCAACTGCTGACTTCCGCGTGTTTATTTAGCGGGAGAAACGTGGAATAGTATCTTACCGTGAAATTGGTGGAAGGACCTGCCTCTGCTGCCGACTGACAGATGAGGAGATGCTCCGGAGAGGAAGCGTAAAATGATGCTGGACGGTCCAGCCACCGTCTCCGCGGACAATGTCGCCCCCTGTCGGTTGGTGCGCATGCCCAGTCGTGCACATCGTTTTTTTGGTCTGCGTTTTTTTTCATGTTAAGATTATCTGGTTGTTATTTATTGAAACTTACAGAGAGCTTCATTTTTTCATATTTTCATTGAATGATTTGTTTAACAAACTGCAAATTGCTCAGCGACAGTATATATCCCCATATTACCACAGGTTCGTCTCAGTTGGCTTTCCCTATTAAAATAAAAACCAGATGTATGGCAACAAGACATAAATACACAACCCTGTGTTATTTTAATGTAAATTGCTAAAGCCACATGTCATAACAAAGCGAGTGGTTTAACCCGTATGTTTTGCCTTCAAATCGTCATAAAAGCTCAGTCAAAACAGCACCATTTTTAGATTAAAGAGAAAAAAGGTAATAATATTGTTAATCGAACACAGATTTTCATATTTGTGGCCTGCGCGTGTCGTATCTCCAAATCATTGTCCTCGTGCTGTTGAGTTCTCCATGAAGATTGACAGGTTGAATTCAATTTACATTGAATTTCCGTTCACGTTGTTGAATTAAAAGCAGGAGTTGATTAATATATATATATATATATATATATATATATATATATATATATATATATATATATATATATATTTTTTTTTTTTTTTATATATATATTATTCAAATTGTCACTGGCTTTGCATTGTTTTAGCATGAACGTTACGTAACACGGTTCCTTCTCCATTTACGGAAAGATTCGTATTATCGGGCAGTTTACTTCATGCTTTTTTGTTATATGTATAACTGTTCTCTTACGGCTGACTGTATCGCTGTATCGCTAACAACAAACTTTCAAGACAGTGTTTTTTAAAAAATATATATTCTTTCTATTTTTTGAGGAAATTGTTTTAAGTGTTGACGTCGTGAAGCGCAATATACAATGATTCGTATCTTAGCAGATGACTACAGATATGGCGTCTTTTACGACCCAATGGGTCCTAAATTAAATAGGTGTCCGAATGAAAGCCTGATGTGTGAAATTTTAATCTTTATATTTATATGTATCAACAAAATTCACAGATCAAAGTCAGTTACCGCGTTACTTTAAAACACATTTTAGGCCAATGGTTGTTTTTTCCCCCTCTGATATTAAGGCGGAAAGTGTTGAAGCCGTGCTATCGTTTTACCGGCGAAGTAAGAGCCAGCAAACCTTCGAGCAGGAAAAAGCGCCAACTTATGCCGCACGGTCGTCTCCGTTGTACAGTCAAAATGGATTGCCTATGAATTGTATTTGACTTGAATTTGGAATGAACCCCTACAGGCTACATACAACGCCGGAGTTACCGTTTGACTTATAAGGCAAGTTTTGAAGTGATTCTCTTTCTCCTTTGCTCACGACGCGTTGCCCGTTTCCCTCCTCCCACTTTGCCGCACCGTTTTGACCCAGTTTAGTCGCCGCTGTCTGCTAACTACCCACCACTTCCAGACTAATGTGCGACATTTGTCACGTCGTTGCTTGTCACCCACAATAAAACCGCTGCTGCTAATGGAAATAGTTACCCCGAGTTAAGCGGAGCTATAAAACTACAAGTGGACCACTAAGTTAGCGTTAACACTGCTAACGTGTTCACATTATATAACACATGCTTTCGCCTCGACCCGCGCTGGCTGTGAATGCGCCACGGTTGTCCGAAATAACTTCAAATGAATACGTCGACTTGGTCTTAATTTCCGAGCTGCATTGACTCGGTGCGCAGTAACTTTCATTTTGAAGTCATATGGCGCCTGCGGACATGTGTAAATCGTTTCCCCTTTCCTTCCAGTAAGGTGTGCTGTTGCATCGCTTTCAAAAGGAACCTGAAGCGGCGGCGGCGGCGGCTGGGAGGAAAAATGCCCGGTTTGCAAGGTGAAAATATCGTGGCGGCCCTCGGGAGCCCCATCAAGAGGAGCAAGCTGTCCCTGAAGTTCCTCCAGAAGAAGGAAACTAAACGGGCCCTTGACTTCTCGGAACCGCAAGCCGATGAACCCAAACTGGACAAAGCAGCGGAGCCCGACGCCGGGTAGGTTGCCTCCGCAGTGCTGTTTCTGTTTGGTTCAAAGTACAGTTCTGCACTGTTATTGACCGGTTTCGTTGGAATAAGGCGTTGCCATTCCACTCAGTGGTAGTGACGATTCCAAAGTCAGTGCGCATGCATACATCTGACGATCTGCGCGTTCATGGCTCAGCAGCGGTGACCAGGTGGTGCCGTGCGGGTCTCCATTTCCACCCTCGCCGGGTCTGCTGCTTCCTAGTGAGAAGAGGGAACACCTGGTACCTTTCGTGGGCCTCAACAACCTGGGCAACACGTGTTATTTGAACAGCGTCTTACAGGTGAGCTGCAGCAATATGCAGTAACAAGTTGCAGTGCGTGAATGCTGAAAAATGATCATGTAAAGTAGTATTTCACCCGGTAGAGGCCAAAGTGAACACATTTTGTGCCTTTTTGTGTAAATTTTAATATGCGTGTGACTGAAAGAGGTATTGAAATACATTGTTTGGGTGAAAAAACAAAACCAAAAACAATCACTGAGACTTTAACTTAACTTCAACTTTCAATGGCTAATTTCCTTGCTATCTCCGAAGGTGCTGTATTCCTGCCCTGGGTTGAGAGAAGGCGTTAAGAAACTGTACAAGCTCTCCAAGAAAAGAGACAATACAAAGGAAGAATCGCATAAAAACACAGAGGTGAGTGCAGAATAAATATAAACAAAAAAAAACACGTTGCCTTGATTCATTTTAGACCCTTTTTTTTTTTTTTTTTTAAGACTCATCTTTGATTTCTGCACTCACATTCTCAGCAGGCAGAAGCGGCTGCCGATGCTCCACCGGCTCAGATGGAACTGCTCGGGAGCTTCAACAGTCTGGTGACGTCGATGGAGCAGCTGCAGTCTGGATTCCTGCTGAACCCCGACAGCGTCAGCGAAGATCTCGCCACTCCGCCTCGAAAAATACTAAACACACTCAGGTAATGAACCCAATCTGGCCTATAACCATTGTCAACAGATCAGTGCACAAATCTGAAGCTGTTTTTTCGTTCAAGAATAACTGTTGACCAACAATTTCATCCACGCATTATGTTGGAAAAACATTAAGTACACTGTCTCCAATGTATCGAAGGGTGATTAGCTTCATAATAAACACATCAGTATATATTAACCTGCATTATTGGACATCTATCTTGATAGCTGACCCATGTTCTGTATTACTTTGGGTGCAAGAGAGCAGGATAGCTGCCTCCTTACAAATAGTCCCACTTTGTAGGTACATTAAATACATGCCTATCATTAGTAAATAAACACACAAGTTGTCAGTCGGTCAATAATGCAGTGCATTCTATTGTGAAATTGTGAGTCTGATTTCGTATTCTGGATTTAACCTGAATTGAACTTGTTCAAAGCTGAAAAATGAATGTGAAAATATGGCATGACAGATGCGTTGTTCTATAATAATAATAAACTAATAATAATAAACTATATTTATATACAAGGTTGTTGCTTGGCTTGAATTCAATATATTTGATCCATTTTAGAAACATTTAAATTAATTATCACCTTTATCTAATTTAAATCCTATTAGTTTTGTAGCATTTTGACTTGGTCACGTGAACTGATGTTGGCATCATTGTGTGTTTCAGGCTGCTGAACCCCATGTATGAAGGTTTTCTTCAGCATGACGCACAAGAGGTGTTGCAGTGCATCCTGGGATACATGCAAGAAGCCTGTGACACCATCAGGAAAGAGCAGGATTCACGTCCAGTGGACAGCAACACTGAGATTGAACCGGACAACGGAGCCCATCCAGAGTCCAGCGGCCCTGCGACAGAACCTGTCAGCGAGGAGGAGAACCAAGTGAGCGGCAAGAGGAAGAGCGACACCGAAGTGGGAAACGCCAAGAAGAAGCCCAAATCTGCCAAGTCTAAGAAAGCGGAGGATTCAAAGGAGGAGATGAGGAGTCAGCCTCTAACTCGCTCCAAAAGAAGGTCCTCCAGCGACGTCACGAAAGGCAAAGACGGCGAGGGGGAGGCGGAGGCGGAGGACAAGGAGATCAAGAAACTCCACAAGGAGGAAGAGGAGGGAGGGGGCGACGGCGAGGACAAAGGCAAGAAGGCTTCGAAGGAGGCAGACGGGAAGACCAAGAAGAAGGCCAGGCTGCGGTGGCTCAGGCCTTCTGGCAAACAGCCCAGCATTTTCTCCAAGTTCCGCAGCGTGGGCAAGATCAGCTGCACCACGCCCAAGAACCCAAACAAAGCTGAGGAGAAGGAGGAGGAGGAGGAGGAGGAGGAGGAGGAGGACAAGAACGGGCTGAAGACCAGTGAGGAGAAGACTGGAGAGGAGAGACCTCCTGAAAAGCTGGCTGAAGACGAGAAAGCGGCAAAGCTACAAGGTAGGAGCTCACTGCTTCTCCAGCTGAACTTTACCTTTACGCCTTAATTCCAGAATTAACTCATAAATAAAACATTCACGGCATTACAAAAAATTGTTGCGTTTTATTTTATACTCTCGACGACGCAACATTTGCACGAGTTTCTGGTGATGCAGATTATCGCGTCGCACTGAGTGACGTCAAGACAAGCGAATTATCCTCGAGCTGCGCCGTCCCTCCAGTTTAAGTCACTGGACCAACGTCTCAAATAGCGCAGCGTCTGCACTTGTTCAACGATGGAAACATTGAAGTCGGATTAAAGTCTTCATGTTTTCTGCATTCTGGTCCAGACGACCTGGATCTGATGACGCGCCTGTTCCAGGGTCAGCTGGTCCTGAGGACTCGCTGTCTGGAGTGCGAGAGCTTCACCGAGAGGAGGGAGGACTTCCAGGACATCAGCGTGCCGGTGCTGGACGACACGCCCAGCAGCCCCGACAGCCTCTCTGAAGGTGAGCGCTCGCTGCTCAACAATGTAGCTCCACCTGCAGGGCGGAAGCGCGCAATGCACGCAAGCAGAGGCGCTGAACCCGTTGACCCGCTGTCTGCTAATCTGAAATCCTGTTCGCTGCACAGCAAACATGCCGGCTGTGGTTAATTAGTATTAGTATTATAAGACTACGGCAGGTGGACTAATAGTCTTGTCAGTGTATAGAGAACACTGTGTGTGTGCGGATCTACACACCCACACACACACACATTTACACATAAAAAGTGTCTTTCTGGACTCTGCAGGAGTCTTGTTGCAAAACGTGTCCCTCAGTTTGTCGTCCACTAAACAGCACAAGTCACGACCCCCCCTCTCCTCCTCCTCCTCCTCTCTCTCTCTCTCTCCCTCCTCCAGTCTCTCCGGACCCCAAACCGGAGCTGAAGACGCTGACGTGGGCCATCGGCCAGTTTGCCTCGGTGGAGCGCATCTGTGGCGAGGACAAGTACTTCTGCGAGACGTGCCGCCACTACACGGAGGCCGAGAGGAGCCTGCTGTTCGACAAGACCCCCGAGGTCATCACCATCCACCTCAAGCGCTTCTCCGCCAACGGCCTGGAGTGAGTTACACCGGCGGCACCCAAGCGTCTTTCTGCCGAGGGCCGGTTTTAATGCCAGACAATGTTTTCAGCGACTTCAGCCTTGAAGGTGTTCAACCAGGCGTTTATACAATCAGTGCCATTAAAAGGAGTTTGAGTTTCGACAGTCCCAGTTTACTCATTTAGTTTTAAGTCGTGTATCACGTGACCAAGACAAGCATAAGGCTGCGAACCAATCAAAACAGCTCTATGACCCATTTTGGGTCACAGGCCACCAGTTGAGAGACGCAGAGTTGGTGTCCCCGTCGCATCCTAGAAGCTTCGTCGACCCTCCTGAATTCTCAATTTGAATGAATTCTAATTGGAATTCCATATGTTGCCCCCCCCAGACTGGACCCGTACGCCGGCCTGTCCAAGGTCAACACCCCTCTGCAGACGCCGCTCAGCCTCTCCCTGGAGGAGTGGTGCACGCGGCCGGCCCAAGGCCAGCGCTACCAGCTGTTCGCCGTGGTCATGCACAGCGGCGTCACCATCGGCAGCGGCCACTACACGGCCTTCGTGCGCGTGTCCGACGTGCGGGACGTCAAGCTGGCGCAGGAGCGAGCTGAGGAAGACGAGGAGAGGAAGGAGGAGGAGGAGGAGGAAGAGGGCAAAGCGGAGAAGACGACGAGAGACGAGGCGGCCGAGTACGACGACGGCGAGGTGTCGTTCAGCCTGAACCCCAGGAAGGGGGCCGCTGGCCTGGGGGCCAAGAAGAAGAAGGCGGGCGAGGGCGGCGTGGGGCTGCTGGGCGGCCAGAGGAACCTGTCCAGCTGCCAGCTGAGCAGCGGCAGCAACAAGAACATCTCGTCCGAGGGGACCAGACGGAGGAAAACCATCAACTCCCTCAACCCCAAGACCGCAGCAGAGGGAGCCAACAAGGAGCCGGAAGCTGCAGCAGAAGCAGCAACAGCGGCGGCGGCGGCGGCGGCGACCCCGGCGGCGGAGCAGCAGGCTCTGGACGGCCTCCTGCGCTACCAGGGCAAGTGGCTGCTGTTCGACGACTGCGAGGTGCGCGTGTTCGAGGAGGACGACTTCCAGCGGGCCTGCAGCCCCGACACCAGCCAGGCCTCCACGCCCTACCTGCTGTTCTACAGGAGGACGCCCAGGGACGCACCCTGAGGGGGGGGGGGGTTGCCAGTCCAGACAGTCCAAGGACAAGGAGGGATTGTGATGTCACAGCAGAACTTAGTGCCTAACTTACTGAAGAGCTTTAGTCACCTGGAGACCTTCTCAGAGACTTTTAACTGTGGGCGGCAGACTAGGTGAGACTAACTAGAATCTGTCTTTTAAACTAGTGACGACTGAGGGCTTTTTTTCCTTTTTCTTTTTTTTATAAATGTTGCCTCTGTGAACATTAACAGTGGGCTGCCTTTTTTCTTTTTATTCCCCCGCCCTTCATGTATGCTGGCTTCTTCTCGTCGTCCTACACTCTACTTTTCATGTCATTGCTGTTTTTGTTTTATTTTGTTCAGTTGTCTTATCCGTTCTGTTTCTTTTCAAAATCTGAAACGCACTTTTGAAGTAAAATTAAAAAAAAAAAAAAAAGATTTTTCCAAGTTAAATTGCATTTTTTTTTTTTTTTTTTCCTGCTCACACACACAACTTCGTACAGACTGCCCGGCCCCTAAATACGACACATGAGTTTTGCGAAGTTTCTCAGATTCTTTTTAACCCTGGAGTTCAGGGAATTGAAAGTGTATATTTTAACACCCACCTCCTCTCACAGCAACTGCTCACTTCATGCACTGAATCTACAAGTCAATCAATCTATGCAGGGAGACTCTCGGTTGGACACTTCTTTCACACTCATTCATTCCTTTCAGCCTAACATGCTAAATGTTGTCTGTACAGAGCTACTTCATACATGTTTTTGTAAATACTCATAGTTTTAAGTACAAGGGTTGTTGAGACTGTCTCAGTTTTTTTTGTTTTTTTAGTGTGCCAATTCAAATGAACTCTTCTTACTGTTGTATCGTCAGAATCAAGCTGCCGTGTTTTTATAAAGCTACGTCATGAATTTGTATTAAAAAAAAACCAAACCTTTGTTTATCCTGGATTTCAATATGCATATCTGAGGCAAGCAGGTTGAAATGAACGATCCAACTTGCACCTACATGTTTATGTAACGGTGTAATCGAGACATGGATGGCACTGCCTACAGTCTTTACACAGACCCGGGTTCAGGCGGATGTGTCATGTGGAGACGGTTGTTGAGCATCACAAAATCAAAACGCTCTTCGCTTGTGGACACATTTCTCAGGGCACAAAAATGTCATGACCCGCCTGACGAGTCGCCGACTGCACTCAGAGTCCAAGAACGGTGATTGAATAAAAACTGAATTCACCAGCAACTGTGTAACCGGGTCTTGTTCCTAGTTGTGTTTGCTACAAAAATTTGATCTCAATTAGAGAGCCTTGAAAAGAAAAACAAACAGTTACAAGGGCTGATAAACGTTTGAACCAACCAGGTTCAGCCTTCAGGCTGTAGTGTCTAATTCCAGCTTCAAACCTGTAGCTAATAAAGTTTGAACCTTTTCAAACAAACCTCTCATATCCGGCCGTTCATTTTCCCAGCTGGAGAACAACAGTATATAATACAGTATAATATAATACATTAGAAAAAAACAACAACAAAACGATTCTCAGTATAACAATTAAACATTAAAATATTTATTTAGTAAAATATTTAAAACAAAACTACATAAAATTATACAAGGGTGTTTGAAGGCCCTAACTTTAAAACATTCAAACTACAAATGATAGTAAAGCATCATGATAAATTATGGTACCATTTTTTGCTTGTTTTCTTCCTTTTCTCCCCCCCCCTCCCCATTTTTTTCTGAAATTACATTAATTTTTTTAAGTTGTAAAATGCATTGCTACACTGTAATAAAAAAGTGCACACATGAAATTGAATTACACAATTTTTTTTTGACACAGTACATTATTAAATACACACCTTGGCTTTCAAAACTGTACCCTTTCTGTGGAAATAATAAAAAAAAGTTTTGGCACGACAACAAACCGATAAAGGGCTGAATGAGCATTCTTAGTTTTCATTGGCTGTTTGTCGGATTTGTTAAGAGAAGACTCAAGTCATAAGAGTGTGTGAAAAAAGTTGCATAGGGACAAATACAAGGACTTTTCCCTCTTTGTGCGATAAATGACCAGCAAAAATTAAAATACTTTTTTTTTTTTCTTACAAATTCCGAGTCCTGTCTTTATTGTTCGAGAGCCACTTGTTCGTCCCTCTGATTGCGTAACAGTTTGTCTGTAAACAACTTAAGACACTGGAATGACGTACCAAGCTGCAACACCTCCCTCCCTCCCTCCCCCTTCCCTCTCTCTCTCTCCCTAAGCCAACGCCCAAAAACACAGACCCACCTCGAAGACGCTCTTATTTACACTCATCAATAAATTAATATTGCAATTTCTGTTATGTGTGTGTGTGTGTGTGTGTGTGTGTGTGTGTGTGCGTGCGTGCGTGCGTGCTTGCGTCTCACGGTGTGTGTCTGCCTGCATCGTCTCCATCTTCAAATGTCGAACCTGCGAAGACTTATTCTGCTGAAGGAATCTCTGCAAAACAAACCAGAAACAATTTTTTAAAATTTGGATAGAAAAAAATGATTACAATTTTATTTGTTAGCATTTATTTGTATTTCCAACTAAATTTTTAACTTTCATTTTTTTACTCTGGGCCATTGTTATCATCAGACATAACAAAAACATTTTTGTCAAACATTAATTTATTTTAATCCAAAACTGTGAACAAACATTTTTAACACAACTCAAAAAACAGTGGGACCCCAATACATTACTAATGACAACTGTAATCCTAAATAGCCATCTAGTACGAGATCATAGACTGATACAAAAATTAAGTTGTGCAAATAGGGAATATCTCATAACAAAATTGTTAATAAAAGAACTATATATCTTCAGATTTGCTCAATTTGTTGCAGATAACTGGTCATACAGACGTCGGACTGGCTCTGGGAATCTGGGCATCATTTGATGTTTTTTCCCCACAGATGTTCTGTTATTAGAACAACAATCCTCAGCGTGTTTTTCGAGAACATGGGGCGACTGTCACAAGTTTCACTGCAGTACAAACAGATTCAACAAAACCGTCATACACATGCATGTACAATTGGTATCGGTGTTGTGGTATTGGCACGCATTTTATGAGTACTAGTGAAGTACTCGACCCCGGTATTGGTACCGATACCGGAATCGGTATCTGTGCATTCCTGAAAAAAACAAAAAAAACAAAGAAAAAAACTAAACTGTTGGCTTAGTGCTGCTGCATAGTATTGACAAAAGCTTTTGTGTGGAAGAAAAGGGAACTGCGGACTTGTATACACAAACACAGGGACAGACTGTCAGCAAACACCATGTGAAAAGCCCAAACTACCTTGTCAAGCTGTCCGTTTGCTGCGTGAGTTTACAGGAGGAAGAAAAGCAGATTTTAATATTTAAACAGTAGTCTCTCTCTCACACACACACACACACACACACACACACACACACACTAAGCTTTATTCAGCCGTACCTGTGTGAGTTAACCTGCAGCACAGGTTTATAAAGCTGTGGGATCTTCCTGTTGATGAGGGGCTGCAGCGCCTCCTTCAGCCGGTGGTAGTTCCTCTCCAGCTCCCTCTGGTACTCCTTCTGGTCTGGACCAATCAGGCTCTTGTTCTTGCGCAAGGCGTCTTCGCACCTGCGTCACAGAGGCCCATTAAAAGGCTGCGACTTTTAGATTAGCCGGGCGTGAGGGGCCCCTAGCGCTCAGGAAAGTGACGATGAGCGGCCCGAACCTTTTAGTGAAGTCTTTGAAGCAGAGTCGCAGCTTATTGTGGTGCCTGTACAGCTTGGGGTCGCTGGGAATCTCGGACAGGAACACCTGAGCCACTTCCAAGGGACCCTGTGGGAAAGACGTGGCACGATGAGCACCGTGCGCTCACCGCAGCATCAGAGGAGAGCGCGTTTGTTTCCCTGTGGGCAATGGCAGAAAGCATGCAGTTGATAAAACATGGGACTTGACCTGGTTGACGGTGGTGCCCACTGACCCCTGTAGGACCATCTGCAACATCTTTGCATCAGCGGGGTCTTGGTGGGTGGCGAAGGCCAGCTCTTGAGTCTTCTTCTGCATGTCCTCAATTGCCACCTCAATGGGTGTGGATATGATCTGGATTGTGAAGAAGAGACGAGCCATAAGCGCAAGGAAATATATATATATATTGATTCGTATAAGTACTTGTACAAGTATACAAGAATGTTTTTGGTTCCGTCCATCTTTTCATACAGTCAAAGGTTGCAGAGCGAAGTAGTGAAGTTTCCCTCCAGTGATGACGTGCATTGGCTGAGAGAACACAAGCGTTCACCCACCTCCTCTTTGTGGATGATGTTGATGCGCGTCTTGATGTAGGGGAAGGCGTGCGAGGTGGTGAGGATGGTCTTCCTCTTGAACTGCTCGTGCAGGTCGCCGTGCGCCCGCCCGTCCAGCGTGAACGGCGTGCAGTAGACGAAGCGGCGCAGGTTGTAGTTCTTGTCAAAGTACGTGATGCGGTCCTTCATCTCGTACGTGTCGAAGTACGGCTCCACGTAGGTAATCTGGATGAAGGCCTGCGGGAGGACGAGGAAGCAGACGATCAAAATTGAGCTTGTACAGCCCGCTTACCCAATACAGTGACACGCTGCTACCTTATTGGGGTCGAGCTTGCACTTGTCTACTGGGTTGGAGTCCTTGATGACTTCGACCTGGTCCTCTCCGAACCGCTCGCCATAGAAACCCTGAGAGAAAACAGGACCGAGGCTTCATCGACAGTTCTTTCACAGAGCGTGCACGCAGAGAGAGAGCAGGCACGCTGCTATTTACCTCCAGCCTGTGAGAGATTTCGGCCAGCTTGGTGATGGCAGGTTCTTTGTAGACAAACTCCTGCTCGTCCAAGTCGCCGAACTTAGAGCCGTAAAATCCAACTCTGAAGTAGGTGCCAAACATCCTCTTTCCGTCCTGCCGGCAACATAAGACAAGAGTCAGTGTTTGGGAACTTTAACATTGAACTCACAGCGTTTATTTTTGCAAAACGACTTAAACAAGCGCTCAAAACACAGCAGCAATATTAAATTCTGTGCGATGTTTTCAACAAGTTTCTTCTCAGGCAGACGCTGTAGTACAGTGACTGACAATCTTTCACATATCTGTGTAAAACCACATTAATGGCCAAAAATATACAACGTTGTCAGAAGGTAAAATATCAAGTGGTTGTTCAAACTTCTCCTGGAACTCAGTTCATTCTGGTGTATAAAAGCGAAATAAAGCAAGCCAGAGACAGAAAGCAGCCAAGAGAGGATGATTCACTTCTGTTTCCACATTCAGCCCACAGTAACCGCAAGTCTGGTCTCAGGAAAATGTTCAAATACTCCTAAACCGATTTATTATGTAACACAAACTTTATTTATGTTCCCCTTTCCGGAGCCTATGCGTACATGGACTCAATTGCTGTGTTTTTACAACAGAAGAAGTAAGGCTCCATTATCAAAGGGGGGAAAAAAGCTGCTGAGTGGGTGGGTGCAGCGACAGAATGAAGGAAGCCTTAGAAATCTAAGCAGAACAAACGGAGCTAAAACACCTCGAACCAAAGCTTCAACCCGACCAACCTGAACACTAACATGCATTTTTGCTTTGTTGTTAGGTTTAATGATGTGGAAAATTAACCAGAAGGCCTGTGCATGTTAAAACACATATACTGCTGCATTGTACGTCAAAGAAAGTAGTAATAAGGAAACACTGTTTACAAACTGCATAGATCTATTGTTGCCAACTTTCATGAAGAAAAATAAAGGACGCCTCCCACAGTGCTCGTGGCCATGACCATCACAGACCAGTGGCTCGCCAGTAGTGGAAAATCATACTTTAAAATAGTGTTTCAAAAGAGTCTATGGTTCACATAGTTTAAACTACTTTGTTACCAATAGACATTAGAAATAAGATGAAAGTTTAAATTGGACTGAAATGTTTTCATTGAATATGTTTTTTTTTTTTTTTTTACACAAAGGAATTAAATAAAGAAAGCTAAAGGAAAAAAAAAAAAAAAAAAAAAAAACAAAGCGATCCTGATTCATAGTCTTGTCTGCGCAAGCGACGCAGCCAGTACGCAGTTGTTGTCAATGGGTAGATGACGGTTTTGAACGCAAACTCTATGGAAACGAACGTGGGTTCGAAAATAGATTTACGTTCAATACAACTCAGAAATACCAGATAAACGCCGTCCCGTATCGATTCAAAACGGGACGCATCATTTCTATGGCGAATATGGGACAATTCTGTTTTTTAAGGGACGGTTGGCAACTGTATTTGATACTTCACTGCAGTGCACTGCACACAAGGACAGGTTTGTCCACCGCGCTGGGAAGGGGGGTTAGAATAGCCCTTTCTGGCTCGCAAACACCAGGAATATTAAAGCCCACAGTTAAAATATTTTATATATATATAAAATTCCAAACTGTACTCCAACAATGCGCGATTTTATGCAAATACGGCTGAGGGTGTGGAAAATGGAAACGCTCCATTTTTGGGAACCATGTTCCCGACTAGGAAACGATGAATGTGACTTGGAAACTACTTTGACAGTCAGAAAGCACCGGAGGTATAAGCAAGTGAACAAATGAGAGAAGTCTGTGTATAAGCTGACAGAGCAGAAGTTAAGGATAACATAGATCGAAGGCAATGGTTAACCTGCTAACCTTTAGGAAATGTTAAAATATTCTTTACACCAACAAAAAAAATCCTGAAAACTCAAGAAACTTACCACAAGACACAATTAAGTAAAGTGGGAAGGAAGGGTCAGCAACCAGCAAAATCAAAAAAAGGAGAAAACAGAACAAATTTAATGAGGATTGGGTTCCTCCAGATAATCAGAATCAACACAAATGAACTCACACAAAAAAGTGTCTCCTAGTGATTGTGAGACAGAACAGAAACTCATCATGGAGGATTGAGGCATGCAGATGCAGACAAGTTTATCGAAGTAAACAGAAGATCCACACCATCAGAAGCACACCATGCACTCCTCGGTGCATCTCCCAGTGGAACAGAGTGCTCTGTTCATTTCATGCAGCAAACCATGAAAACAATGGTTAATACTGTTAACTTAAGAAAGGAATGGATGAAAAAATAAACACCAAAAAAAAAAATCAGGGTTCGATTTAGTTTAAAACCATAAGAATAATGGGGCAACAACTGATCAAAAAGAATAGGTTTTAATAAAAATGATCAAGTAATTCAAAGATTACTATGAATTAAGAGCTCTGACAGTCTCAGAAATTTAGTTCCAGCTTCAACCCAATGCAAGTCAGCAAAAAAAAGAAAGTGTCTTATTCATGGTGTGTGGCGAAAGCAGGATGACATCACACCAGGGTGAAAAATGGTGCACTGAAATCGAGCCCTGTTGATGAGATGAAGATTGCGCGCGCACTGTGTGCGTGTGTGTGTGTGTGTGTGTGTGTGTGTCTTCCGACTGACACAGGGGGCAGGCAGACAGGAGATGAGTACAGAGAGGAGTTTCGACTGTGCAGGTGATGCATTCAATGAGACTGGTCATTAGTGTCACACACTGTGGCAACCCATGCACGGCCTGCCGACACTGTCACGTTACAGAAAATAAAAAAGCTCCTCCTCCCCGCCGAGAGGAGGAAGGAGGGCGGAGAGGGGAAGAAAATACCAACAAACAAAAAACGGTGGCAGTGTTTGCCGAGCGGGCAGACAGTTTGCGTTGTCTGCGGATGTTAATGGATCGGATGTGTTTGACAGAGCAGGGAGAGCACCCGAGTGCCCCGCGGCTGGTGAACGTGAGAGATGAGAGTGAAATAAAAATGGCATAAAGTAAAAATAACAAAGAGAGAGAAATAAAAAAATAATACGAGAAGGGCCAAGCAGGAACCGTTCAGCCACCTACCTCCCAGCCAGTACTCTGTGTGACAAAGAGAATACAGGACAAGTGAGCACACACACTCACACACAACCAATGGCATTTGCACACACACACACACGCACACACACACACACACACACAGGGCCGTTGCAGTGAGGAGACCCAACTCCCTGAAAGCAATCCAGGTTCACGAGCTGCAGAACACAGCGACTTGGCAAGAATAAATTGACGAGTGAATTGACTCCTTTGGATGGAGGAGAGTCACTATGAACGCCGAGACAGTCATAACCCTTCCCAAACGATAATATCACATCATCACACAAGGAAAACACACTGCCGCCCACCACTTCATGCATTTTCTGTTTCTCTACAAAAAGCATGCAAGTAGGAGTGAGCCAATAAATGAAAAGAAAACTCAAACAAAGAAATAAAAACCATACAAAGTTGTCTGGCTAGACGCCTGGCTAAACCGCTGGGATAGTCTCACTGCTTTGTTGTGAGGATTTGAGAGAAGTCCAACAGTATTTGAGGAACTAGAATTGCTCTAGTTGACATCATAGCATCCAGCTAGTGGGGGAAAAACACCTGTGCGGCCCCCTAAAGGCTTGAAAACACATTGCACATGACAGAATGCGACACTCCTGACGCCGTTTCCTCGTCACTACAGATCTGGTAACATGCTCTACTTTCAATCCACACTGCTGACCTGCACACGAATCAAGGGAACGATGAAACCCGGGGAGCGATCGTGAAGGCGCTTCACATTTCCAGCGCGCACACACGCACACACACAAACATACACAAAATGCTGCTCAGTCTCGAGCGGCGAGCAGGTCCTGGCCATGCACGGACTTACCTGGTGGACTATTTTGCCAAAGGCCTCCTGCAGTTTACCGTGAATGGTGGCCAGTTTTTTTGCATCCCGGTTGGCCTCGTGGACGGGGATCAGCACCTTGTACACTTCGTTCACAGCCTCGTACATGCCGGCCTGGGAGGGAGAGAGCCACAACGGTGCACGACCGATTCAGCAATGTCACACATTTCCAGTTGTGTTAACCTCTAAACTGCATGATGGTGTCTTCATTTGAGCATCAGGTGAAAACATTCTGTTTTCTAAATACTTGGCGTGTGCCTCTCTCCCGCCACTCACCATCGAGAAGGAGGCGGCGGCCTGCTCCAGGAGACCGACCAGGCCGATTTCAGTGAAATATTTCCCGGAGCAAATCCCCTCCTCGTCTGGCGACACCACGTCATCGGACACTGCCGACTCCTCCAGCACGTTGGAGGAAATATTCTGTGTACGCGCGCAAACACGGGAAGCAATTCACGACCCGTTCGTAAAAAGACAAGCAAAAACACAGTGCGTGCACCCAGCTGCGACCTCTGACCTGGAAGGTGACGCATCCCACGGGCAGGTACTTGCGGTCCTCCAGCATGCTGAGGTATTCCGCCACCAGAGCGGCGCTATGCACCAGACACTGAGCCGCCTCGGCGTGGTTGTTCCTCTCAGAGTGCTTCCCCGCCATGTTCTGGAGCCACGTGAGCCGCAGGTCCGGCGACGTCTGGTAGCCTTTGGCGATCCTGCGGCAAAGACGGAGGCGGGATGTGACGGCAAACTGTTGGGGGAAAGTCGTCGGCTCGCTCGCGCCAGCATTCCGTACCTGTACATGAGATCTATCAGCATCTCAGGGTCCTCTTGGTGCTCCTTCATCTTGACTGTGTCAGAGAGGATCATGTGCAGGTTAAACACAAGGTCCTGGACCTGGAAGCGCACAGAGCCGAGTCCTTGAGTTACTGCTTTCCGACACCGGGGCGCAACAGAGCGCAAATAAATCAGTTTGGTAAATTAAATCAATCATGACGCGTGAGAATTAAGTGGGTAATAAATCAGTGCCTGGTCCGGGAAGGTGGTCTCCCTGAGCTCCAGGTCCTCCTCAGCGTAGGTGAGGATGGTCTTCAGGGAGCGACGCAGGAACTCCTCGTTAAAATTCTGCGACGTCCCCACCAGCGACGACAGAGACATGGTCACCTGCATCTTCACCCTGGCAAAGTTCTGAAGGTGGGCGGCCAGAGAGGACAGATGAGAGTCAGAAAACACAGCAAACCATGAGACCGTCTGGATGGCGAGAATGTCCTGAATTTCATCTTATTATTTCTTCAGATTTTAGCAGAGCTAATTTCAGCTTGTGTACTTCACTGTTTATATCTTTGCTCTTGTTGTTTATATTTTTCTCTTCAAGTACTTGAGTGTCGTTTATATTTAGCTCTTTTTATCCTTCAGTACTTTTGATTTTTTTCTTGATTTTCATGCTTACTGATGACTTCTAAAACTGGACCTGAGTACTAATTTCGTACCACAACTGTAAAGTTGAGCTGGTGTCATTAAAGTTTCTGAAGTCCTTTCTTCCTTTCTGCAATAAAACTGCTACTTTTAACATTTATTAGATCACTGACATTTTTTTATGTGTGTTTATTTTTTACACCAGCTTCAACTGATCTTTTTGTGGTAAAGTCAACGATGCATTTGGCCATGACACCCGTTACACGGCTACAGTTCCGGTGAACTACTTTACTCCTTGGTAACGTGAACATGTGGAACTGATGACAAGTGTGAACTCACATTTCCGATCTCAAAATTTTGCCTCATCAGGAGGTAGAGGGAGGCGCTGGCGTGAGCCCTGATGGTCCCGATGCTGCTGCTGCAGCTCCTCAGGAGCCGCAGGCAGAGGTCGGCACACTGCTCCGTCTCCTCCTCGAACAGCAGCTCCGGAAACTGCACGGCAAAGCAAAACCACATCACGCACATACACTCCAACTGAAGGACAGAACAGGAGCAAATGGTGATGAAACATTGCAGGTGCAAACCTTTGACACTAGCGCCCGCTGCGTCGCAAAACAGTGCTGCAGGTAGAGGGCGCTCTGGTTGCAGGCCATGCTGTGGAGCAAAACTTTCAGCACTCCACCCAGAATGCTCTCCTTGGACTCAGTGACCGACACCGTCTGCGGAGGAAGGGAAGCAACGGCTGTCTCAGGATGGGAAAGCTTGACTTGAGCAGTATTTTGACCCTCCGTGTGTTGGGGTTTCCTGCCACTTGCACACCTGAACGATGATCTCCAACGTGTCGAGGATGATGATGTTGGCCTCTGTGGCGAGGTTGCCGTCGATAAGTGCTTCGTGCTCCAGTTCAGCTCGGGTCCTTCAATAAAATGAACCAAAAGGCTTCATTAGCTGAGGAGACTTTATGGAAAAACTATCAAAAATGAAAATAAACATAAAAGCCTTGAATGTCCCTTGACGTGCAATATAATCACAGATCCTGTGTTTGGAATCTGGATTTGTAGAATCTTAGCGTATTACCTTGTTTTGATACATTTGGGGTCAAAAATAGCCAGAGTTATATTATTACCATATTCTACTTGTCAAGCCTAATGCATATTTGACGTGGCAGGATGACTCAGTGGTCCTCACATTATAATCCACTGAAACAATACCTGCACATACTAGGATCTAATTCGCAAGTGGCTTTAAAGATCTGACATTTTTATAATTACTGCCTATTTTATTATATTATGCAGTGAATTATTATTCACAGCCAAAATGGCTACGTTTCATGATCTTAAACTAACACGGGTAGCTTCCATTGTCTATAAATCAAACATTAAACCGCTAATAAAAGGAAAAGTAGTAGTAGTGGGAGCATAACACGGTTTTTTTTTTTTCCACCAGCAGCAACCAAGGAGTCACACAAATCTGAACCCAAAGACAAAAAGCACACTGGTTAAGAAGCAATACAGACCCACTGCAACCGCTACCAACCCCGGAGACAGGCAATGTTACCAGAACAGGAGGACTGATGGGAGGGGGATGAGGGGTCAGGGGTCAGGCCCAAGATCAGAGGCTTTCTGTCAGTGCATTCATGCGCATATATGAGCAGGGTCTACGATAGTCACCTCAAACCAAATTAGCCATGAAGCTAACAAATAGTAGCTTGAACCAAATCAATGCGTTTCTTTGAACGAAACAAACAAACAAAATGTATTGTTGTGTCGACTGCAACCGTCAAAAGCTCACAAGCATGTGAATACACCAAAAAACAAAACAAGGAACTAAAGCGGGAGGAGGGCAAAAGGAGCACACACCAAATGTGAAAGATACAGTACCTGACTGATCTGTGACTCCTACATAAACACACAGCAACGTGAGAGAACAAATGGAAATTAACAAAAAATAAATTTAAAAAAAACGAAGGCTGAATTTACAAAAGAACAGAGAGAGTTAAAAAAAAAAAATATTACAAGGAGAGCAAAAGGCATCTTTTATCACCAAAGTCCTAAAACAAGACAAAGAGTTGGAGGTTTGCATCTGCACGCATCTGCAGCCGCTGGGCAAACACAGCGGTTTTAGCATTATGAAACAATAATAAAATGTGTAAATGTGACTCTGTTCTGATGTAAATCCGGCAAAACAATGAAAAAAATGAATGAATGATGGAAGGGTTTTGGGAAGAAAGGCGGTCTATTTATGTATTTATGTAACAGTGATATTCTAGAGTGGATTAGATGACATATCTCAGCCAAACCCTGAAGCAACACATTAGTATGCTTTATAAAATTACAGTTATCTTTGCATTTAGAAAAAAAAAAAATTGCAAACTTTTTTATACCCCCCTAAACTCTCAACTAGTTAATGTTGGTGGCATAAAATTTAAAAAAAAAAAATGAACAAAGTCAAAACATTAAATATATTGCCTCTTGTGCTTATTTCAATTGAGAAAATGGTTTTTACATGGCTGAAAATCTTTCACGTATTACACAACATGTGCCGTGTGTTGCAATCTGGGTGTTGTAATGGAAATTGCGGATTATGGTTTGTTCTTTGAAGTGGTTCCTTTCAACGTAGAAATACTAAATAGGCAGAAAATGGAGGGAAAAGCTTTCAGGTTGATATTGCGATGTCACATTTAATCAAAGACGAAGGCTTGGAATGAGCGTACTTGTCCATCTTTTCGCTGTTCTGCCGCCAGTGGGTCATGTCCTTCCTCCACCGCAGGTTCTCCTGGCTGCCAAAAGCGCTGCCGGATGGACTCCGCTCTGATTGGGGAAGACACGAGTATTTACTTTATTTTCCACGAGGGGAAATAAGGAGTGTGTACACAGTCAAACGTGACTGATTTGGATGGACGGCTGCTGATTCAGCAGGTGCAGCCGTGTGGATGTAGACTTTGGAATGATCCTATTTCGTCTGAGTTCGTCAGGCACTTTTTTTGAGAGACCGTTGCTAAAAATATTGCGTTACTGCAAATTCTTCTATTCTGTTGACATGGACATTTCATTTTGTTCCATTATTACATTATATTGGTGATTTTTTTTTCACTTGTGAAATCTTGCACATCCGTGTTGCCAACCTCCAATACGAAGCATTTTAACCAACCAATGGATTAATTATTCTATAAGTAGTTTGCTTAATTTCTTTTCAATTCATATTTTTTTATCTTCTCTATTGCACTACAAGTTTCTCCAATTACGTACATTTCCTTAATGTGGAATAAATAAAGGCATTCAATTCAATTCAATTCAATTCAATTCCATCAACATTTAGGTACGAGAGAGGTGAAAAATGTGGTTAAACTGAGAAGCCACTGCACCACGCTGCTCCATAAACAACAGATGATCAGGCAGTGGAAGCCACTACAAGAGGCAAACAAAGGCTGATGCTACAAAGATTAGTGCTGATATTGAAGTAGCTGCAGTTTCATCAAAAGTGAAAGGAATGTCAATATTAAAAGATGACCATGTCTCTGAAGCGCCTGGCTAAATGAGGGCCAAACTGGGACTGGTCTACTTGAAGGTGACAGTCTCTTCTGCCTCTATGTCTTCTTCAGCGGACAGATGCCTGAGATAAATGCAAAGCTGTAGGAAGAGTTCCACTTAGCGTGTCGAGTTACGTGTCACCCAAAGCGCGTGGCCCCCCACCTAGCTGTCCTCGGCTGCGTCGCACCATCTCCTGCCGGGCCCCGATGCTGCCCAGTATGGCCTCTTCCAGCTTGGCCTTCATGTCTTTGGACTTCTTAAAGGTCAGGCTGTTCATTCGTTCAAACGCCTTCTTCCCCTGCATTGTGAACACAACATGGGCCTTGTATCCGTGACGCAGAGGGCGGGCGGGCGGGTGAGCGGGCGGATAGAGAACAGAAGCGGGAAAAGTTATTGACAGCACGGCAATCGACAAGCAAAGCAGGTTAGTCGTACAGAAGCTGGATTTAAAGCCCAGAATGAGAAAGGTCGATATGGAAAAAGCGTAGCGGTAGCAGCTAGAAGAACGCAGGGATTCTTGGTTACATTTAGCACGGAGAAGCAAAGTGCACAAACTACATGGAAGCTTGAATACAGAGCTGATCACGGCACGACAAGACTCGACAGATTCGCAACGCAGCGGTGAGCCGCACCTTGTACTCGAAGCAGGAGACGCAGAGGTAGAGAAGGTCCAGCAGGCGGTTGAGCTGCGACACCGACAGGTCGTTGAACCACTTCTGGAGCACCAGCTCGTCGGCGTTCTTCAGCACCCACAGCAGACAGATGAGGAGGCTGCGGCTGGACTCGGCCAAGAAGCTGCCGTGCTGACGAGTCGTCTGGAGAGACGGTAGAGAGCAGGAATCAGCAATAATGAACAAAAAATGAAATCACATGACACAGGAAATACCATTTCTAATGACAAGACGGGGAGCCACCTGCGAATTGAGCAGGAAGCTGCTCGGTCGAGACATCGGGGACGGCGTGGAGGTGCCTGCGATCGCCATGGCGACCGTCTGGTTGATGAGGCTGTTGCCCTCCCCTTCAGTTTCCTCTCCACCGCCGCCCACTACTGCCCCTTGGGGGCCACCTGGCCGACCCCACTGGTTGTGGGACTCTGTTGGCGCAAAACAAGACGTGGATTTAAGAGGAAATCCAAATATGTAGATTACCAGTCAAAAGTTTGGACAAACCCTCTGAATTGAATGTCTTTTCTTTCATTCTCATGACTATTGACATTGCAGTTTCTCACTGAAGGCATCAAAACTCTGTATGAACACACATGGACATGGACAACGTGTTTTTCTTTGTTGCATAATTACATATATCTTGCTCATATATTTGATGTCCTCAGTGTCTATCTGCAGTGTAGAAAGTTGTAAAGATTTAAAAAAAAAAAATAAATAAAAAAAAAAAAGTATGACAAGGGGTATCCAAACTTTTGACTAGTAGTGTAGTTTAACAGTGCAACTAACTTTTCAGATGTGGCACTGCAAATCCATGCTGAAAATCTCCCATCTGCTTAGTTTTTGCTCGGTTGGAGCAGGACGAGGCCAAAACGGAGAGTGCAGTGGTAGGGAGAGGAAGCCACCAGCGGGTGGTGGGGCATCACCACCTGCCTCAACTGGCAGCAGAAAAATCGAATTGGCTGTTTGAGTGTGATGGGCGTTCATCCAATGACAAATTTGTTTTGCCTCCCCTTTTCAATCAGTGTCAGTGGGTCAGTGTCAATGGTTTGAGAGATGTGGCATGTCTACATGTGTGAAACCTTATTTCTGGTGCGTCAGATTAACTTGCTTCCGAACGTAGAGTCCAGATTTATTGTCTTCCGTATGATCAACAAACATTAGATTTGTCTAGTATGAGTTGAAATTGTGATTATTAGCCGAGGATTTTGTGTATTTATAAAAATGCACCTCAGAGGGAAATGTTTTCTAAAATAGAGTTGATTGACTAAAAGAGAAAAATTAAAGCCGGATAAAGTGACATCAAAGCAGCCGGTGCATTATTTTTATCTTGTAAAAAAGCCGCATGACTCATCTGCCTACAGTAAATATAGACATTTCTCAAAGAACTAAGTGATAAAAATACTGAGGCGATCTTAACCTTTACCAGTGAAGTCATGGAGCTGCGGTAGTGCTTCCATGACGATGCCGATGAGGGGCAGGTACAGCATGGCCACTCTGGCCTTGACCTCGGGGTCAGCGTAGCGAGGGTCGGAGTCGTGGCTGGAGAGGAGGTTATGAACGACGCTGACCACTTTTTTGTGGAGGCCAAACATCCTACAGTGACGGAGACAAAGCCGCACAGTATTTCAGTCGGAGCGTTGGAGGAACAACGGACAAAACAAACAAACGCGCACACAATGAGATGAAGCCGCACAGCCGTAACTCACAGCTCCGGCCTGCTTATCTCGCAGCAGCAGAGGTTTTAATGTGAAAACATCAATCCCGTTTGCCATGAAGGTTTTACTGGCTTGACGCAAATTCAGACATTGTTACTAATTAATTGGAACAAACAACCTTTATCAGTGGCACTCACTTGGACATTGACACGTTCATCTCTGAGCCAGCTGAAGCTACATTCACACTGTGCATTTTAATACTCAAATCTGAATTTTTGCTGACATTCTTTTTTGTCTGTTTGGTGAACAGTCTGCTGGCCCCGCAGTGACCCACATGTGTGGAAGTCGTGGCGACTCGCGTTCACTGAAGCAAACACGGTGTTGCATATGTACCAGTGTTTACGTTGTTGTGCAATCAAAGCTGATAACACTGTGTCATGAAGCGACAATTAGAAGATTTCACTGTCTTGCCACTGATTACCTCTAGATCCAGACTGTCCTAAAAAAAAACAAAAAAAAAAACAAAACATACTCTTAGTTAGGGTGGTATTAATGCAAAATGTACCTACCCTTCATTTTCTGGATCTAGTATTACTGAGAGTTGTGACAAGACTAATCCAGCCAGGAAGTGTTGCTCCCTGAAGGGGACAGACAGCTCAAACATGTTGGCAATCTTCTGGTCCTGGACGTGTGTGGAAAACCCAGAGCTCTGAGAGGGAGAGAGAAAAAAAAAAGACACTAACGAATATGCCAAAAAAAAACCCAACAACAACACACAACTCCCTTTTCCGTTGCAAAAACGGCTGCCAAGTCGATGAGAAATATTGTTTACTCTGGAAGTGTGAGTGGCTGTGCAGACCTGTGAGGTTGCCGAGGACACAGAGGGTGACGGCGAAGCAGGCGGCGTGAGCAGACTGCAAGGCAGGTTCAGTGTGACGTAGTGTTCGTGGCTGCTGACGATCCGCAAGAAGTCCAGTCTCAGGGACTCCAGAGTTGGGTTCTGCAGAGCGTAGATCTTGGTGGAAACCTTGGGGGAGAAAAGCGCACACACTCGGAGATGTTTTGCTGTGTTCATACTGTAAGTGCTTCATTTGAGTCTCACAACCAGCATTATAATGATCTGCTTTGTAATACTCGTAATATTCAGCTCCCGCTAATAAAACCCCCTACTAATGCTTCAAGGAGGAAAAACAAACTAAGATGATCCACCCTCTTTTCGCCCACCAGCCTGTAAAGAAAACAAAAATGAGACAAAAATATGTTTGAAAAGATAACAAATGTACCTGTTTCCAGTAAGCCTTGATTAAGGTAAAGACAAAGCCTCGGTCCATGACCGACAGCAGATCGTTGAGGAAGAAGGCAAGACTGGTGTTCAGCCTCTCCACCAACTCAAGGTCCTGATTAAAAGACAATAAAAGTGTTGCTGAGAAAAGCTTCCATAGATGTGTACAAATGAGTGTAACAAAGGGCCTCAAATGAATTGTCATCTAAATAAAGTTAAGCCTACACTCAATATCTGTCAAAGAATTTTTCAAAACCTTGAAATGCTAATTAATTAGCTCATTTAGGTTTACTGTTCATTCTGGATGACAGTACAGGTTAACTCAGTATACAGGTACTACCCAAAATTTAGAATATCAAGTAAAAGTTGTTTTATTTTGGCAATTTAACATAAAAGATGAAAACAACAAATTTTATTGAACCATTCCACGCAAATTGACATCTCAAGCAATTCCTTGTTGTAACTTTGCTGATTAAGATTTTCAGCTTATTAAAACCACAAACCCACAAACTCAGAAAATTATTATAAAATTTGAGGGTTTTTTTTTAAGATGCAAGACCTGATCAGCAAAATCCAAAGAAATAAAAACTTGAAATATTTTTTATAATATGTCAAATTCACCTTTGAAGTTGAATTGCAGAAATACAACAACCTTTTCGGGATATTCTAATTTTCTGGGTAGTACCTGTACTTCTTAGAATGAGAACGGTTCACTCATGGTTCACAAACGAGGCCTCTGGCTTGACTGACCTTCTGGAAGCGAGACACGATGTCACCAGCGATGGTGCTGACCAGGGCCGTGATGTCATCCATGAAGCGTTCCGGGAAGCGGTTCTTCCTGGGCGACTCTAATCGCTCAGTGAAATACAGGTGGTGGATGATGCTCTTCACCTGCGATGGAGACGGGATAAAACGTGTCGTCGCGGGAACAATAAAGCCTAGCAATGGCTAAAATGATATCAAAAAGCTTCTTCTTTTTTTTTTGGTTTGGAAAAGGCGCCTACCATGAGTTCAAAGAAAAACCAGGCCTGCTGCAGAGCACCTTCCCTCACACTTCCACTGCTCACCACCCACTGAAGGGCCAACTCTTCATGGAAGAGCTTGGGTAGATGGTGTAAGTAGAAGGGAAAGAGGTCAGAGAGGAAACAACAAACTCAGAAAATATTGTGCAATTTTCACTGTTATTATTATATTAGCATTTCTTCACAATCCTTCTATTTTCTATAAAAAGCGATTAAGTTCATTTCAGCTCCTTCACCCTCAACACAGTAAATCAACCTGATTACAGAAACTTTAAAGTTGAATAGAGAAAAAGTTATTCAAACACGGCCGGAGTGGAAGCTAGCAACCCAGAGAAAGACTTTCGAAGCAGGGAGAAGAGTTTATAACTGATTTAAGAATTCAATCAATAACTCGAATTGATTTGGAATTGTGCTGTTATGCAAAACCAAACATCTAACACAGTCTGGCAATTACACTGGCTCCAATGTCCAATGTCTGGTAAGTCATCCAGTGAGCATAAATGATATAAGACTGACTATGGTGACAACATAAAAATGAATAAAGTTACATCCTCAAAATCCTTCAAAATGAAAAAGTGCCTGCAGCTGGACACTTCACATGAAAACTAAGCAACCTTCATCTGTTGGTGTGTAAATATTAAAATACTGAACATTAGCGAGCCTTACAGCCTTATAGACTACACATTTTTCACAGATGACTGTAAACTAATGATTGTATACTGAAGGGAAAACAACGACAGGAGACTTCCCAGATGGTTTTAGCCAGACTGCGTTAATCAAAACACAACCAAACGATCTTGTGCGATTTAAAAACAAAACAAAAACAAAATATATATATATATTTTTCTTTCACATTCAGAACAAGAGGCAGCTCAGGGGACATTCAGCATTCAACACGACCACCAAATACGACATGGACCAGTCCACGGGCAACACATTCACAGACAAGACAGGCGAGGAGGCGAGTAAAAGAGGTGGGCGGGGTTGGCTCCTCCCCCGGTGCAAGTGGCTCTACCTTTTTTGTGGGCAACCGTCCTGTTAAAGTTTGCAAGAAACTGGCGCTCTCAGTGTGCGAAGACATGCGATTGCCACAGCGCTCCATGGCCTATGGGTGGGATGAATGGAACGGTGACAACAAGGTTAGTGGGAGGAGCAACGGGAGCGTGGGGTTGCACCTTTCTTTTGCCGTCCTCAGCACACAGGGGCAAACGTGTCTGCTGAGGCTCACATCTACTGTACATATACAAACACGCACATACGCATGTAAACACACACAGATTCACACTTGACATTTCGATGATAACTCGCACATACTTGTCACAGATGAGGACGTGAAACAATAAGGACGCTGGATGGAAGCATATCTAGATGAATGATGAAAGTCTGACCTCAAACAGTCGTATGATAACAGTAATAGACGAGACAAATGCAAAATTGTGTTGTTTATTTTCCTGAAAGGTCCAGTATGTAGAATTTGTCTTAATTTATAATTTTTATATTATTAAAAGCTTAACGTACTGCTCATAAATACATTCATAAAAGTGTGTACTTGCAGTTTAATACAAGTCATTTGGTTTTCCTACTTTTGGATTGGCTCTCATATACATATAAGAATAGACATAGAGCAAGTGTCTTGCTCCTAGTTGGTTTCCATCTTGCACCATCGTTTTTAGGGAAGCCTGCCTGACAGTGCCCTATGTATGAAACACGCTGTCAGGGGGCTTCCTTAAAGACTTTACACACTGGACCTTTAATGTTACAACCAAAGTTGCTGGACGATGGCTTATTTTACATTTTTCTAGGAAAAAGTAAAATACTTCAGAGGCTGGCGTGTAAATGACACGCTAAAACAATCACTCATGGCATGTGACAATGACAATACTGGACAAATGATGAATTAAATGGCGTTATCTAGATTTGGTTTGTAAGGTTAAAAATAAGCATCAAATCTCTCTGATTTTTGATATGACTTAACTTAGACATTGGTTTTTATGATTTGTGGAATAACTTAAAACGAGTGGAAGACGTGACAGACGTAAAGATGGAGAAGCACAAAGACGACGGACGTGTTGACAGGCACACACTCGCACTTGAAGAAACACCATGCTCCAGTGACAGATGGATGCAATGCAGTTAGTGGCGAATCGTGCAGGGGCACTAAGCCGAGAGTGGAGACTAAGAAGGTTGAGTTTAAATGAAATACGTGGAGGAGGAGAAACTACTCTGCTGATTCACCACTAATCTTTTTTTCTACAACTCAGATGGAAAACAAAATATTTAGACTTCTAGAAATAAGTGATAGAGGTAAATGACAAACTGGAACTAGAATGATGGGACTTTGTTTTTTTTTTTTTTTTGGAAAGGAGTAGTTCACCCAAAATTGATATTGACCCAGCTGACCTTTTCTAATCCATGTAACCATTCTGGAGTTTCACAGACAGGATGAATTCTACCCAGTGAATACAGATACAGATAAATAAAAGAATGACACGTCCATTCACTGCTCATGTGGTGTCACTGGAAGGCATGGCAATACAATTCAACTTGAAAAGTTCATGGTTTGACACCATGTATCTGCCAAAATATCGTGAATGACATCAATGAGTAATACAAAGATGTGATTCGGCTCCTTTTTACTGCCGCCTAGGTGGAATTCCTTCTATCTGTGAAACTCCAGGACTGTTACACGGGTTACCAAGTATCACTACTGGAGCCAACACTGACAATGGAGGGTGGGAAATGAACGAAATGCCAATTTTGGGAGGACTACCCCTTTGCACTGGACTCACGGAGAAAAAAGGAGTTATGATGTCGGGAAGTAAGGATGACTCTAGCATGACGAGATACAGGTTCATGGAGGCGGCTGTGACTCCCATGTGTGGGAACAATGGGAGGAGTGTGACTTCAATTTTTACCAGAATACTGAAATATTGTGAAGCTTTGGTTTCTTTCATACCTCAGTGGTAGACAGGTCAGGCTCTATTGGGGTTGATTAATGCTGCAGAGACTGACAATATCATTCAGAATGTTTGCACAATGCTTTGCGGTGCTCAAAAGTACATTTATTAGTGAGAGATAAGTGTAACAAAATACACCAAGAACCTCAGAGAACGACCACGTTAGAAGAAAATGGCCAAACTTGCATGTGTTCTTCAGTCAAAGTGCACAAACGAACCAAAACTCCAAATATTCCAGCATCCCGTCGAGGTGAGAGGGGTGAATTGTAGTTGTCTTTTTTTTTTTTTTTTTTTTTTTTTGGAGTGCAGCAAAGTGGAGGACGGGGTATTCAATAAACCACCTGCACAGTTTCTGGAGCGGACCCAGGACTGGATCCCCAGGGGGCGCTCTTACAGCCCATGGTGTGCACCCACGAGTTGGAGCGGTCTAAGCCCTAGGCGTGCCAAGGTCAAAGGACGCAAGGCGGGTGGGAGGCAAAGGGAACAAACGAGCAGCACGGGGGGGAAGGAGGAGGGAAGGAATATTGACACGTTAAAGAGTCTTTAGAGGTCAGGACTGCTGAAACATACCAAGGGTTCAAAAACAAACAACAGAAAGGGCTGGGAGATTAGCTGCCAGGAAATGAATAAACAAAATCATCACCACAGAGGATTAAAGTGCACAGGTCTTTCTCTCCCTTTCACTTTCTTTTCTTTACAAATAGCTCCCCCTTCCTCTGAGACAAGAACACAAGGTTTAGTTGGGTATTAGCAACGGAGGAAGCATTCATCAAACAAGGGGCTGCATTCAGTCAGTGCTCTGGTACTTTGGGGTTCAATTTTAAAATTGGAAGAAAAAAAAAATGTTTCAAGGCAGGGAAAATCATAAGTTACACAAGAAAAAATACAGAACATTGCAACAAAGAGAAAACAGCAGTGGGGACTGACCAATCCAGCCAATTCTCTATGGCTAAACGGGAAGTGAAACAACGGCATCATGAATCATGTGACTCGCACACGCACGCACGCTGCACATCAGTTTGTGCAGCTTTTGCCGTCAGTTTGCTGTAACAGCAGTTAGAGAGATAAGATGTCCAAATCTGCGTTTGCGCAAAGGCTATGCAGTTCACACGCTGATGAAACAGTCCTCAGGGTCACTGCCTAAGGTCTGTAGATTTAGGACCTTAGCGAGTCTTCAATATAGATCAGCGTGTGTGTGGTCAAAATTTTTTACAGACCAAATTTTGCAAGTTTTACAAGCACTCAAACTACCTCGGCAGATTCAGCCATGTCAGGATCAGAATCTGCTCAATGTCTTACCTTGCTGCCAATAATGGAGCGGACCTCGTCGTCGGGTGACGTGGGCGTCCCGGAGATGTCAGGGTTGCTGTTGCTAAGGCTGCGGGAACGGTTGAGGTTGAGGCTGGCTGGGCGAACAGCTGAGCGAGCCATGGTGGCATAGTGAACAGAACCACCCAGCCCTCCTGGACCTAGGAGAAAAAAATAAATAAATCCATATGATTGCTGATCTAACTTCTTGTGCGACTGCATCTTATCTCTTTCTCCTACTTCCAACAGTTGACGACCATCTCAAACGCTCAACAAACTGCACGTGAAAATAAAATCCAAAGGGGAAGAACAGTTACGCACAAATTAGGATGTACAGTAGTGGAAGATATCTACCTGTTAGAGATGAGTTGGGGTCTGTGTTGAGCAGGCAGGAGAAAAAATAGACGTGGGAGTGCGAAAAAACAGCAAAAGATAAAAAAAAAAAGAATTTGAAAAGGAAAAATGAAGGCAGGCAGGAATGATAACAGCATCCAGTGAGGGTGAGTGAGGTTCAATGAGGTTAAATTAAAGGCAGAAAACACTTAAAAAACAAATGCAAACATCGAATGAAGAAAAAAAATACTGTCTACATTAACAACAAGATACCTGGAGAGGGCGAGTTGGGATCATTGCTGGGCAGCCGGAAAACGTAGTGGATGTAGGAGGACAGCAGGCCGTTGCGGCCGTGCATGTCCTGGTTGGTGTCCAGGTATTTGTGCAGCCGGTTGGCGATGGACGCCATGACCTCGAAGGATGCCTGGCCCAGATTCACTGAACACACAGAGACAAACGAGCCGCTGAAGAAATAAATAAATCCAATTCAACCACAAGTGAAAGTTGGACAGCTGTGGGGACGAATATCCATTATGTAGGTACTTGAAAACATAAGATTAGGGTTAGGGGCTGTGTCACAAATCATCAACGTCTCCTAATTAAAGATTAAAGTGGGGGAAAAAAGTTTTTGGACACCCTTAAAATTTTACTCAATTCCATGGATGGAACAATGCAAGTGCAGCATGTGTGCCAATGTTGGTGGCCGCACTAAAATAATAAGCACTTGGAGGCTGAAGGCTGGTTCTTAGCAAAGAACAGGAAATCACAAATGCATGAGGTGTCCAAAAATTTCCTTCCATCACTATATTTTCACGAGACTGATTGTGATGAACCGATGAAGTGACGTGCGCAACGCATTAAGACATACCGATCTGACCAGCAATGACAGGGGGCCGCACAACCAGCAGCACCAGCTTGTCAAGCAGAGGGTGCAGGAACCGAACCACCGGCTCCAGCTGGGAGGAGTTGAGCGCCGCGATGCTGGACTTGAGCTCCGCCTCCAGGTTGTTTTCCATGATGCGCATGTCTCCTATCCTGACTGGAAACATGTGCTCGTCCAAAGCGTGTACCAAGGCAAAGAACTTGTCCAGGTACTGGTCCTGCACAGTGAAATAGGTTGGGAATGCAACCGAGGAGAGAAAAATAAAGATTGCATCGTAATCTTCATTACAGTCATGTCAAATTGGATGGTGATAATCCTTTAAATCGTAAAGTGTCTTGGTTGGGAGAGTGACCAGACGACAAGTTCCATCCTGATCAGAACTCCAACATCACCAGTCAACGTATGTTTTCAGCAGGAAATCATTGTGGATGCAGTTTAAATTTATAATTCTTTACATCTGAATTGTAAGAAAATCAAAAGAGAAAGAAGGCCTCCACTCCAGAACTGGCTAACAACAGGCAAACTTCCTTGACTACAAGAGCACAGTAGACTCCAGAAAGTGTAATCCGTGCTGGTAGCAGTGATTTATGAGTGCATTAGTCTCAGTTGGGCTTGTAAGGACCACAGTCAAGCCCTCCACACTCCAGCCAATGCAGAGATGGAGTGGGCCTCGGTTCACCACTGGGAAGGCCAGTTTCACCCGAAAATGAACTGCTTCCAGAGAGAAAAAGGAGAAGAGGAAGGGAAAAAAAACATTCACTGACTGTTACCTGCGTGTGGATGGTTGACACAGTCACCACTTCCACATTAAACACTCCGCGATGGTTGTCTACCCACTTCATACCCGGGAGAGGAACCTGGAGTACAACAATACGAAAATGAAACAGCTGCTGTCTGAAGAAAAGTACCAGATCATTCTTATTACAGTGGTGGAAATGGGTCATACATGGCCATTAAATGATAAGCTTTAACTAGAAAGCATGAGAAAGCTGAGTGTGTCATAATGTATGTGTTTTATCTCAGTCAATCCAACAGTTAAGATTTCAAATGTCCTTAATTTTATCAGACCAAGCAGAAAAAGAACAGGACATGATAACATTCTTTGTGTTTGTGGTGATTTTATCATGTTCTGCAAACCGCAAGATTGTTTGACAAAAAAAAAAAAAAAAAAATCTGTCTTACATCAGGTGACAGAACAGAGTAGGACTGTGGTGGTTTCTCCAGCGAAACAGGCAAACAGAAGTGGCCGGTCCTAAGACGGCCATTCTGCAGCATGGGGATCCACTGCGCAGGGACAACCAACCAAAAATACAGAAACAATTATAATTCATTAAGTTCAGGCTGGAAAGGTTTGAGCAGTTTGACTACTAGAAATCTGACAGACTGTTGCATACCGTGTACCCGACTGGGGTCTCCAGAGGTGTGTTCTGCTTCTGCTGGCAGCTGACGTGGTAAAAGGTGAAGAGAATGTGGTGGTGGTCCGACAGGGAGGCCGGGAGCTTGATCTTGATCTCATCGTGGAAGTCTGGAGATCTGTTGAGATATGAAAGCAGTAAAAACTGTAGACAGGTGCACATTTTATTAAATGTCCCACTTAGCACAAAAGCTAATGTGAACTTAATTAAAGTGAAGCTTTTTTAACGGGCCGGTAATGCTCAGATCTTCATTTTGTTTCCTTTTCTTAAACTGGTGCATGAATCTTTCTGCTCCGACTTAAAGCTAAAAAGAATAAATAAACCGAAATAGCATAAAATGTACTCTGCAGGAGGCTTTCAACACATGACCATAGAAAGAAAACTTAATAGTCCGTAGAGGTTGTAGGCTTGGCAACACATTCATCTACTGTGCTGAAGCTCCATCAGCTTCCCTGTTATGAACTGGTGAAGCAATGAGTTTGATTTTTCTGCACGTTCTCCAACAAACCTCCAAATCTGAGTTGAATGGAGGCCACATACGATTATTTGAATTCTAAGCTGATTTTGTTGCTATTGCAGTAATTAACTTTGCATAATTTCCGCAGCCCGTGGAAGCTGCTGAACAGAAGGCACGGAATCAGGTGCGGAAACACAATTGTCATACAGCTGTCAACAGTGGCACGATATTCATGGGTTGATTAATTCCAGCCATGAAGCCGTGACCCCAGGGTGACAAAGGAGAACCGGCTCAAAGTTAAAAAAATAAAACCTAATGGCGGCGATAAAATTTTAGAGAGCGCTCATCTCTTGCAAAAGAAATAGAAAAAACGTATGTCAAGGACACCGGCTGACAGCTTCCAGAAGGTTGATCCAACCTTCCTGCTAATGAACCACATCAAACCTGGGGAGGGGAGGCGTGGGCGCCAGAAGTGTGAGGGGAGCATAAAACCCAATTAAAAACACGAATGTTTGCTACAATTGTGTCATGACTATTTAAGCTACAAGCCAACAGAGTCAATATTAAGATATTTTACTAATAAGGGAGTTTTCCCAACATTTTCTTTGACATCTAACTTGCATTGGCCCACATTGTTTCTGCAGATTTTACACAAATGCCAGAAGTAGTAATCAGTCAATAAAGACTCACCTGTTATGGTAGACCACGGAGGTGTAGGCTTCTTTATAAAAATCTGCACAGCTGGATTTCCCAAATATCACCTACAGAAAAGAAAATACTTTTTCCCAATATAGCCGTAATTCTGGTACTCTACTGCCAAAAATACATCTCGTTTTAAACATCTTCACACACATCAGACAACAAACTCGGCTCTGTGGCAGATGGCAGTTTAATGATCCAGCATTGAAATGATTTCATCATGACGTACCGGCATGGCGTTGTTTGGGTCCTCCCCGTTCATAAATTGCACTTTGACGGTGATGTTGCGCGCGGAGCCCTGCCGGTTTGCAAAGTTTAGACTCTGAGGGTTCACGTACAGAAGATTCCTGTGAGTCAAAACAAAAGAAACAGAAAACATGACAAAGAATTATTGCATTATCTAGTTTTGCAGTCAGGACCGCACCAAATGAGACCAAGACATTGTCAAGACTGGAGAGTATCGAGATTGAGACAAGACCAAGACTTAATATGTCAAAGAAAAATAACAACAAAACAGAAAAAAATGACCAGTATCTTTTTTTTTTAATTATTATTCAAGTTTGTTTCTAAATAGAACAGCAACATCTCTTTTCAGCAAGGTATCTTTTAATAATTTTCTATCACATTTTGCTGCTTTGCCAAGACCCGTCTTGAGACCAAGACCAATCTTGTGTACTACAACACTAGCGTTATCATATAAGACATACTTTGATGTGAATCTAACAAGTGTGAATCTACCATCGTGCATCTGAAGTCCAGCCACAACCTCCCGAAACCTTTCGACTGTTCTTTTCTTTTCAGACCTCCCACTTGGCGGTTGATTTTTTTGGGATCCTCCAGGGGATGACAAGGATTTCCCAGGCCACCCAGGACCCCAAGACAATAAACAAACTTTGCTTCTGGAGCAGCTCGACCCTCAAACCAGAGACAGCGACCTGCGGATTTACTTTTGGATCCCAATGTTTACAACTTGGCGCTGTAATATCAGTTATTCACCCTTTTAAAACAGTGGCTATATTGTGACCGCACTGACACCATTATAAATGAGTCATAGTTGTGTGAGCAGAAATATGCCGATATTTCTATACCAACTGCCTCTTATATCTTTTAACGATAATAATTATTTGGGTAAATAAAATAATTATTTGTGAGCTAACTGTGTTTTCTGCTGTTTGACCACTGTTTTGAAAGCTTCTAAAGGTCCTATACAGTTAATATGATTCATGATAACTAAATCTATGTAAAACATATTTTTGTTAAAGTAGTTTCATTTAGTGTAGTTAGCCCAAATAAAGAATTCTGAAATCAGACTAAGGCACAGAGAGCCAAGTGTAAAAATGCTTTCCAAAACTACTCTTGGCACCGTACACAAGAAAACCTTTCTGAGCGCAATGCTTCCCCTTTACAGTGTGGAATTTAACCCTCAAGGTCAAGCCTCTTTGAAAGTGTTTGATCTGCTTTACCAGCAGAGTTACATCAGATTCCACAAACTGAATTTTAAGGGCAAGGTCATTGCAGGACGTAAAAGCGCATCTAATTGGTAAATACAGGGGGCTTGGCTTGTCAATAACTATGGGAGGTGCAGCAGCGGTCTAGTAGTACAACAAGCTGCACTTAAAAGAGTAAACATGTGGTAACTTACAAGATCCAAGTGTTGGTCCATAAGGGCAATTCATGATTAGAGTGTCAAGTGTAACGCAAAAACTGATAGGGAAAACTGCAGTCAATTATAAATAAAATGTCCATTGTCATATCATGCTTCCTCCTGAAGTAAAAGTCATAGTAGATGTTTGTTGTTTCTGCTTAGAACAGAGATAATACACTAATAATAACACTTTACCTAGACTAATAACAAGATATTCAAAAAATGTTCTTGATTTTTTTAAATGTTGACTGTTGTTGTAATGTGCTGTCAAGAACATTTGATATTTCACTTTAGGAAAGAGAGTGCAACCCGGTATGGACATACAAACCGCAGTGACGTAGTGGTGCCTGTGGGGGTTTGCCCCGGGGGACGACAGCTGGAACCAAGACAAACGAAGCAGCGTGGGAATCTATAGTTAATCAGGACCACAGCCAACTCATTTCCTTCTTCAATCCCTCAACTGTCAGGACAGTTTTCAACTGAGGTTGAGTATTGTGGCGTTTGGTTAAAAGAGAAGTTAAAGAGAACTCAGAACCTGTATACTGTGACACTTAGCTTAGTCTACTTTTCAGATTTGTATTGTGTTCACTGAATGAGAAAGAACCTTGGTTGACTGGGCTATTTTAAATGTGTTCGATTAGTTGATTGGTTTGGGATTAGACTGATCAGTTCTACTAATAAGATTGAACCATAGTGGTGCTTCAAAATGTTTCTAAGAAGAAGTTTGACCCTGGGAAGACATGATTGAAATGCAATGATTGAAATACGCAGTAAAAACATTTTATTCAAAACTATTACGCAATCCAAAACTTCAAGGCTGCAGCAGCACAGCAACACTTGTGTGCCATAATGTGACCTGTCAACACAATATTATTCAGATTTTCCAGTTATCAAATTTTGTACAAATGTTTTAAATCATATCTATATTGTTAAAGAGCATTCATAAATTAAATAAAATTGAGATTAACTTATTCAAAGCAATATTTATTTTTCAGTTGTTTCATCTATGCAACATAACTATACACTGCACCTTATATGGTACGTGCAGCTTAACTCTTTTTCCCCTAAATGTCGCTGTCTTTGAAGCACAGTAAATGACCATTCAGCCGAGCAGGTCAAACAAAAGATGGGGCGCTGCTGCTGGGAGGTTTCCAACCATGCCACAAAGAACCAAATCCCAGAGCAAACAGGAGAGCACACCAGGCAAGCAACCAAACCACAAAAACAAATGCTGGCACGAATAAAGCGACATACACAGAGGTATGGGAGGTATGAGGAAAATTAGAATCATCATCGTTTCCCCTCACCTCACCGCGTTTGTTCTGAAGTAGCTGTTAGCCGGCTTCCTTTACAGTACAGTTAACAGACAGCAGTGTAGCCATCACACAGCACGATTTTGTAGTGAGGTGCCACAAAGTAAAAATGCCACAACATGAGTGTACGGGACACGATGAAATTAAAGTTAACTCTGCAACAAAAACAATTTGATGAGTTGGATGCTGAACAGCCAGAAAGACAGACAAAACGTTTCCATTATAACAGAAAGTTAAAATGGAAAATTGGTTGTGTTTTGCACAACACAATTGCAAATCGGAGAGACCTGACCTGCACGGACCAATTTTTATTTTTACAATTGAAAACGCGTGCAGGATTTACACTCTACAAGTTGCAAGTTAATTATAAAAGATCACATTCTGCATTGCCATTGCATTTCTGGGTGCATTAAAAGTGTGATACATGTCATGGTAAACGGAGAGGGGAGGTGGGCCTGATGAGGCGGGGCAATAAAATCAAAATGATGAGTACACAGTGTCCAAACTGCAACATCATTCACGCATGGAAGCCAAAAGCTGGCACAGATCGCAAGCTCATTCCCTTCTAATGCACAGGGAAGTAGTTGGGGGGTAGAGAGACTGACAGAGAGAGAGAGAGAGAGAGAGAGAGAGAGAGAGAGAGAGAGAGAGAGAGAGATGCTGCTTGGCTGATTCAGCAGGATGCTAAATCAAATTTCAGAGGATTAATTACACAGCGCGTCATCAATCAGAGCAAAGTGCGCGCGCAGGTTTATGAGGTCTGCGACCGTTTGGATTGACAATCCATTAAAAACCTATGATGGTCACTGTGGGCTTTCTGCTGATCAGCTAAAGCCTTCCACTGCAGATGGAGAACAGGGAAGGGTGTGGTCCGCAGAGGGGATTGGGGTTAAATAGGTTGGGGAGGGTGTGTGTGTGGGTGGGGGTGGGGGTGGGGGTGGGTGGGTGAGGTGGGGGGTCAGGGGGAGGGGGCAGAGGGGCAATATGTCATTTGCTCACTGCTGTGATTTGTTTGTTCAGGAGAGGGAGGGCTTGAGGGGGGATTAGGGAGGAGGTAGGGTCCAGAGCTAAAACATAGTAGGGTTTAATGATCAGCTAATCCTCCCACCCTCCTTTGGTAAAAGGGCAGTATAAAACAGAGGGCAGCCAGCTGCTCCCCAATCACTGCAACGCCGTGGGAGACTCGGTTGCAGGCAGTCCGAGAGAAAAGAGCACAGGGAAAAACCACACTACAATCGGGGAAGATGAAGCCATTGCGGCTGCCAATGCTGCTGCCAGTGCTGCTGCTGCTGCTGTCTAGTCCTACGGCCACTCTCCCTACGGAATCCACAGGTAGGGAGAGGCTCACCACGCCGCCTTCAGAGGTCTTAACTACGCCTCCGAGCCCGCAGACGGCCACCGTGTCTCGCTTTGCCATGCTGGACGACGTCCGCCTGCTCGCCAACGGCCTCCTGCAGCTCGGCCAGAGCCTGAGGGAGTTCGTCCACAAGACCAAAGGCCAGATGAACGACATCTTCCAGAAGCTGAACATATTCGACCGCTCCTTCGACCACCTGTCGGTGGTCACGTCCGAGATCAGGGAGAAAGAGGAGGAACTGAAGAAGACCACCAATGTTTTGAAAGCCAACAACGAGGAGATCAAGAACCTGTCGCTGGAGATCAACTACAAGATCAACGGCATCATGCAGGAGCGCACGCAGCTGCAGAGCAAGGTGGGCAGCCTCGAGGAGAAGCTGAGGGGGCTGTCGCAGAGCATGGTTCCCGCTGACCAGCTAAACGAAATCTCAACGCTGAAGGTGAGTTACACAAATGTGCCAAGGCTGGACTGCATGGGGAGGTGGAAAAAAATTATGAACGTAAAAATGAGGGAGCTACGGTTTGGACTAAACATGCACCAACATGTCCTTAATATAAAGAAAAGTCCTTCAGCCACTGGAATAGTTTTTCATATGAAAGTATTGGATAAAACAGTCAACTTTTCTTACTCCAGCAATGAATGATTTCTGTTTTTTTTTTAGGGTTGGAGCTCAGAAGGATTAGGGCGTCACTGTTACCTAATAAGAGTTTATTATGTCATGACGATCACATTAACCTTACGAAGGCAGAATAACTTTAACAGAGTATTTTTAAGGTTCTGCATTGTAATGCATTTAACATTATTTATTATTTTGATTTTTTTTTTAATGCTGTCAGAATCTACTGAAAGCATTAAAAAAAAATCTAATTTTAATTTCAGTTTTTCCCATTTTTGTAACATAAACAACTGCTCTCCAAAACTGTGTATTCCTACTGTAAAATTAGCGTTATTATGTTTCAAAGCTAGGGATGTCACTCTCCCTATTACCAGTCCTTGTATTATTTATTTATAGACAATAATTTTAAGGAAAATTTTGAACCTGACTTAACCTTTTCATTTTTGTTCAAAATCAAAAAGCTTGTTTTCAAAGTAAAGTCTCACACTTGTAAATTATGACGCAAAATGTTTTCATCGTGCAATATTCAGGAGGTGATTGAAGGCCAGGAAAAAACCATCACCGATCTGCTGCAAGCCGTCAAAGAGCAGCATGATCAGCTCGACAACCAGAAAAGCAAGATAAAGATTCTGGAGGAAAAGGTAATAACAACCCAACAGGACAAACATTTGCTCTCAGCATTAATACACATGAGGTTTATTAAATTCCATACTGGATATTACAAGATAATTGCAGAGTGAAGTTTGTATCATTTGTTAATCAATAAACTGTCCTACTTTCTTTTTTTCCCCAGATAAGCTACGACAGCTTCCAAGATACGGTTGACAAGACAATGGATCAAGATACTGCAGTGTTTGATATGTTTACATACCTGACGGAAAATGCAACCAGTCAAGAAATAAGTGGTAATATGATGCATTTCAAGATGAAACGTCTCAACGTGAATCTGTGGGGTTTAGAAGCTTTTTCCACAATCTGAACTGTTCTTTTTTTTTTCAGAGCTCCCCGCAGAATGCAGCGGATGGTTTGACAAAGGACACACAAACAGTGGAATATATGCTGTCAAGCCCAACCAGTCCGAAGCCTTCAACGTTTACTGCGACATGAGTGCAGGTTGGTCAAATTAAAACATTCTTTTTATTAAGGGTCAAAATGTATCTATTGAAAACTCTACCCTGAGCACCCTGAGTACTGAAGAGTGTATACAGGGTTGAACATGGGCCACTGCATTAAAGAATAAAAACAATATGTTGCCAAGACAACTCGTCCAAGAAACAACCAATAGGAGTAGCTAATTGCTAACTTTTGTTCAACAGAGACTTGATTTGGAAAATGTTTGTCAAAAAAATTCTACAGATGGAGGTTCAACCGTCGTTCAGCAGAGGGTTGATGGTTTAGTGGATTTTAACCAGACCTGGAAAAAATACGAGCAAGGTTTTGGAGATCTGGAAAGTAAGTACAATTTGGCATTTGCCAAAACCTTTTAATTACAGGGTTTGGAACTTGCCACTGAATATAAATATATGTAAATATTTATATTGCAAATAGAATATAACAGGTAACACATCTCTGAGCAGAAAGTACAACAATCTAATGGTATTAGATGCACCTGACATTGCTTTCAGTTGAGGGCTGTTAAAAATAGAATAAATCCGCAACAGATAATTCATTTAATAAAATGGTTAGCGCAAGTTCAATAAGTGAGAGACAGATTACAAATATTTAAAAAAAAATCCCTAAACAAAATTAAATGTGGTGTCTTATGCAGAGGACTTTTGGTTGGGCTTGAGGAAGATCCACAGCTTAACACAGCATGGAGATCACATTCTACGGATTGATGTGGAAGACTGGAAGGAGGGAAAGCACTGGGCTGAGTACCATTTCTCTGTGGAGGGGACGTCTAACGACTACGTCCTTCACGTCAGCCACTTCTCCGGTGACCTGCACGACGCCATGACCAACGCCACCGGCACGAAATTCTCCACGAAAGACACAAACAGCGACCAGCGAAACTCTGTATGCACTCGCAGCTACACAGGTAAACAGTTTTTGTTTGTTTGTGGCACTGATACCCAGCTTTGTATGCATAACTCACCTCTCTCTTACTCCAACCCCTTTGGCAGGCGGCTGGTGGTTCAATAACTGCGGAGAGACAAATCTGAATGGAAGGTATTTGTGGATGAGGGCGAAAGGGCGTTCAATGAGGAAAAGGGGCGTTCACTGGAGGCCCGACACGGGGCCGTCGCTTTACCTGAAAATGACCAAGATGACCGTGCGGCCGGCCAGAGCGACCCAGAGCTTCAACTGAACCCGAGCAAAGTCGAAACACTTTAAAGATGGAACAAGTGAAGACGCACTGACGTGGCTGTCCAAGCCGTATGGCCCTTGGACTTTGGGCTGCCACCCACCACCCCAACAAACAACACATACATAGCTTATTTTTTTGTCCAACTTGATGCACAGCAGCACACATTTACCTCAGTGGTGGGCTATAAAAAAAAAAAATGCACTCTTGCCAATCTGCACATCTGTGGATGCATTGGTCTTTCAACTTTGTGCTACCAGGTACATCGTCAGCACATTGATTTTTGAGGCAGAATAAAGAAACATTGTACCACAGACCAGCAACAACCCCATCTTAAAGGCAATGGCCTACTGTTCTACCTGCTGTTTCAAGGACACATTAGAACACAAAGGTGCAAAAAATAGGTAATTATGTAATGCCTCTTAACTTTTCTAATGACATATCTCTGTTACAGACAGCATATATTTTATATGTACTCATACTTAACTGTTAATAGGACAAATGAAGGGTAGACTGGAGTCAGGTGAAAGATAAAATGCATCAAGAGGGAGCTTGAGTATTTTAAATGAGTGAGCCATTGCACATCCATTTGTCTGAACCATGCTTTGATTAAAACACACCAACTAAGGCCATGCGTAGAGCTCGGCTTATAAACAGATATACATTAAAATATACTGAAAATATAACTTAGTTAATTTGCAATCGTTTTGTAGAAATGTGAGTTAAATAGACAAAAAAAAAAGGCTGAACAGTTGCAACTTGATGCTTTGCAGGTCATTAACCTGAGTCCAAACGTACATAGCACATCTACCATTATGCAAGATCAGCAAACGCTTCAAAAACGGACAGCGTCATTGATTTTAGATATTCCATCCAATTTGTTCTGTCACAATTGTAAAGGAAGGAAAACTGTCCAGAGAGAGAACAGAACATTTTTGAAAAGGTGCCTGTCCAACTTCAAATGTATTCTGCAGCTCAAAGTTTAACTGTCAATGTATTATTCTTAGATGCGATACTGTTGCATGTACTAAGACTGGTTAGACATGAGGCATGCAAATTTGGAGAAAACGCATTTCTGTACTTTAAACCAGTTATAGTATCAAGCCTGTTATTGTCCTCACCGAGGGACGTGTAGATTTTTTTCTTGTACTTTCAACTACTTTAAAACAAAGGGAAAAATGGAGGAAGATTCTTCAAAATGTTCAAATGAAGCTCTATTTTTTTGTTTGGTATTTTTCTGTTTTATGTTTTTTTATTCTCTTAAATATTTAAAGGGTATATCTGCTATTATCCCACTTATAGTAAGATGAGTCATATTGACTTATGTACATTGTTTTGACATTGCTAATTGTGCTGTTGACATATATGTGTGGAAAGAAATAAAAAATCATGGCAAGATGACTATTTAACATGGCTACATTTTTAACATTTTGCACTTGAATTTTTCAATTAATCAAACCGTTCAAAAAGAAAATTGACAATCCAAAAACGGTACTAAATGGAATGCATATTTCTAACTCGCCTTTGATGGCTTTCAGCGGCGGCCCATTTGGGTCAACATTAGTTAATCGACAAATGGAAGGTGAGTGGTTATCTGTAGGCAAACATGGCCATGTGGTTGAGGCAGCGCCATCCTGTATGAACCCTTAATGTAAAACAACCTGGAGACATGCGCTGAACTTCAAACAAGGGGGTCAGTCACCAGGGTGGGTGTACAAAGACTGCATCCACATGAGCAACGCTAGAGTGATGTACCTGAGCGCACCTTGCATTTTGATGCTCCGGAGGTTATGAAAAAAAAAAAACTGTTGAAAAATGATTGCAATCGCTCTGAAGGCAAAAATTAAATATGAGAAAGTAGCCTCGGCAGAAAATGTGGACAGCACAGAAACACCATTTTGACAGCTGAGGCAGTAATCCCAAAATACTGCTCTTCTGTACTGTTTCGCTTTCCAGCAAGTGTTTGGCAGCCAATCCAGGACACTGCTGCATCACCGGTAGCAACGACCAGTGGCAGGTCGCCTTCGTTTGTTGTTTATTGACACAGTGTGCAGAGGGGTAGAGGACCAACAGATCCAAAGGCAGAGAGGAAGAGAACATTTGCATTCATCAACATGACTGTGTCGCCGGCGCGACACGTAAACAAGGAGCAGGGGAGCATAACACACCCAGAGGGGAGTCACATCGCCATCTAGTCTGGATGTCACAATGCCATGTGTTATTGCCGCAGCACAATTTATTTGTCCTCAGCGCTAATGATGTTGTGCATCATTAGCACAACATCATCATTTTTAATATATATATATATATATGTACACACACATATATTCACACACACACAAATGTGAATGCATGTATGTATGCATGAATATATGTATATAAATACATATATATAAAATGTCATTTACCTGTATGTAGTGTTGGGCACGTAGACGTCTCTGGCAGGGAACTCCAAGATCTCCCGGGTGGGGCGCACCCTGCTGTCGGGGTAAGGTTTGACTTGATGGAGGTCAGGGGTCAGGCAATAGTGAGGGTTCTCCGGAGCTGGTGATATGTCCAGCTTCAGCTGGGCTGTGGTCGACGTTTGCAAATTGTCACAAAGCAAAGGGAGACAGAAACAAATGAAAACATTCAGATCGCTCAGTTCGTTCAACGGAATCAGGGCAGCTTCTGAGAGTAATAGAAAGTTCTCAATTCTTGAATGTACCTGTGATGGGTCTGAGTCTCCTGAGCACTGACGAAGGCCTCCTCATGTCTGCGAGGAACTTGAACAGGTCCTCGTCACTCAGTCTGTCCCCCTCCTGCATTGAATACACATGTAGAAGACGATAGAAGAAGTTAAGGCAACATTTCATTTTTTTACACAAATGCTGAAACAATCCAAAAGAAAAAAATCATGAATGTGTGAGAAGTTTGAGTGACCTGTTTGAAGAAGTTGGTGATGGTGAGCGTTGCTGGTCTGAAGCCTGTCAGACTGCAGGCTTCATCTCCACTGGTGGTTCTCTCCAGGGATCGTCTTCCCATGATGCTTGAGTTTCTGCGTTCTGACCACGAGCCTTTCCTCTCTGCACACAGATAAAAAAAAAACTATTACTTGAAAAAATGCAACTACTATTTAGAGATTCATAGCAACAGCGAGACAACCCCCAATGCCGAGCACCTGAGACACTTTGAGAGATTCAAGGTTAGGTACACACCAGCGGTCAAACTCAAAATGACACAGGATCAATATGAAATGCCAACATGGCAGTTTTCTTCTCTGTTTAAATTTGACTTCTGCTCTGAAGTTGTTTCTAGATAAAAAGAAAAAAAAAAACATCCAAAAGGTGAGGTCACAGCGTGAACATGGCACGTGCAGTCCCGTGCGCGACTGGAGATCTGTGGCCCAGTAGCCGTCTCCTCTTTACAGTGTTTGAGCAGAGGGACGAGGTTTCTGTGAAATATTAGAACCCAGATAACGTTTGATGTTCTGCTACTTTCTGATTGCATCACCTGAGAGGCTCATCTCCAACTCTGTGTCTCTCTCCAGACTGCCAGCACTGTTCACAATGTTCATCAGGTGGATGGCAGTCCAGGCGAAGGGCATTCGGTAGCGGCCCAGCCGTTGGCAGAACTGCTCCGACTGGCCGCGCAGCTTCTCCAGCTTCTCTTTGTTCTACAGTTGAATGTGAGTGGCACAGGTCAGAAATATTAGTTTTGAACAGTCATGGGCAAACTAAGGCCAGAGGGCTATAAGTGGCCTTTAAAGCTTTTCAATCTAGCCAACCAAACTGAAATAAATTATATTAATAGTAAGTAAGTCATAAAATAGCTGTGTTTCATCGAATTCCAATAAAGAGCTGAATACCTTTGGGGCTTCAAAGACACATATTTTTTTTGAAATGCTTTTGTTCATTTTCAATTGACATTAAAGTATTTTTTTCTCCTATAAGATGGGTCACCAAAACACTCCATCCAGCTGTTCCTGGTCCGGCCCCTCTGTCAATTTTTAGAACCTGTTGTGGCCCACAAGTAATAGAACCTAAACAGCTATTAAAACAGACAACCTCAACTTAGTTAAACTGGACTTTGAGTTCCCCAAAATTTAGGTGTCGTAATTTTAAGGTGCCAGGGAATGTAAACAGACGTCAGCTTCAGCATTTTGCTGACATTTGGTTATAAGGACACCTACTGGACTCATATACAGTTATTTAGAGTGACACCTCAGCACCTAAGACAAAAAACATGGTCATACGTCATCTTGTGTCAAAATAACACTGATTGTACCTTTGCAGCATCTGACTCCTTGAAGACCATGTAAGGCTCAGCACACTCTCCGATATCGCCTTGTTGCAGTACCTTTTCCAGCTGGAGGCAAAGCAACACAAGTCATTAATGTCATTTAATGTCATTACACAACATGAAAAACTGAGAAAACATAATGGCAACTCAATCTCAAATGTATGTAAAATGTGTTTAAATTACAGTATTGGGACCTATACTGTTAACATACTACTATTTAGAAATTATAGTAGCCTAAGTTGGAATGCTGTAAACATTATCAACATGGAAACTGCACTTAAAGATGAGAGTAAACATTTTAAAGACGTCTTCTGACTTGATTCAAGGCAGAATAAACAAGGAGGAACATCAGATGTTAAGGCAATAAAAAAGGGACAGAGAAAGAAGCCTTTCATCTCAGACTAGAGAGCATACTGGGGAAAATGTTTACAAGAAAAAGGCCCTGAGATCACTCTGCTATCCCTCACAAGAAACATGTGTAGGCAAGGCAGCTGGAACGATATAACCAGCTGCTGTTCTGTGACAGAACTGGAGCCACTGTTCGGACCTTTATGACGAGGAAGACATCCTGGGAGGGGTAGGTGATGGAGAAGACAGCCGAGCGCGCTAGTGTGGAGATGGCCGCTGTCTGGATGTGCGGACGCAGCATCGCCTTGGTCTGCTCAGAGTTGAGGTCAAAGAAGAAGTTCTCCGATATCTGAGGGGCAGACCAAAACAAAGAGAGGTTAAAAGCAAAGTCAGCGCACTGTATGGATCATGTTTACAGTCACTGTATCTCTCGAGGGAAACTGCTACCCTCTAGTGCCTGACACTGAGATAAAAGTTGCAGAAACTAGTAATGCCTAACTGTCAAAAGCGTTACTTTTGAGTAATTTGCTCTTTAAACCTGCCTGGGCTCCTTCATTACGAGTGTGGTTTGGATTGACAGAGCATAACCGCTCACCTTTTTCTTTTCCTTGACGTCATACAAGGCCAGACTAGCGAATATGGGTTCGATTTCAATCTCGAACCTTTGAGGGAGGAGAAAATGAAGTGTGTCAGCACAAAAGCGGCAGTTGAAATGAACAAAAGGAAAATGGTCACCCTCCACTTACTTCAAGGACAAACACTTGACGAGTAGCCTCTGGCCAAAGTGTTCTTTAGGTACTTCAGGCACGCAGCGGCGCTCAATGGGCTCCTCCTACACGTCCACAAAAATAATACTCATACTATTTAATCATTCTTGCAAGTATTTCATTCATGTTACTGAAAGAAAACTGTGTTGACCTAGATTTATTTTGCAAGTACAAGCAGGCGAAAATACCTCATCAAGGGCTGGATGCAGAGCAAACAGTTCCCGGTGGCGGTTGGCCTTGCGCTGCTCCTCGTTGTGCCTGTCGATCTCCTCGTTGGGAGCGCGGTCGAGGAGGTGGGGCAGGAGCGCGTCGGGGAGGGAGTTCTTCAAGTCAAAGATGCTGCAGGCCCAGCTGCCCCGGGCGTGTCGTCTATGGACATCGACCGCCTCTTCAGATCGTCCTACGGGGACAAGAGACGCGGGATGACGTCACAGATCTGAAACGCGATACTTCAAAGAGGGGGGCAGTAATGTGGCACCTGGTCGTCCTGGTAGCTGCTGTGCTCCGGCATCTCGTCGGCCTCAAACACTTGTTTGGGAAGACCTTTCTGACGCTCCTTCTGCTTGTCCAGTGTGTTGGGGTTAAAGCCTGTGCCGAGTTTGTGGTACCTAACGGAGCGCAGAGTGGTGACATTAACCTTAACGGTGGTGTTTAATCTCTAACAATTGAACAGCATCGGCCAACAGCTTAAGTTACATCACATCCTGACACTAAATCTGGTAAGAACACTGATGGACGTTGTGTTGAATGAAGTCTTACCTTCTGTTGACAACGGCCCAGTCTTCTGTGTAGGACCTGACACAGTCTCTGACGTGAGTGTCGGTGTCCCTGCAGTCACACAGATGCCATCCAGATACATTTTTATTATTAAGAGCGAGAGTGACATTTTAAATATATTTACAGAACCATTAAAAAGCATAAACATTTTTTTCCTCATCATGAAGTCGCAACACAAATTTATTCCACAAAAATAAGAACGCTAGGCCACTTTCTACCATGTTTAGCAAATAAATTATTGAAATTGTTTAATCGAACTGAATCTATTTGAAAATCCCTTTCAACAAAAAAAAAAGGTAACTGCCCACGATGCCATGACCCAATTAAAACAGCTCCGCGACCCACTTTTGGGTTGCGACCCACCAGTTGAGAAACGCCGCCCTATTTCTAACCCTAAACCAGGGAAGCAGGTTCTGAGAATGGAGAACTGTTTGTCGTTAAGGCGCGCACAATGGTCAAAATACATCAGTGAGTTCATTTAACGTGATGCTGGAGAAACGTGAAACAATTGACCGCCTGCCGCGATTATCTTCAACATTTGAACAATGCTGCATCCTCACCCTTCTTCTGGGACGGCCTGTGCCACCGTGCGACATTCCCTTGGCGTGGAGATGACCTCGATGTCGTCGGGGGGAAACTCGATCAGATCTCTCAACGGGCCCGAGTCGACGATGGGAGGGTGAGTGATGAGGTACTCTTCAAAATCCACCGGCTCCACTGCCTCTGTGAGGGGAACCTGCTCGTCGAAAGGAGGGAGGAGAAGTGGAGGACAGTTCATGAGCGAACACGACTTACCCAGCTTTGCTTTTTCCAAATAGAAAAAAAAACTTTTTTCAGGGTTCAGAACCATCATGACCTATTCGTCAGTCTCCAGGATATACAGGTACTACACAGAAAATTAGAATATCCTGAAAAGGTTGTTGTATTTCTGCAATTCAACTTAAAAGGTGAATTTGACATATTATATAAACGAATAATATGCAAATCAATATATTTCAAGTTTTTATTTCTTTGGATTTTGCTGCTCAGGCCTTGCAGCTTAAAAAAAACTCACATTTTATAATAATTTTCTGAGTTTGTGGGTTTGGGGTTTTAATAAGCTGAAAATCTTAATCAGCAAAGTTACAACAAGGAACTGCTTGAGATGTCAATTTGTGTGTAATGGCTCAATAAAATTTGTTGTTTTCATCTTTTATGTTAAATTGCCAAAATAAAACAATTTTTACTTGATATTCTAATTTTTCGGGTAGTACCTATATCTACGCTCATCAAAAAAAATAAATCATGAGGTCATTTCTGTTATTTCAGTAAACACAGCAGGAAAATAAGCAGTGACTAATGTGCTTCATCAAGTTCAAACGATTTCGCAGATATGCTTCTAGTTCAATGGGCACGAAAAGGGATAAGCAGCAAAAAATCTCTAGGAGACCCTGAAGCAAACACTAAAGCATGAAAGCATTGCTGCCTCACAATATTACCTCCCTACTGTACCAGACAGTTGGAATAAACGTTGGTCACAATGAAATAACGTGGAAATATGCATCTTTTTCCTTTAAAAAAAAAAGAGAACAACGTCAAGTAAATCTGTACTATAATAATCCATCCGTCCATCAAGGTGGGGTCCATCCAGGTCAAGTCCACTAACCTTAACAGTACAGGCAGCTTTGCCTTGTCACTGGGCTGTGCCAAGAAGCTGGAATACCCAAAGAGAGGCGGCACAAACACTGGGAGGGCACACACACTTCACAACAGAACCACAAAATTGGCTGGGTCAGAACCAAACCCACGACCTATCTGCTGAAAAAATAATAATAAACATAGAGGGGAGGTGCACGCGCGTGTGTGTGTGTGTGTGTGTGTGTGTGTGTGTGTGTGTGTGTGTGTGTGTGTTTAACTCTCGCCCTCTTGAGGAATTTCAACTGTTTAATTACAACTGCAGTCTAACTACAGAACAGAGGAGGAGTGTCTGCGGCTGCTTGGCTCGGACCCGCTGACAGTGGTTTGGCATCAACCCTTCTACTCTACACTGTCATATTGTGGCAACGCTAGAACGCTGGGGAGCTGGAGAGGAGACTGGATGTTGTGATTAAACCAGTCAGTGGTTAGCGGCGGGACACTGAGCACGACGAGAAGCGCGGATCTTCAAATAAACATTCTCAAACCTAGCAGGCATATCTTTGGATTTTTTTTGCTGCAGTACCTCGAATGGCCACTGGAAAAAAATCGTCGAACCCGCCATGTTGCCAATCCAGTATCCAGTTCTTCTTATAATACATCCGTGGCACACACAGACACACTAAGAGCATGCAAACTGCACAGTGAAAGGCCCGGGGCCTGGGCAGTGAACTTGTGACCTTTTTGCGCTGAGGCTCCAATAGCAGCTGCACCAGTGTGTCGCCCTATACAAAAACATCTTTATGCTCTATTAAGCCAATGCAACCAATACCGGCCTTTGTAAATGCTAAAGTATTCTAAGTTCGCCATGTGGGTGATAACAATGCATCAACTCATTTATTTCCCTCTATCTTGAGTATTGAAAGTACAGCGACCACCACTGTATTAATGACAGATGTCTTCCACGGCACTCATTGAGGCTGAGAGTTGATGATGATTAATGCCAGGATGCCAGATAGTAGTCGGCCTGATGCAATGTGGTATCAACATGTGACCTACTGTATGTGTCTGTGGGCGGCTCTGAGTGCAGACGCAAACCCCAGAGGCACGTTTAAGCGCCAATCAATTGCGCCACAATCGAAAGTGGTCGAGACCGCACAAGCCTGCATCCTTTCAGCAGTGTGAATGCTGAGCTGTTCCGCTACACGCTCCACAGACCACTTTTATTTACCCAAAGAGCAAAAACAGAAAGTGATACTATGCTTGGTTAGCCTTTTACTTAAAAAAAAAAAAAAAAAAAAAATTTAACTTTTCAGGCCTTCTTCAAAGCTGAAACTTCTAAGAGAAAATCCCAATTTAAAAAGGAGAAGTTCTCCTCCCGCTGGACCTCTCAAAGTGAAAACATCCCGGTCAAAAGTTTAAATTGTTTGCACCCTCTGATAAATTTAGCATTACATTAATGCGTCAGTTTCTTTATCTGCTTTTATGGCTCTACACTGGAAACCTTTGGCAGCAGTCTTAATACATTTAACTGCACCCTAACAACATTTCACAAAAGATTAATACATCATGTTTAACAAATACAGCTATCTGGAAGCAATATGGACTTTTATTTTTACATGTTTTGCAATGCACTCAGACAAATGCCCTGGCATAAGTGATTACAGAACATGTATCTCTCTCTGTTGTTCCAGTTCAGTCAAATTTAATTATAGGCACATAGAGTATGACAGGGGCATTCAATTGAGTAAGCAGTTGAGGTCAGTCGCTGGACAGGTATATTTAACTGCAAGAGCAAACAAAGAGTTCCAGAATGGGCCACTTACAATGAAATCACCCACAACGGACACACAGAAACCGTACGTGAACAGGCCCTCAGAGAATTCTCACCGTGTTGCTCGCGGTTGTGCCAGCATTGAGGTTTTTGAAGAGCTGCGGAGAGCCTCCATACTGGCCGGCGATCTGCTTCCTGACCTCTGCCGCCACAGTCCTGTAGATAGAGGAGAGACAAGAGAGGGAGAGAGAGTGAGCAACAATGGCAAAAGTGAGGAATGCACAGCTACAGCAATGTTTCGTCTTGATGGGAATGGAAAAAAAAAAGATGTGATATGGTGAAAGACAACAACACTGAAGCTAAACAATGAGATTCACATCACATGCGTTGATTCCAGCTGAGCATGTGAAACTTCTGTCTCCTTATTACCTAACAGTTTATACCATTTTTAGATCACTATCTATCACACCTGGCTGGAGATGCTAAAACAAATTTTTGCGGAGGTTCATTCATTTGTTGTCTAACGTTAGAAAACATAGGGTGACTTGTGCGGACATGAGGAAGCAAAATGTTTCACATTGTGACTAATGATCATGCAATAATATAGCATTTCAACATTATTGCTGGGAATGTCCGTGCAAAAGAGAACTAAGTTTATGAGTTTGCCGTAAAAAGTGTCACAAACAGCAGGAAGTTTAATTAAAGCCTTCTGCTTCTTCTTTTTTTAATTCCTTCTGAACAAGTTGTCGTGCTTTATCTGCCACTGTCTTGGTTTTCCAACTCTCATATGACAACAACCAGTTTAAAATGTCTATAATCCTTCAAGTATAACTGCAACAGACAAAACCGATTATTAGTTGTTGGAGTCAGCACGAGGGCAAAACCACGACAAAGTTTGTCTTATCGGACAACTGGACTTCATGTGTTAGCCTGGAGGCACATTATAAAACAGAGCTGCAGTCATGCTGTCAGGAGGAGCAAGTCAAAGTTTCACAGATCAACATCAGGGAACTCCTTTGCGTACTTGTGTCGATCCAGTGGCATCTACAGTTTACACTAACACATTCCACAGCCCCGCCCCCCTCAATGACTCTGGCTGACCAGACTTTACTTGGGAACTGGTCAGTGCAAACAGAAATAGCTTGATTTACGACAGTCTAGATGGAATTTCCTCTGAGATGTTGGTTGACAACATTTAAAAAAAAAAAAAAAAAACTCAAATGATCAGGCTACACAACTGCGAACTACTTCAAGATTTCTAGGCAAAGCCGTCTGCAATTTTGTTATTTGTTGCTTCGCCACGCGCTTAAGCAAATTCACTTCTATTACTAATTGAGTATTAAGTAAGTTATTGAGCAAGAGTAAACGTACAAAGCACTTATAGCAAACACTTTTACATTTTAACTGACAACTCAAGCACTGTGGCAGTCCCCACTGACCTACTCTCAGGCCTTTCATTTAAATGTCAAAATTCCAACTTGAAGTGGGAGTTTTTCCACTTTGTATCACTGCTGATTGGTTGACATGGATATTATTACATTTCTAATAGCCATGTCAGTCTTGGGTAAATATAAAAAAAAGAAGAAGCTGAAAACAGTACTCATTAGTACTGAATCATTCTCTAGCACTATTATACAAGTCTGATTAGTTGAGCACAAAAACGAGAGTTTTGTCATTAATAAAAGATCAATTCATATTGGGAACACCACTATAACAATTCATGAAAAAAAAACGTTGCTTCCAATCATATGCCTTATGCTTCATATTGTTCTTCAAAACTATAAACAGCATCATTCAATTATATAGTTTTTCTATAAAAACAAAACAAAACATGAGGAAAGGCCGCAGCTGTCCAGCATCTCCAAAGGGGCGTGGATCTATTCGATTCTAAATTCACGTACAGATAACTAGGTGGCCAGGCATGAGAGTTATTAAAACATTTCAAATCGATCTGCCTTTCTATTCGAATTTCTCTCTATTTATTGTAATTCAATTTCTCTCTACGTATTTGTATTTCTATCTATCGTCTGGAGTGATGGCATTTGACAGCTAGCACAAAGCCCCTTTGTTAAAGAGATTACTTTGATCTGTCTGAGAGGCGGATGAGGGACCGGATTACAATATCGGAGGGCTTTTCCTCCCAGTCTGACTGTCTCTTAAATATCCTCCTCCGTCATGTCAACAAAAAAAACCCAAAAAACACGTATTTGCCCCAAACGTAACCCCTCCACAGTTCAGCCACATCTGTTGTGACACTTACACCCTAGCTCTTCACCGTTAGCTGCTGCATGCAGAATGGCTAGTAGCTACTCGTCTGGAATTAACGGGCTTCATTTAACACCGCGGGAGGTCATTTCGTGAGGAGAAATGACAAAAGACCTCAATTATATTTGCGCCATAGTGTATTTCCTGGGACAATAACACAGCGAATGGAGGAGGAAAGAGACGAGCAGTTCGCTGCGTCGCTATCTGTCCGTCTGGGTGGGTCTGAGCATCTTTGCCGATACGGCTAACGCAAGCGGCTAACATGGGAGCAGCCAGGCTGTTCCGCTGGCAGGGCCTCCTCCTTCACAGGGTTCCTTCCCCCAGCAGTGGTCCTAGGGCGGCGGACCACCGCTGAGGGACGTCGTTGTTACACGGCGCGTCCTCTGCCGTAATTCGTCGCGGGGTTTCGCATCTTTACCTGCTGATCTTCTGGGCGAAGGCGCGGCGTTCAGCCATGGCAGCGGCCGCTGATGTGCTTTCACGATATTCCCAGGCAGGCAGGCAGGCTGGCTGCAGGAAGACGCCGCTTCCCAGTCACTCACTACGACCACAGGGAAAAGCAGGAGAATGGGATCATTACCGTAATGACCGTAGTAGAGTGCCATAGGAACACACCCAATGGAAATGTCCCTGCGCACTGTGCGCTGGACAACAACAAGATGTTCAGATACTATTTTTTCACGCAGTAAATGTAGGCTGATCATAATGAACATAATGAGAAGGAGAATATTTTCAATGTATTAGCTACTCCACCCCTTAAATGTAATAATTTCCAATGCAAATAATTCCTGTGTTTTATTGGCTGAATATTTCTAACCGTGTATTGCAAATGCATGCTTGAACTCTATCTCTAAGAGCTTCCTAATTGTGTTCATGCACATAATCACATATGCATAAGACCGATTTGTTCCTGGTGGCACAGGCTTATTTTCCTATTCATGTTTAATATGCCTTATCCAGTGTAATTGTCTTTTTGGCAACTTCCAGACACAATAATTAATAATTAATATTTTTTTAAATAAATGTGACAGTGTTGTATTAAATTGAGTCATCGATTTATTTTATATTTTAATATGTGGTTTGACATGGGGGTCAAATATTAGATTAAAAAAAAGTACAGCAAAAAAGTGATGTGCGACTTTGCATAGTTTAAACAATAAATAATTATTTTTTATTATTTATATTCATTCATTCATTCATTCATTCATTCGCTCATTCATTTATTCATCAATTTTACAGTTGTTGGATTTGAGTCTCGGGTTTTTCTAATTCGTCTTTTCATGCAGTCCTCTCAAGAACGGTTTTCGTCGCCCCAGCTCGGTCACGCCAGCAGCGCTTCTTCTCCCACAGCATTCCTTGCAGGCACAAATTCACTTGAGTGAAACGCTGGTCTTAGAAAAACCACTGAAGCTCCGCCCGCTCGGGCTACGCTAAAAAAGAAAAATAATAAATAACGAGCCCTCAGTGTAGGTGCCACGCCCACCCCGTCACGGTACCGGCGGAAACAGTACCGCATCACGTGACAGGGCTCTCCCTCCACTTCCTCCGTGTGAACGCAGGGTGACAGCGAGTCGTACTGCCTGCCTGTCATGGGGACAGAAACCTGCGTAAAATTAGTGCTACCGGACAAATTGCAAGGGTCAAACTGTCGCAACGGAGCCATAATGTGAGCGCGAATGGTGGCAACATCGAAGGAGCTCGAAGGTAGTTTTTAGTTTCGCAGCATGTGTTCTTTTTTTCGGCCACTAACCCGAACAGTGAAGTGTTGCTGCTCACTGTGGCTTTTGTTCATTATGCGCCCAAGATTTTAAAGTTTGCGTGGGAATGGGCTCCATCCTCTTCTGGTCCAAATGGAGAATAAAGGAAGCGACGACGTGGAAAAATTGAGGACAAAGTTCTTGTCAGCGTGGCACAATGTGAAGTACAGTAAGTACTTGGCCGGAGGCCACTCAGACACACACACACACACACACACACACACACACACACACACAAGCCTGTCGGTCCTCTCAGCCCCTCCTCGCTGCTTCTTTTTTAAACTATTACTCTAAAACACCGTTATTTTCTTGACCTGGAATTTAGCTTTAGAAACTATATCAGAAAGATGCACCAACACTGTGACTGGGATCTGTGTGACAACGGGAGTGTACACAGTTGAAAAGCAAGCGTCACAATTCGGTGAGACAAGAACAGGGCTGGGAAAACCTTCCTGACTGGTGGGGCCACAATGGGCTCTAAAATTTGACAAAGAGGCCGGAGCATGGAGCAGATGGATGGAATGTTTTGGTGATCCACTCATTGGAGAAAGCAATGGGATCACCATCATGGGATATGTAGAAAACATGTGTTTTAATGTCAATTGAAAAATGAACAAAAGCGGTACAACAAAATATGTGTCTTCATAGCCCCATGGTATTGAGCTCTTTATTGACTCTTAAAACACTGAAGAAATGGATGAAATACAGCTATTTTATGACTTACTCACTATTAATATAATTTCTTCTAATTCGGCGGGCCGGCTTGAAAAGCTTAACGGGCCGCATATAGGCCCCCGGGTCGTAGTTTGCCCCTGCCTGGACAAGAACCTACCGTTGTTGAGTCAGGTCCTAAAATAGTCCTCTGTCATACTGTCTGTCCGCACTTGTTTGTGGACAACACCGTGTCACCTCAGCTCAAAAGACTAAAGCTTCTGCTGTGACTGTTTTTCATAACCTGTGTGGTGTTTTTACGCAGCAGTCAGCAGAACAGAGTGCTGCTGTCGGCAAGAGTCTCAGGAGTGACTATTTACCTCAGCCTTTAATGACAGATGCTGTTTCGACAGACCACTATGTATACAAAATGTCTCAAAGTGCTTTTCAACCCCTGATTTACAGGTGCGGGACAATATATAACAGCCTTTTCAAGTCAAGCATCAAGGTTTTGGGAATAATGGCAGAAAATATGAGGCTGCATATTTTCAAATACATTATTTTCCAAAGGGAAACAGCATTTTAGAATATTTTTGCCCCACTTTTTTGTATTGTTTATGTAAACTTGCGTATACATATTTTCCAGAGATTTTGATGAGGCACAATTGTAAGGAAGCACAATGTTGTGCGTGATTAGGTTTATCTGTTTTTGTTTTGTTTTGTGTTTACCAGTCAGCGTTGCCTTGGCAATAGATACACAATTCCTGTTTTGCCTTTTCAATTTCACTCACACAAGTTAACATACATCATAGATCATTTATTATATTCTTGTTTCCATGCAAATGTCATAACAGTAATTGGACAATAACCCTTATTGTCCAAATCTTGACATCGTGTGTTTTTTTCCCCCATCCCTCCCTCTCTTCCTCTCTTTCTCTCCTCTCTCCCTCGCTCTCTCTCTCCTCTGCTTCCTGTGTGTTCTTTTGTGTGTGTCTCAGGCTGGGCTCTGAAGTCAAAGACCTCGTTCAGCCGAGACTCTCCAGTGCTTCTGCTTGGAAAATGTTACCACTTTAAAACTGAAGGTATCATCCAAATAAATGCACACATAAATGACACAGATGAAGCCATTACATTAGTTGCTATCATAAGAATTATAAAGGTCATATAATTGTGTAATAATTGCAAAACTGTAAATCAGTCACTCTGGCTGGCACCAAAACTATGCTCAGCATTCCATCACCAGTTTTAAGATATTAAGTTCGATCCAAAACTAAACTGTTTCAATAAGATAAATAATAGCAGTTATCAATATGTGATACTGGTATATATCTTTATCTCTGACATCGATATTAAAATGTCTAACATAGTTAATTTGAGCTAGTGGATGAACAATTTTGTCCAAAACAAAGTTGTTATTGCATCAGTTTTTTCTGCTTTGCTAATGGTTTGTTTGTCTCAGATGACGACAGTCCACCGGACGACTGCTGTGACGCCTCTGGTAAGGATTCCGTCATGGGGAATGTGGAGGCTTTCCGGAGGGATTTTGGCTCCAAAGTGTGGCTCACGTACAGGATGGACTTTCCACCCTTGCCCGACTCCAGTCTGACCTCAGACTGCGGCTGGGGCTGCATGCTGAGAGCAGGCCAGATGATGCTGGCTCAGGCGCTCTGTCTTCACCTTCTGGGAAGAGGTAGGTGTGCGGGTTCGTAGGTAGAAACAACGTTTAAAACTGTGAGCTGAATTACTGAGATTAAACTGAAATCCCTTTCTGACTGACTCATTATTTAGAAATGCTGTGAATGTATTACTTTGATTATTTGATGTAGTCATTTAATTAAATTCAAGGCAGAAACAAGTGAAATACATTAAAATATTGTCTGTGAGCGACATCAACTAAGTAAAGTAAAATTTTGGAGATATAAATCTGTTGTACATTGTAAGTAGGTTTTGGCTTCTTTCACTTTATTTTCAAAAGCCTTCTTAAATAAAATTTTATTAAATGGATTTTCCTTTGGGTTGCTGTCTTTTTACTGCTGGCATATGCTTAACTATTGATAAGAGGTCAGTCACAGAAATTCATTGATGGATTTTTATGAAAAAGTTAACACATGAAAAAATGAGAAATTACATTTTGGATTCGAAGGCCTCTACCTTAGAGCATAAAGTGTGATATACAGGGCAATAAAAATCATGTTTTATGCAGAAGTGGAAAAAGGTTTTTGGACACCCTGTGCATTAATGATATATTACGTGAAGAATTAAAGAAAAAAATATTTTTACTTGTTTCCTGATGATTTTTTAAACCTGGAAAAAGACATATTTTACCAATATTGTATGTTGACAGTTAATTTAAAAAAAAAAAACAGCAACAAATGTATGTTCCTATTATAAGTAACTATAGTACAATTGTAATATTTGTTTTATTTAAAGCGTTACTCCTGGTAGTTTTGAAGAGAACCCTAACCTTTCTCTGTTACCTTATGACTTCTCTATCAGTTCACAGAAAAATACACTCTCAGCCACTTTTGAGACTTTCTTTATTTTGAACCTAAAAGTTAGTGTTTAACTCAATTGATGCGATGCATTTAAAAGAAGAGTGAAATCCTCATGTCTTTGTCAGGTCTATTGACTCTGAAGTGTCCTCGACTTAATGGGTCCACATAATGAGATGACTGCCAGTTTAATGCAGTCATTTAGAAAACAATATTTAAAACTTGTTCTTCTGTCAAGCCTAAAATATGTCACTAATGAAATATTTCTCTATAAAATGACTAATGGCCACTTAAATATATTTATTAATCAATTTCACTTTGATTCACTTTTGGATCAAGGTCATTTTGTTAATGCCTTAGACTCCACTCTGGCCCATTTTATAGCCCGGGCCACTCCTCTCCTCACCGCCTACAGCTCCCACCCTTTTTGCAAGGCTAAGGCACCATTAAAGTGAAATATTGGGCTACTCAAAGTTGTAATTGAACCGAATGGCAACTATTCTGTGACTGAAGCACACAAGCGATTTCTGTCCCAAGCAAAACTTAAGATTTCACAAATTCTGAAAGACTGTTTATTTTCAACTGGGATGCTCCATGGTGAACTCTGCTGCGTTTAGTGGTTAGTCCCGTCCTAATTGGCCAACGCTTCGTTCCATTATTGATTTGCAGACAGCCTGTCACATGTTTTGAATGTGTGTTGAAGGATTGCCAATTTTTTGTGCTTATCCAAGCAAATTGTCTAATTTCTGGAACGACTGACTGGCCACAGATGTGCCGTCTATTCATTTGATGCATCTGAATAGAATTTTTATTACTGGGACTTTTTTCTTTGATATTTTCATAATTCAGAAATTTTGAGTGTTCTGATATTTTCTGATATAACAATAACAATTGTAAAACAATTACAAATGATGGATATTCTTATATCATGATTGGTTTAAAATCACAGTCAAACCTTTCTTCTTCTGTTCCTAAATGTTTGTCCCTCCCCAGACTGGACCTGGCCGGAGGCTCTGACTCTCCAGCCTTTAGACGCAGAAACGTGGACGGCTTCTGCAGCAAAACGCCTTGCGGCCTCTTTGGAAGCCTCTCTGCAGGGTTCCCCGGGGCCGTCGGAGCAGTGGTCGCCACCCGTGCACCAGGGACAGGCTCCAGGATCTGCAGAGGAGGCAGATGCACATTTGAAAGAGATGTACCACCGCACTCTGGTCTCCTGGTTCGGGGACAGCCCTGCGGCTCCCTTTGGACTCCACAGGCTCGTCCGTCTGGGCTTGATGATGGGGAAGCAGGCAGGAGACTGGTATGGGCCGGCTGTCGTGGCACACATTCTCAGGTAGGTCAAGGTAGAAACTCCTTCATCAGACTCTTTAAAGCGCACGTTCCAGTTTATTTTAATTTAGTCAGAAGGTCGACTGCATACTGTTTACGGTGCAGCAACAATCCAGTGGTAGTTTTTAGTCCGTTGCTTTTCATTCTCTTTCTAAAAAACCTTCTGCCTTGTCCGCTCCTCTCCTCTGTCTCTCTCTTAGGAAAGCTGTCGAGGAGGCGATGGACCCTGGCCTGGCGGGTATAACTGCTTACGTCTCCCAGGACTGCACAGGTGTGAAAGATGAGCCCGCTGTTGATAAAACAGGATCCTGGGCGCACCGCCAAAACTGACCACTCCTTTCCTTCTAGCCTTGGTGCTGCTGGGTGACTATGCTGCTGTTCAGAAGGGCATCGGGGACCCTGTTTATTCTCCAACAAACACACCGGCGCAAATATCTTAATATTATGCTTGACTTTCCTCTAAAAAATGTGCCTGTTTAAATTCACGTTTGCCATGCAAATGATGTCTGAAAACACTGATGGCGTAGAAAGAACAGAGCGTTTGATGTGCCCATGGTCAGGACGGACGTCTGGCAGACAAAAGACCCCCGACTGACCTCAGTTTCATTGATCCTCCGCAGTGTACAGTGCAGATGTCATCGACAGCCACAGGGCAGCAAAGCCAGAGCAGGCTGAGCCTGAGCCTGAGCCTGAGCCTGAGCCTGAGCCTAAGCGCTGCTCCTCACCGCAGGAGCGCCAGCCAGCGTCAGACAGAGCCGTGGTCATCCTCATCCCGGTGCGTCTGGGAGGCGAGAAGACCAACCCCGACTATTTTAACTTCGCCAAGGTGACACAAAAGAAGCGTGTATTTTCTTAAACGTGACATGATTTGATCTGAAACCAATGAAGGTGCCAAGTCAGTGAACGCAAGCCGTCTCATTTCTGCATTTAGAGCATACTGAGCCTGGAGTACTGCTTGGGCATCATTGGAGGGAAGCCCAAACAGGCCTGCTTCTTTGTCGGCTTTCAAGGTCAGTGCGAGCTCCCATGCAAAACAAGAGAGCGGCGCACGAGGAGCCGCTTGTGGATAGCAGATTATTTTTGCATAACGCACCCTCCTTATGTAAAGAGACAAAGTAAGCGCATGCATTTGTGTTTGCGCGGAGAGGGCGGGGTTGGATACCGGAGCGAGTGAAGCAAGGCTCACTTCATTCTCTCCGACCCATCACAGCCTCGCCCATTCATCACAAGTAAACCTCCCAAGTTGTGAGCGGTAATTGATTTCCATAGGAGGGCATGCATTAAATTCCGCAGCGGGCGCCGCCGCCGCACGAAAAAAAGTGAGCCACTCTTCATCACCCTCAGGAGCCGGGAGGAACCTTCAGTTGTACATCTTGGCAGTCAATATTTACGCATTTACATTTTACCCAATTTGAAACGCGGGCGCAGAGAGATGTCTAAATGACAAGCGATACATTCTCGCTGCCAGGGCGCCGCTCGCCGCCGCATTCATCACATGCAAATGCGCCGACATAATTGCGTGTTTGTAAAAGTAATTCTCCCGCACAAAAATTAAATGACAGCCCCCCCACCCTCCCTCTCGCAGCCCCTCCCCCGCCCCGACAACCTCCCGCAGCGTAAAGAATGTGCTTGTACAAACGCATCTGATTATGCGGAATTGAATCCGCCCTGGTGGATATTAAAAAGCAACAACCTTCTGGGAGGCATATTTGACGCTCACAAGCCCAACAGTGGGACCCGAGTGGCGAGTGACTTTGAGCTGCTCTGCATGGAAATTGGAGCGGGGAGCGCCCCCCGTTTTCGCAATAATCCCAATGTTTTTTTGAATAACTTGTCTTTTGTTTTGTCCTTGCAGATGACAGCTTGATTTACATGGACCCTCATTACAGTCAGTCTTTTGTGGATGTCAGCACCAGCAGCGATTTCCCACTCCAGGTAATGTGGAATTACACAGACTGGTCCCCCACCCTGCAACCACCCACCCAAGTAATGTGAATTTAATAGTTTCTGTTAGTACTTAGGGGTATGAATCTGAAAGCAGCCCGCGGACCAATTACGCAGTCTCTATCTGCTGATTTATTTGCCGCTCGGATGTGTGAAGCCGCCACTTAAGAGAATTATGGCAAACAGCATGTACGCCACCGCCAGCCTCAATGTTTTAGGACCCGCGCATAAAAAACCAGCTCACGGCACCGAATAGCAACTTTGCTTTATGCTTTTGCGCGCCGTGATATACCGCGTGACACCCCGGCGCTGTCAATTTATGGACGGCGTGGCGGCAGATAAATAAGATTTTCATTCGTCAGAAATCACGGCGGAGATGCGTCTCACTCGCCGCCACCAGGTTTGCAGCGCTGGCGCGGTTGTGTGGCGCCGCCCGGCTCCCCACTTTTTTTTTCAAACTGACTGTGCGTATATTCTCAAAAGTGTTTTGTGTCTGCCCGCCCTCCTCCCTCCCCCCCTCCCCTGACAAGTCCTATCACTGCCCCTCGCCAAAGAAGATGCCTTTCAGCAAGATGGACCCGAGCTGCACCATAGGCTTCTACTCCAGAAGCGCGCAAGACTATGAGAGGATCAGACAAGAGCTGTCGAAGGTAGGAGGGAGCTCCGCCTTCACGCTGCCGCAAGAGCCTAGACCAGTGTTTCTCACCACCGGTGTACTGCTAGATAATGTCAGGTGCTTCGTGACAAATAATTCAAATTTCACTGAATTGGGCTAAAAAAAATTATTCTGTAGTGGAGCGAATGTGATTTGAAAGGAATTTAAGCCTATTTTCCTCCTTCAGTTCCTCCCAGGATATCAGCTTTGAGTGCATCAAACACACCCAGGTTTCACACTGAGTGTGTATAAATAAATTAAGAGATTATTTTGTCATTATTAGGCTAAAAAGTGTCATTTTAAATATTTTTGTTTGGTGGTGTGCCATGGGATTTTTCTCAATGTAAAAAATGTAGCATCACACCACCACCACCACTACTACTACTACTACTACTACTACTACTACTACTACTACTACTACTACTACTACTACTTCAGCAGCATCTGACATAACGAGTCGGTTAAACTGACCGTCAACAGACTTTGTTTTTATGGCAGCCGAGACCAAACGTTGTGTTTCATGTGAGATAATGTAGGTACTTTGTCTTGGTCCAGCATCTGCCTTTAAAATGCTTGAATTAAAACTATGTGTGCTCTACCTGGACAAACAGGCAGCCAATCTAAATAAACCCTTATCAGATGGATTGTGTGTAAGTAAGTGGTCACACACGGAAGTGTGTCTATAAAGTGCAATAACATACTGTCTGTCCACTAGATGGCACCATTTAGCCGTGAATGAGAGTAAGTTTCCACTGTCTCAAACCAGCCAACATGTTGGCTCACTTCTTAAACCTTGCGTTTGTCTTTCTTAAGATTCACAACTACTCAATAAAAGAAAATCAATATTAAATAAAAATGCGGCCACAAATTATTTATTGACAAAAATTGAAAGAAGACAAATGTCTTTGTGGCGATGCGACACATTGGTTTTGATATTTTCAAAGCCATCTGCTAACTTGTCCAGTATTAGTTATCAGCAAGGCTCTGACGCAGGGGGATTTTGGCTGTTCCAGGTGCTGCAGCCGTCGGCCAAGGAGAAATACCCGGCGTTCACCATCGTGCAAGGTCGCAGCACAGATTATGACCTGTCGGCCGCCTTGACCCCAGAGAAGAGAGAGTGGCCTTTCATCCGGGCGCCACAGAGGACCGTCACCACTGCCGGGGACTTTGTGCTGCTCTGACCGTGCTGCTGAAAGACTACAGAGAGGACGCAAACTGCCTCGTATCTCCGAGCCCGTTGTGACACTGGACGTTGAGAAACTTCTTTTAAACTACAGTAACTCAGTATGTAATGATCTGGGAACTTTCTGCCGCTGTTATCGACTGATTGGACAGCAAAAGCTTTCGTTTGAGTTTTTTTTTTTTTTTTTCATTTTGGTGCTCTGTAAAATGCAGTGACCTCAGATTTTTACGCTCATAAGGATGTGCACGTGCGGACTGTTGCCACTGTTTTATTTGTTTTTACTAAAGGTGGCCATTCTTGGAAAATGAGCAAATAGCTTTGCTAGTCCCGGTATTGAAGTCCCGATATTACTCACATAATGTTTTATCAGTGTTTTCTAACAAATGATGCACGGCTCTATGGTGTCAGCGAACAGCGTCACTTTTTCCAGTTGCTCCACTCTTCAGTGAGTGTGTGTGTGTGTGTGTGTGTGTGTGTGTGTGTGTGCTAAAACACACAACTCTGGAAATCAGCACTGGTGCCTCAGCCAGGTCAGACCATCTGAACGCTTGTATAGCTAAACCTATTTTGGCAGGAGGCTCTAAACAGAGAGCTAAAATATTTTTCCTTCCGCTAAATAATAGTCATAAAAGCAGAGGTCACATTTGTTACACATAGAAATGAAATAGGGATAAAATGGGACCTTTAATGTGTCATTAGCAGCTGATACGCAATATTGGTGTTGGCTCGAGAATCAGAGTCGTTACATTTTTGGAGGGTTTATTTAAATACACTGATGATAAAATGTCTCTTCCCCAACATTTTGCACCTAAAACATTTCAGACACCTTTTCAGAAGCCCAGAGCAGACATGCTCAGCACATCCTGTGTCATTTCTTCATTCTGTTTACACCATTGTTATTTTTTTTTTTCTCTAAGCAATAATGAAGGAGGGCGACGTGCTACTTAAAGCACTGCCTGCAGTAGTGCTAGTGGTGTGCCTTTCTGTTGTATTTATGACGACCGAGTCTCTCAGAGCCTTTAAAGGAGATACTGTGTATAAATGACCCTTTACAGCGGAATCAGTGCAGTGTCAAATATATATGTTGTGATTTGTTGCTCACACGTCAAGACAACGTGGACACATGGGAAGCACTTTTATTTTGGAATTCAGGGATTCGCTGTACAGCATCTGGCAGTGGTGCACTGTCATCATGACCCAGTTTTTTTTGAATATTTTTTTGTTTAGTAGTTTTTTGTCAGCGAGTGAGTGACTGAACTGTTCGTTATGAGCACACTAACAACCTTACTGTTGGAAATAAATGCGAGAAGATGAATTGTTTGCTACAGGGCTAAATCCCACCGTCCACTCTGGTCTGTCACAGAGATGAATATTTACATGTTCTCGCCACACCTGCGTGGACACGTTGATTGCATTGCGACACCTTTTGCGTGGGAAAAAAAGAGGAATAAAGTGAAGAGTATTTTACTTTATAATCGCTTCGCTCCTTCTGGGTTCACCCGGAGAATTGATGAATGTTTGCTTCACTTCCACTGCCGGGTGCAGACCCCAGTGGTGTGTTGAAATATTTTTCAATCCCTTCCTCTCCCAGTCAAATGTTGTAGATTAAAACTAATCGTACGTGCTAACCACCTCTACAGCCCATTAACCAGGGACCCGGGGAAAAAATGTGACCCAGTGACACTGACGGCACTTGTGCTCCTCTGCGGAGGAAAAGGAAAAATATCCTTGTGTGCAAAGCGCCGTTACCATGGATAATCTCCGCGTTGCCGCCCCCCCCTAGTTTGAGCTATTCCGGACTGTTTTCACGCACAATGCAAATTCTTGTATTGTGACGGGCCTCTCGTCTTGAAGGCAGGAACTGTCCCTTCTGTGAGCCTGCCAGGGCAAGGGTGAGAATGTACAGACGGCGAGAGGGAAGAATCCGCCCGCTTGTTCCCGTCCTCGCTGCGGAGAGGCAACGGCAAAAGCCATAAAGGCATCATTTAGCTCGGCTGCGTGACCTGTTTTGTTTGCCCGCGTTTTCGCCAATGGCCGGCCGGGCCGGCTGTGTGGACAGAGCGGGGACATCAAATACGCGGATGTTGGAGAAGCGGCCATAATTTTCCAACTTTGGAAGATGGAAAGGAAGAGGAAGGGTGGAGGCGTTTGGAGGGAATGGGACATTTGGGGATTTTTTTTTTTTTTTTCCCCCTTCTTGTCAGTAACATGAAAGGCCATTTGTGCCGGGGGGCCACGCAGCGCTCTGAGGATTGACTGTGTTCTCCGTGTATTTACAGGGGATGTATGAATATTTGATTAATGAGTCACAGGCTCGGGGGAAATGCAATAAGCGATGCAGTGGCTCTACAAAGCCAAGCCCGTCGTGCAGCGCGGCGCGGCCTCCGTTTTGGCACAGCTGCCTGGAGTGTCATTGACATTGCGGATTCCTGAAAATCTAATCGGCAGCCGGGCAAATTCCCCCCTACAAAGACGCAGTCTATGAGTGTCATTCCTCTGTTCCACAAATGGATGAATGGAAGGGGAGTGTGCGGGGGGGGGCGTGCGCATAAAGACTCGGAAGAAGCCCAATAAAGATTTTATTTTGGTGTCATCCGCACAGGGGGGTTCGGGGGGGGGATTGCTTGTGGCGTGCAGCCGTTACAAGGGATCAACAGTGAAGGACCTTTTGGTACCTCAACAATATACCTGTGTCTGGAATAAAACCCTCATCACATCCCACAGCCTCCCTTGAGACAAAGAGACAAAGTTTTGAGCTTTTTGAGGTGTTTAAGATGATTTTTTTTTTTTCATTTTGATAAAAATGTTTTAGAAGACAAGCAAAGGTGTTTGCTCAAAAGGTCCAGAGTGTAATATTTGGCTTGATTTATAGCTTCATATACTGGGCATAAATACATTAATAAAAGTGTATAATCGCAGTACAATATAAGTCATTTGGTTCCCCTGCCCTTAACGGTTCTCATATGTATGTAAGAATATAAGGTTTGGGTGCAGGCCGCCTTAGTTCACTGGCAAGCTCAGGAAGGGGAGGGAGCAGAAAAGACGCCGCAGTCTAAAATGTAACCTCTTGATATTGCTGTTTCTGCTTCGAATCAGTTAAATTTTTAATGTATGAAAGGAGCTGTATAAATAAAGTTTGATTGATTGAAAATCTCCACATATTACACCCTTAACCTTTGTGTGTGTGTGTTTTTCTAAAGTTTTAACAGGGAAAAATTGAAATAATAGACCCTTGACCCTTTATGTGTATGCAATACAGGATTAATTCTAGTGAGAAATTAATGTAGATGTGAATAATGCAGGAGGAGAAGGTACTTCCTTATACATTACTGTCGCCACAGTCGCGCACCCAGTCGCAATCTTTCATTCCCTCTCACGCTGCTATGAAATAATTCTGCTTTCTGCCTGATCGCAGTTCAAATCTTTGTGTTGTGAGTTGGGCTGTGTTTGCATCACAGGTTGTCGCCTCTCCTCCTGCCACCCTGGAGGCTCTCAGGATCTCCTCCAGCCCACATCAGACTGTGATGGATGACGGCGTGAAGACGGAGGAGATTCGACTGGAAGAGACTCTGGAGCCGTGTGGATTTCTCCGAGCTGAGATCGCTCCCCGTCTTCTTTCAGTCCTCCGAAGTGCGTAAATTCATTTAAGTGCGCTTAAGTGTGTGGTTTACTCGTGTGAGGCCTGCGTGTCAGTCCCGCTAAATCACGGCCGTCGCGCTCCCTTTCTGTCTCCGCACCAGGTGCACGGGGTGCTAGATTTATACCCACGAGCCCTTGCCCACCCTTGTGGAATGCCATGCATCTTCAAACAGGTACTACACTTTGAAATCTCATCTCGCCGTGATATCTCAAGGCGTCTAAATATATCCGGCTCCCGGATCCTGCAGCCGCCGGAGCGTAAATACCGGCCCGCGCCGCATCAGGCTGCACTCGGCGTCTCAAGAAGGTCCGCGCAACTGTCCGCGCGTCTCCATCCGTCTCCTTTCGACCGGCTCGGCCCCTCCCCGCTGGGCTCCCCGAGAAGTGCTGAGCCATTGCATGCCTCACACATCTCTCCTGGGCTGAAGCCAGACAGATGCCGCGACACCGTGAACCTGACCTGCCGCACATTTTAGTAGAAAGGTCCTTTGACTTTACACACTTGGAGACTAATGATTGATGCACGCTGCTGTAGCCCCGTTAAAGGCCCAGCCTGTGAGATTTAGTAGTGCCCAGTGGTGAGAAAGCATATTGCAAATGATTGATACCCATACAGCTGTCTAGGTATCTAAAGTTGCATCAGTCATTAAACTGATGGGCTGAAATCTGTGTAATGTATTAACGCTTATTTTTGGTGAATGACAACACAAAAGTTCATTTTTAATGGTTTTATGTTTAGTAAAGGATACTTTGCATGTTAATATAGACACCTTACCTTCAATATCTAAATATATATAGACATAAATAACCAAACAATCTTGGTCAGGACCGTCAGCTGTATTTTAGATATCTGTTTAAGTTTATTTTAAATTGAAAAGCAAAGTGAAGCCTACTTTCAAAAGAAATGTCACGTGATAAATTTGTTAAAACTATGTTGAATGAAATGTCGTTTCTTTTTCTTAATTGAATCTAAAAAGCAGTCGTACAACCAGGAAACTGAAGGTTCCGGGGACCCGCTGACATTTTTCAACCAAATGAAAATGCTCTCCATAGTATTGTGGCAGAATGGGTGAGTTCTCCAGCCTCCGGTACAATTGCTGCGAACACTGTGGGAGGAGGTTCCATGAAATACAATTTAGTTTAATGTCACGACTCCTTTAACGTCACAAACTTGCCCTCGTGGCCATAATCTCGGGGACATTTCTTCTGAGGAAAAAAAAAAGAAGAAATAATGCCATCGCTCCATAATCCTATTTGTCTTAATTGTTATCTAACTGGAAGAGGTCTCACAGTGTTCCTCACTTCCTCTACTGGAGGGGTGAAGCGTGGCCATGGCCCAAGCCTGGCTCCTCCTCCTCCTCCTCCTCCTCCTCCTCCTCCGCCTCTGTTGGCCAACCCTTGTCTGGCTGTGACAAACAAGAAGGGCCCTGGAGTTAACATTTAGGTAACGGATGATTGTGCCACCTTCAATTTGCATTCCTGGCGACAGTGCATCATGGGTGTCCGTCCGTCCGTGCTGGTGCGCGCCTTGTTGAGCGGGGAGCTCCTCCGGCGTTGCCCCGCGTCTCAGGGGTGACGCGTAGGAGAGCTGAAATTCCTCATTCTGCCGTCCTCTGAGGCATGGCCGGCCCTCTGTCAGCTTTTACTAACCAGATGCATCCGAAAGGCGCACCGAGGCTGAAGGCAGGGGATATTGCCTGCTGTGTAGCTGTCGACTTGTTTCTCATTGCATGCCTGCGTTGAGCCGGGTAGCAAGTGCTCTGTGCGTTATGTGCGAATGCGAGGGTGGAGGTGAGCCGGGTGTCAGCCTGTCTCTGTGTGTAAATATGTGTGGCAGGACATGCTATGAATTCAGGAGCGTGTTCCGTCGAGCACACACACACACACACACACACACACACATAGAGCCTTGTCTATGCCTCATGGCGGGAACACATGACGCGGGCCTGCAATGTGGGAACCATCCTTTCTGAAGTTTCCACACCATTAAAATAAAAGGTCACACTGTATGTTCAAGCAACCAAAAACACTTAGAATTGTGTTTTTACAGTTTTTTTAATATACAAATAATTTCACAACCCCTTTACGTTAATGGCAGTGGTGCGTTTGAAAATAATATTAAATCAGGAGTTTGTTTTGGCAGAGTATTGGGCAAAATTTAAGGCCAATATACTGCCAAAATTGAAGCTAGTGCTAAAGAGCTATCGTTGTTTGTTAGCTATCTTTAGCTAACAAACAACAAACTTTTTTTCCCTGCATCTTACAAGTTTGCTTGTAATTGGATGCAGGAATTAAGTTTGGATAGTAAAAATATCGATATCCACCCATCCACTTCTTCTGCACTCACTTGGGTGGGGGTGCTGGAGCCTATTCCTGCAGTCTTCGTACAAAGGCGGAATAACAAATAGCCATGAGTGTGTGAAAAGCTTTTTCTCATTTTAAATTTCTTATTTGGCCTCCTTCTTTCCTTTCTTTCTCTTTCTGTTTACAGGACACTCAAAACAATGCCTGCATGTACTATGCGTACGGTATGTAGGTAGGAGTGCAGCAGCTCCACATCCTCGAGATTTGCACCTGTGAGTGAGACTTTGCAATCTCCGGCTCCATCGGCAAAACTCCTGCAGGCCCTCGGAAGCATTAGCGCACAGTTGCAATAAAACCCACAGTAATTAAAGGGGATCAGGCTGTAATTGCCTCAGTGAATCAACTTAATAAGCACCTGTGATCACAGTCATTCTAATGATGCAATCTAACCTTTTAATACCCAAGAAATTAGAATTGTAAAATATTATACACTTAATAATCATTCGGTATTTTGAAACTCATGAGTGGACAATGAGTGGACCATTGTCCATGACAAAATATTAAAACTGCAATCAGCTGGTGTGTGTGTGTTTGTGTGTGTGTGTAGATAGATAGATAGATAGATAGATAGATAGATAGATAGATAGATAGATAGATAGATTAAACAAATGCATGAAAATATTATTTATCACAGATATTACTTACTTTAAAAAAAAAAAAAAAAACCTCTGCATATGCTGCACTTCTGCAAAGCAGTCATGTAGCAGGGTACAGTCACATAACTGTGTTAATCTATTCGCTCATTCACGAATTGACGTTCAACTCCAAAATGTGATATTTGGGCAGATTAAAGTGGTTTACAATGTTCAGTCAAATCATGCAGTTAATTTTTCAAATGAGAAATGTTCTTGACAGTTACATTCATAATGTCCTATATCTAATGGTTGAAGTATGTTCTTATAATTTGTGCCCTTCTTCTCCTTGAACATAAAATGTGAATCTTGGCCCCCTGCCCCGAACTTCAAGTCCAGTCAGCGTTATTCGTGTCATATGCCGTTGTTGTTTTCTTGTTTCTAAATTTTATTTTTGGATCCATGCGTTTGTTTTTTACAACTTAACAAGCCTTAACAAAGGCCATACATATTGCAGTCCTTTAAACAGCCCATGAGCACAAGTGCCTAATCGGTCATGGTGAATTACAAGTCCAATAAGGTATTGTGTAGTTTAACGATTTTTAGTACAGTATTAGATTAGACCTCTTTAAAATAAATCTAATCATGTCTTTTTTTCTGGACTGAACATTGTATTTCTTTTGCAATGCATATAGGTGACAGCATTCAGGATGTTGTAAAAGCTGGACCAAATCATGTAACTTCACCCATCTCAGCTGCAGAGCAGCTTATAGCACCTGAAACCTTGCAGAATGATTTTTTTTTCTCCACCAACATACAGCAGGACTGATGGGATTCAGCAAGAGACAAGTGTAAGAAGATCTATTGGTCACAAAGTCTGTAGGATGGTCTGGGCCTATATTTAGCGTGCAGTTGCAATAGAGTTGTCTGACTATGCTCTGACACTTCAGCAGTTCACACTTCAAACCTGCGTATGTTCAAATGACTCACTCTAAATATTTTTAATTAAAAAAATAAGACTTCACAAAAGATTTTCGTTTTAAACGACAACAACAACAACAACAGCAGGTGTAATGAACTCTGGCAACCGGATGAAAAAACACAGATAAGGACACAGCTAAAATCATGAATAAATTAGCATGGCCATTACTCTGGCACTGCTGGGCCCAAGGCCTCATTGAAATATAGGTCTTCTCAACACATATACCTAATATACTAAAAAAGAACATTTAAAATGATTCAGTGGCTTGTGTGAACGCATTAATTTTCAGTACTAAAAATATATTTTTAAGCAGGTCTCGGGCCCTGCTTCTTTCTTGTGTGGAATGCATAATGGATTCCCATGCAATCCATTACGAGCGAGGAGGGAGCCGGAGATAAAGAGTCTTTAGCAGCAGCCACCCGGGGTTGTTCTTCGTTGAATGAAGTTTTAATAAAGAACGACTAAGAGGCTGTACAAGGTCAATTATCAGACTTTGCTCCTCCTCTGGTGGCGCGCGGCGAAATAAAACGCCAGCTCAGCTTAACCTTAATGGCTGTCAGTCATAGCCGGCCGATCTACACGTAGAAGCTGTCGGACGGCCGGGACGAAGGCTGAATCTATCCATCTGTCCAACGCCGCTGTCGTCGCAAGTTTACTGTTGACTATTTTTCGTCCTGACTGGCAGATAAGGTCGCCGGGCGTCACAAACAGGCAAATCAGGGGAGCCGACTGTGGTCGCCGTTCATTTGTCAGGGCCCGTGCGGGGCTGGATATCTCTTTATGCATCAAGAATACGTTAAAAATCACTTCAGGGCAAAAGGTGGAGATATTAATTTCACCCGTCCTGGCGCTTGCTCTCAACAGCCCCCCCCACCACCACCACCACCACCAAACCCACCTCAAAGAGTGAAGTGGATTTAATGTACGGGGTGCTTATGAATACACTTACGTATTCATTTGAGCAATAAATGCCGGGCTGTGTCCCACAGAAAAACAAACTGCCTTGCTTCCGGCAGCCATTTTAATTAAATGCCACGCATTGTCAAATTTATCGGTCCCTCCTCCCCTGCCCACCCCCAGCCTGAAGGATGTCCTGTGCCATTTCCATATCTTTAGCCGCGTCTCCTCTTAATGTGAGCTGAGGGATGGAAGGAGATGGAGGTCTGCTCGGCCAAATTGGGCCGCGGCGGAGATGGGTGCAAATGGATGTAGATTGGTGCAGGTTGCACAGGGGTTGCACATGTCCTGAAGCCATAGCCTCGATGCTGCAGTCAGGCCTGGCTCCTGCCCTCCCTCCCTCCCTGCCTCCCTCCCTCCATCGCAGCAGATCTGTGTACAGATGGGTGTCTGACAGCCCCACAGCTGTTCTCCTAATTGTTCATTAAGTGTTCTATTGATTTCCTTATTTCGAGTACATGTGTCTTTCAGCCGCGGCCCTCCGTGCGAAGCGGCCGACGTACACACCCGCGGATGATCACGCCTACGCACGCCTCTCGGCCGGGGCCAGCATGACAGGGCCGGACGATGCAGGAAATGCGAGCTGCCACTTCTAATCGAGGCCTCGTCTCCTCCGCCGGCGCCTGGGAAGCGGCGCCGCGCCCGACGCGGCGAGCCTTTATTTTCCAAACTTTTAGCATCAATCAATTAAAGTGCTGGCAGCAGCATGGAAAAATGTTTAATTCCTTGTTAAGCAGCAGCAGCAGCCTCAGATTGCACCTGGCTGATAAGGGAGCTTGTGTGAGTCTATTAGATCCTGCTAGTCCTGCCCGATTAACTGGGGCAGAGCGTAAGCTTTATTTAGGCAACATGATGGTGGAAGATAGTCGGGCAGATAGGAGATAAGAGGGCAAAGCTGTCGGAAGGATCCGCGATTTAACAGCGGGCCATTTTGGAGCTGTGTTTCTTTATTGTGTAACATGGTAGAAGGTGGCACCGTCCCTTCTTTTGATTATATTAATTAGCAGTTACGCCACACTGTGGCGAACCAGGTAAATCCTTTGGATTTGTCTTATGTATCCGTTTGAGAAAGAGCCCATAGAACCCACAAAACTTTAGCAAATAAATAAAAATAATGCAGTTGTATAAACCTCCTGTTTATCACAGACAAGAGGACTAATCACACTTTTTTTTAATGTGTTGCATCTCTTAAGAAATGAACGGAAGCCCACCAGATCCAGCTGTTAAACGCTCTTAAATCTCTTTATATAATTAAAGGCGACAGGAAAAATAAAACTTTTTGAGAAATTGCCTTTTAGACATTGTGGCAAGATGTTGGTTCTATCTTTTATCTGAGCTGAAAGGAGCTTCTCTCTGTGCTATATATGCTGCGCACGCACAGAAGAAAGCAATTTGTTTCAGCAGTTCTGTAAATTTATAGAGAATGCAGCAAAAATGAAAAGGGGGGCATAATAGGGGACTGGTCAACGCTAAAGGGAGAAAAATCACAGCACAAACTGTAACCATTTCTCTTTTTCTCCCTTTTGTTCTAAGCCTCACAATTTGGCTTTCAAATTGGACTTAGCGCTTCAGTGAGTCAAGTCATATACTCCCAGCCTGGGTGGTCGTCTCCATTTCTTGGCCGAGGAAATTCTGTTGGCCCTCCCGCGTTGAGTGGAGTGATAATGTTCTCTGTAAAACACAATCAGTCACCTCGCTCCCAGCCTTTGTATAAGCCTCCAGGACCCCCAATCAATACTGGCTGGCTGGGTGACTTATCATCGCAGGCTGACCACAGGCTGAGCTGAGCTGAGCCGAGCCGAGCCGAGCCGAGCGAGCTGGCAGACAGCGGGCTGAATCCTGATGCAGACGTGAGGTGACCTGGCCGAGAGGCAGTGACCGATGTGTTGTGAGCCAACATGCGGAAGGAAAAGAGGGAGGATCTCTTCGGAGGAACCGTGGTTATTTACACCGTCTGAGCTCCGAGCAGAGACAATGTGTAAATGTGGCCAAAAGAAAGAAATTTATGGTTGTGTTTAAGTGTCTGGCTTCTTTTTTCTTTTTTTTTTTAAATCAGTTTCTCGAGCAGCAAACGAGAGGTTATCCTTGAGAAAGTTCTACCGCTCCGAAAGAATGTAAAGCAATGAAGTCAGAGAGATGACATGAAATTATAAATATTTTTTACTTTATGCTTCAACTTTTCTGTGATAGTTCCAAGGTTATCAAGAAGTCTATTAGTTTAGTCAAAAACTATCATGTGTACGTAGCTGGGATGGGAAGAATATACAAAACACACAAGTAGACAATCTTAATTAATTTTTGTGCTATCTCACATTCCAACCCAGTAGAAAACCACTGGAAAGAGGAGGTAAAACCTTGAAGCTGCAAATCAATCATCATCATTTTATTTGTCAAGGTTCTTCGATTACATGAAGGAGTGATCCAACCAAAACACTGTTTTACTTTACATTTTCTGGGAATTCAGCAAGCAAAAGTGCCGGGCTTTACTTTTTACAGATTCACTTTCTTCTTCTGTTATTCATCAGAGTGGACTAAAACAGGGTTTGTCCTTCAAAAAAAAAAAAAAAAACCCACACAGTATCAGAAATCTGTCGCAACAATAACAAGCGACGCTCCGTGTGTATTTAGTCGACGTCGCCGTAAATTAGAGGAGGAAAACTTGTGTCGGGCCGGCTACGGCTACCTGTTCCCGAAGGCCACGTGGGATGATGTGTGGTCGTGAGCGCTTGACTCTTGGCCTTGCTTGCCTCTGCAGTTTTGTGACAATACTTCCAAGGCCTGTATTTAACCAGCACTATTGGCTCCCCTGTTTTTTATTCGGTGGCCGAGGGCTACGCAGTCAAGATGCGGCGTAAATATAGCTTGAGCGGTAAAGCCAGTTGTTCTTGCAGAAAATCACTGTGCATTTTCATGTATCTTTTTTAACATCAGGTCTTAGAAAACCAAATCAAATACAAGAACTCACACAACAACACAAGAATTGTGCACGTGGTTGCGTGAGACTGCGTCCTTGAAAGTTTTTGATGGAAGTCTTTGATTGGTTGAATCAGCGTTGAAACAGTGTTTCTCAACTGGTGGGTCACAACCTAAAAAAAAAAGTGTGTCGGGGAGCTGTTTTGATTGGGTCACAGCAACGTACGGAGTTTCCCTTTTTTAATTAAAAAAAAAAGATTTTATATACATACATACTGTATATATATATATACATACATACTGTGTACATATATATATATATATATATATATATAGAGAGAGAGAGAGAGAGAGAGAGGATGTTGGACATTTTTTTGTAGGACACATAATTCAATTCAATTCAATTCAATTATTTCAATAATTTATTTACTAGCCATGATAGAAAGTGGGCTAGCATTTTCATTTTTGTGAAAATAGATTTGCGTCGCAACTTCATGATAAGGAACAAATGCTGACTCTCGCTGGTTACCACCTCTTGGTATTATGCAGTGTAGCAGCGAGTGAGAGTCCATTGCATTTGACTCGGAGTTCATATGACTACAGCATTTTACCTCTTAGACTGAATTAACAGACTGCGGCCGAAAGCGGAGGAATCCTAATCGGGACGACTGTTTACTAACATTTCAGCTTCCATGGCCCGTCTGCCAGTGCGGGGATGAAGGGTCCGAGCGGGGCGCCGCCTGGAATTGCCTTTAGCTTTGCTGATGGCTGCGGCCGAGGAGACCCGGCCCCCGTTAACGTCCTCTAATTGTCTTAGTGAAGAGAACATGTTGACATTTGTTAGGCGTTCACAGTCAAGCGGCCCCGCTTTAGCCATTATGCTAATCCAACCATTATATATCTGGGAGTATTAATGGGACTGACACAAGTGATGTTGCAGGTAAAGGGCTGTGAAATGGTCTGTAAACAGAGGGAATTGATTCCAAGGCTGAGGCCGTTGTCACCGCTTAGCGCCGAGGGTTCATCTGCCTTTTGCCTCCCTCAATCCCTTCATCTCCTCCTCCTCCTCCTCCTCCTCGTCCGCCTCTCACCCCTGTCCAGCCTGTCAAATAGCCTCCGACGGTGCTCAGCGAGGCCCGTCAGGGATCATCAAAAAGGAAACCCAACGCAGTAGGGGGGGGGGTTGGCATGCTGTCTGCTTACAAAAATGGGACGAGATCAGGATCAATACGGTTTACCCCTCCTGCTCAACGCCGTAGCACATTCATCCAGCAACACCGTCCATGGACAGGCCCTAGGAATTGACTCCAAGGCTCGGAATTCATGGCTAAGGGACTCTTGGACAGACAAAGGATTCTCTTATTTGAGGGGAAAAAAACATTTTTTTTTTTTTTCCAGTTTTAACAGAATGTGGCATCATCGGAGGATTCAGTGGCAGAAATTCTAATGCTAATCATAGGGAATTCATTCTATGTATTATGTAGGGAGCATCAGCAATGTATTTCTTATGTTTTAATGTTGCATCATTATGGCTGTGAATATGTAGCAAGAAAGAAAAAGAAACCTAAAACTTCAAAATACTATTATCATGTAATAAACAGGTAACTTGACCAGTTTCAGTCATTTGTTTATAGATGCCAGAATTTTAACTAATGGTTTAAAGTCTAGGCAATACAAAGATTCTTCATTCACTACCATTCATTTTACCATACTTTGAGAACATTCTCAAAATAGTTTGACTCGTGAATTCCTGTCGTTTTGCTCCATAAAACACAAATACCGCTGGGCCTGTCTCATTTTGACGCGATCAAACATTTATTAATGATTAGAATGGGAATATTGTTTGCCAGAGTTTAATAAACTGACCTGATTAATCATTGAAATTCAAAAGAAAAAAAAAATCTAATCTATAAGCTGTTTTTTAATGGCCCCATAACTAGTGTGGGAGCCCGGTGGCTGGGTCACATCATCACCGAGGCAGCCTAACGGCTATCTTGTAACAACAGGGGGGAGATGACCATTGCCATCGCGTTCATTTAACTGTGGCTGTGCTCACAGAGCAGGGAGCAGGCTATAAAACTGGGCCTGCACTGCCACGCAGTAATTGAATTACTCTACCATCCAGCCTTGTATTCATTTACTGCTCTGAATTCAGGCAGTGGCGGCAGAAACGGGATGTTTTTCTTTTTTTTTTCCGGCCCTCGCCATTTCAACCCAGCAGTCAAAAAAATTGAGAGGAAAAAAAAACAAAAAAACCTGCGTCTTTGGGGACGTGTCTTTTAAAACAATGCTTTGCGAGGCAGACTGGCAGTGTGTGCTCACGCCTGCCCGTCGGGGGGGGGGGTGTCTCCGCCTGACACGGATATCAAACAGCGGCCTGCTAAACGGACGTGTCAAAAACATGAAGCTGATAATTACATGCCTCTGCGCAGAGGTCCAGCAGTCGCAGGCGCTCATAATAAATCCGCTGCATCCATCAACCCCCCCCCCCCAACACCCTTGATGTGGCTTAAATACGAAACCTAGGCTAATAAAAGATTGGCCTGTCATAATGAATCAAGAGGGCCAGTGGCAGGTAGGCAGTGTGAGTCCATCCCCTCACATATCCATCTCTGGAACAGGCTCTACGCTGTGTCTACACGGCTAGAGAAAAGAGACCGGTGGAAAAGCCTATCTGGCTCCCTCCGCTGAAATTAACTTTGGGCCCAGGAGAGAAAAAGAGACAGTGTTTGGAGCAGCACGGCTTCATTTTCTCCCGCAGTGAGCAGCGGGGCCCCCAGAGGGGCACGAAGACGGATTTGCATGCCACTCGCCATCCTCTCCTACCTGCTGCAAATTTATTATTGTGGCAAGTCAGCTTCCCCAACAGCAACTTGGAGGACTTTTCAAACCTAAATGGTATCTGCGGGCGGTCAGGAGACACATTGAAAACACGCGCGCGCGCTCCGCCGTGCACGCGCGCACGGGCACGCACGCGCACACACACACACCTCTTGGTTTTTCTCACTATCTCCTCCTCGCACGCATCCGCGCCCCGAGCAGAGAGAAAGCTGCATCAAATAGTAATCATGGAGATCAGAATACAGCTGTCAGCGGGTGCCAAACGCAAAGTGATGCCTCTGATGAAGTGTCGGGCTGTTTTCAGGAGGAGCAGGCATCAACTTTTCACTCAAACTTTGCTGCCGACTCTGATGCCGCAGTGCGCGAGGTCATCATCGCAGCGGCTCGCTGGGCCTCCACGTATTATAGCCGTGTTATGCTATCCGGTAAGGGCCGTCTTCTACAGCCCTCAGTGTTTCATTTTTTCTCTCTGTGTGCTGACAAAACCCAATGGGTAGGTAGAGACGGATCTTCTGGCTAATAATTGCAGCAAACAGGGGTTTTTCTGCTAGATTTTACGCTCAGCAGCCACTTTATTACGTAAAAATATTCAATTGCTTCTTAACAAATGGCTAATCAGCCAATGGCATGGCAGAATTTTAATGGTTTTTGGCATGCAGGCAACTTGCTGAAGTTCAAAGCTAGCATCAGACTGTTCAGACTGGTTAGACACCACAGAAAGGCAACAGTAACTCAAATAACTGATAGCTGACAATTTGACTGAGTGTTGTAAACCGCTTTAATCTGCCCAAAGATCACATTTTTGAGTTGAACGTCAATATGTTAATTAGATTAGAGCAATTATCTGATTGTACTCTGCTATATGATTACGTTGCAGAAGTGCAGCACATGCAGAAGCTTTAAAAAAAAAAACAAGCAGGAAATTATGAAAGAGGTTTGTGATAAATAATATTTTCATTCACCTGTTTAATCTCTATCTATCTATCCATCCATCCACAGTGAATAGAATGATATTGCAGAAGCTCTGTCGAAGAAGCACTGTATGCAGTGTTAATCCAAGGTTTCCTGGTTGCACACACTGATTTGTGACAGCCAATAGCAGAGGGCTTGCACGGAGGTGTGCTCAAGGTCAAATAGCTGTTTGGTGTCAGGGAAAGACTTGGACGGAGAGAGACAGAGTGGAGTGGAGTCAGGGTCAGAGATGCCCATTACCTTTCCTTTGTCCCCTGCAAATGAATATCATCCACCTGATTATCTATTATCATGTTATTGGACGTAAATTTAACAAGCTGTTGAGAGCTCTGGAAAATCAATACCTTTTAAATGCTGTTTATGTGTGATTAACGGTTAATATCCTCACAAATTATTTAATATAATAAGGTCATTTGTCTTTCACATGAGACCGGTACCCTGCAAAGAATAATAGAATAATAAATGAGGACACTAGCGAAGAGGAGATTTCTGATGCTTCCCCGGCTCTGTTTTATTACCCATGTCCTCTTTACAGCTACAAAGCTGCACTATGGTTATTTTATGCAAGTCATAAAATTAGGCTGAGATGGAATTAGCAGACTCGGGGCTCTTTATAGGTCAAGCCGGTAGTTTATGAGCCCACGACTCCCTGGCACTATTGTCAGGAGGCTAGTTAGAGGGGTCTTTAAGCATGATTTAATATGTCCATGCCTTGGAAAATAGTTAAATAGCTAATTAAATGGAGGAGTTAATTTACATATTAATTGACCTTCCAGTAATATTTATATTGATACCTACACGAGGAGCCCTTGTCTTCATTGCCTTTCATCATAGTTAGTCTGGGCAAATATGGTGTAACTTTTTTTTTTTTTTTTTTTTTTGCTTAAACTCAAGTTTCTTTTTATTGTCGCTGGAGAGGGGCTGTGTATTCCCCGACACGTCAGGCGCACAGCTGGTCCGGGCCCCGTGTGCCGGGGACCGCTTTTGTTTGTCGGATAATGGAGGAAGCACCATAAACAGGGTTGGGAAGTGGCCCGGAGGGGGTGTTGTGCTCGTGTGTGTGTGTGTGTGTGTGTGTGTGTGTGGAGGGGCTCGGCGGGGTCGTACGGCTGGGTCGGATGTGGGTTTTCTGGTGAGGGCGGTTGACAAAGGAGCTGGAGGACGGCAGCCTGCGTGTCAGATCTGCTCTTAATTACGCCTCTAATCACCAATCAGCGCGGGCAATGCACAGGGCACCCGAGGGAGGCCCGACTTTAACCCCAGAAAACGCGCTAGGAAGTGCGCACACGCTTTGGCCAGCGGAGGCCCCCGCGACTGTGTTTGCGCGCTCCTGTTTGGCCAAGGCGACGCGCCCTCGGAGAGGCGGCCACATAAATCTGCTTGCTTAGGACTATTCACCCCGGCCGTGTTGCCCCAGAAGAGATTTGTGCCACCGTCTCTGTGACGATCATCTGTTATCATCATAGAGGACTCGCGGCTGCAGCTTCCCCTTCCCCACTTTCGCATGTTGCATTGTCATGCTGATGTCCGCGCGGCCGTCTCGGGGCTCATGATGACACGGATCAGCGGTGATGGATTGGAGGAGCATTGTTTGTTTTCGTCGGGGGGGCGCACGCACGTTCTGCGCGCCGTGTTGTTAGCATGTTAAGTGTGTCTCGGAGGCTATTATCAGGGGTCGACCATTTGTCAACCGGCCTGTCCTCGCCTTGTCTCACGCATTCTTTTTTTCCCCATACAATGGCCCCTTGAGCGCATCTGCATATGCGGCCTGAGTTCAACAATGGCCGCTTCCCCAGAACGCCTCCTTTGAGGCTGAGGAAACTGGAAACGTGGCAAAGCGAGCCAGTGCCCCGGGACGGAGCGTCCTGGAGAAGAGTTTTGAGCCGCTGACAGTCACTCCGTTCTCTTTCATTTGAACAATTGAGTGAAACCCGTCGCTGCAGGTGTGAGAAACCGAGCAACTCCCGCTGTCCGCCTGCTATCCACCCATCCCCACCCCCAAAAACCCCGCCTGCTTCAGCAGCAGGCCGGCAGCTGCCCAGCAGAGCCGCGCAGCCACCGCGGGCTGCACCTCGGGGCCGTCGCCGCTCATCGCTCAGTGGCGCTAAGTAGCCTGTCAGAGGCTGCTGTGGTTGCAAATTGAATATCGTTTATGATCCGTGCATTTTTGCCCCCCCCAAACACACCCCATCATGCAGCCGTGCATGTTCGTGTTGTTAACATGTTGCTGTGGGCGAGAACAGCTTGTCGCCAATTTCTGCTAATCGTTTCTGGGGATGAGAGGGGTGCTGGAAAGCAAAAATAAGTGAAAAAAAAGACAAAATATGTCTAAAACAGGGCCGTTACCATTAACACGCAAATGGCAGTGAGATTAAATATGAGGAATAACTCGTTCATTTTTTAAATGGCATTTTAATGGTAAGCATTTTGTCTCTTCTGACCCTTTAGTCATAGCCTCAAACTGTAGGGTTTGAAACTGCAGCGCAGACAACTTTGGGTGTTGGAAACACAAATTGTTTTTTTTTTTTAATAATAAACAAAAACTCAACTCAAGGTGTCCTCAAAGGGGAAGAACGTAAACAAAAGCCAAAACGGAGACAACCTCAAAGAGCTGGAGATTACAGACAACCAAGATGAAACAGATGAGGCACACAAGAAGAAAGAACCACAATGAAACATAAGACAACCAAGCAGAAACAGCAACCAAACCCAGGCAAAGAGAGACAAGGACAATTTATACAAGAGTGCAGGGGAACACAGGTGAGAGCAATCAAGAGCAGGACTGACAACGAGACACAGGTGAAAATCATAAGGCAGCAAAAAAGGTGGGAAAACAGGAACAGGAAGTAAAGTACAGAAAATACGAGAACAAATGAGAATTTCAAAATATAACAGGAAGCACTAAACAACACACCATGACAGGTTCCTACTGAAGGCACTTCAGAATTTTACATTAATATGGACATAAAGGAAAGATAGCAGAATTTTAAACATGCGAATCTAAATGTAATTAATCACAGTTAACTATTCAAAACCAGAGCTTTATTGTGATTTAAAAAAACTAATCACTGGACAGGCCTAGTTTAAAATTGTTAGAAAATGGCACTTATTGTGTGATGTTGATTTATTATTATTATTATTATTATTATTATTATTATTATTATTATTATTATTATTATTATTTCGGGGGTTTCCAGAAGCAGAGAGCCAACCGACCAACAGCTAGCCACCCATCGTCGCTCTCACCGCTCTGCGACGTTTGAGTGGCGATGAACTGCTAAATGGCCTTGGTTTCGCAGAACTCTTTCCAGAGCCTTTATATGGCCCTGGCCATTCTGCCCGCGTATAGTTAAGTCAGGGCCGGCTAGCTGGCGCGCAGCGAGGAGCCGCCCTGGGAGACGTCAGCTGGGCTGTAACGATGAGCTAGCCTCGGCGCGCCTCAGGTGGCGTCCAGCGTTTTCAAGCTGAATAAGTCTATAAAAACGGACACCTGCCACGGGAGTCCACATGCATCACTTGCAACCGGGTTGGCGAGCGCAATCGGCCAGCCGTCACGGTCAGTTGCCTGCTGATATATCTGACGCGATTCCCCGCAGAGAGGTTCAGCGCCTCCCTCCCTCCCTCCCTCCCCCTCCGTCTCTCCCTTCCTCGGCCAAATGTTGGAGTCGTCCGCTCTTGTCCTCAAACTAAACTTTATCGTGACCCTATCTTGCTGTTATTGCACAGGTAGCGCTTCTCACGGACCGCACTTTACAGCTGAGGATGCCTATGAATCTAAGGGGCTTTGCCACTGCGCCGCACCCAACCATAATTCTTCGCTGAGCCTCAGAGTCCAATGGGTCCAGCGATGGTGGGGGGAGTGGAAGGGCAACAGTACATCTACCCAGAGAAAACACTTAACACTTAAATTGCAATAGTGATACAAAAAAGGCCTTGTTGCCTTACTTCCCATCATGCACTACTCACAAAATGTTAGGAACTTGAGAATGCACCTAAAATAACCATTACAGGTGAACTTGATACTGACCTCTGAACCTTTTCAGTCCTTATTGTGAAACAAATAACAAATGCATAGCGTTGTTTGACCCATGAATGGACAACCAAATGATCTGCTTTAATGACTGTCTATTATCTAAACAGTCCTCTTCATCATGCTGTTCACATTTTGACAACACATCACCTAACAAGAGGGTCACATTAGTTATTGAGTCCTTGACATTTTTCGATATGGGCTGTTGTTTCTTTAGAATGAGTTGTTTGAGGTGACAGAATGACAATTGTATGCTTGCGACTTAAATGCCCTAATTTCCTGACATACTATCAGAGCAGCATGAACTTCCCATTTTCCAAAAATCTGACCAAAAAATGAAATATCCCTTTGTTGTGAGGAGTGTAAATCAAAAATCATGCTACATTAGTTACCCCCATGCTACGTTAGCTACAAATGAAAATTGCTACGTCAATTTATGTTGTATCTGGCCGATATGTCCTCAAGCCAAACACCTTTCGTTAAAGACGCGCCCTCTGTACAGTTTAAGAGCCCGGCTTGAAAATAAAACAGTATTTTCCCTCCTTCTCGCGCAGCCGGGATTCAACCCATTAATCAGTGAGCCCACAGAGCCATTATTATTCTTTTCATTATGAAACTTCACATCAAAGTTTGGGTTTTTACTGTTATAACCCGAGCGCGTCGATCCTCTTACGATTGTAATGAAAAGCGTTGTCATCCGTGGGTGTTTTCTTTGCTCCAGTGTGCTTTATCGGCGCCGATGGCGGCACCCCTCACTGGCTTTAACGCCGTTTTTTCTGGGAATGTTTTGTCGCTCCCCGCCTCGCGTCGTCTCTGACCTCCTGTCAGCAGCCTCCAAGGACACTCGGCCTAATAACAGGAGGAAATATCTCTGAAAAAAAAGTGTTTGTGGCTCATTAGGGGGGTCGCGACTGTTGCGAAAACATTACCCTTGGTAAGAAGCACGGCAGAGGAAGAGGTGGCTGGGTTTTTTTTTTCCTTCGCCTGCGTGTCACACAAAGGTTCTTGGAAAGAGAAAACGCTGCCATAGGAAAAAAAAAATGAATGCGCAGATAAACGAGGTGGCATAAAAGTGCACCACATGTCCTGTCAGGCTCGGGTGGCTCCGGAGCCTAAACTGCCTTAATTTTCACCTCCCGTGATTTTCGCTAACACCCTCTTTCTCCTCTGGCACGAAAAAAAAACAGGAGGATATTTTTTCAAAGGGGCTTTAATGACACGGTGTTCTGCATGATTATGCTATTTTACATCTTTGTGCATAATGTGTTGAAATATGACTCCATCCATGATGGCAGTGGAGCAGGCTGTTCAGGTTCCCTGTCTCTCATGTGAGACAGGAAAACAACAACAGCAACAACAAACAACAACAACAACAAAAAGGTTTGTGATAATGGCAAAACACAGACTTTAAAGGATTTTACGGCGCTGCTGAGGGCCCATCTTGGCCCGGTAACCTTGAAAACCGCCAAACACGTCCGTGAAATTCCCGCCAAATGAAGTAAAAAGGGCAAGTTTTTGCTCTTTAAGATGGCGGTACATAACCTGTCCATGGAACATAAACGTGTCTGCGGGTTGCGGGAGATGGATGGAGGCCCACATGCGCACCTTAATAAAAAGGTCTTTAAACCCTCGTCCGGATCTTCTTCCCATGGAAGCATGATATTAAAGACCGGCAGGGAACTGGGGCTCGGTAACCGTAATGGATCGGCAGGAAAGTTTAAAAGCACCGAGGGAGAAGGCTATTATGCAAAACAGGAGTCGCGCAAGTAATCTGCGCCCTGTCTCTCAGCTGCCAGAGACAAAGAACACACGCGGAGGGCCTGATTGCTTCCTAAAAAGCTCCCCGCGCCGCCGTGATGGATTCGGGTATTTTGACTGTTAATATGTTTGAATAAAAATTATTTATACATTTCGGCGAGGTTGAGCGACTCCTCCCGTGATTACTGCCTCTGAAAATGAGAGCGGAGGAGCGGGAAATTTCCATGTCACCGAGGCCTGATGTATACTCAGATTACGGGCTGATTGCTGCTCAGATGAGCACGGCGTAGAGTGGTTTGCCTCCGCCTGCGACAACTCCCTCCCTGACAAGGCCTCTTAGTTTTTCTGGTTATTGATGCATTCTGCATAAATGTGATCCGCTGATGGCGTCTGCTGCGATATAGGTACATGGGGGAAGGTGGTCGTGTTGTGTTGTGTGTGTGTATGTGTGTGCGTTTGGGTGTAAATGAGGAGGGGAAAGCGGCCATATTTAATAGACTCGGAGGCTGGGGGACTTTTTCTTTTGGCAAAGGGAGCAGGATCCCCATTTTTATCCGGCGTGGCTCCGCAGAGGATGATAAGAAGCGAATCGTGTTCACGGGGCATCTGCATGTGTGATGATTTATCAGAGCCTCACATTAGCCTTATGGAAAAACATATAGGAGGGTGCAAAGACAGGGCTAAGGAGTGTGAATCAGGGGACAAGGTTGAAAAGGTATAAGGGATTTTATACTCATGCAGTACATGTGGATGTGTGAAAAAGACCTCAGCAGTAGGTTTGATTGGCTCACACCTACAGCCATTGGGCCTGATAGAGTCTGGTTAATTAGCCAATTATAGTCTAAAACCATTTGAGGTGCATTGATTTTCATCATTTGTTGTTGACATGTAGTAACGTAACATAGCATAACGTCACGCCACGTAACGTAACGTAGCGTAACTGGCATAATTCAGATGTTTTTGTGGATACAACTGCACATATTACACAGAGTAAAAATCGAATAATACCCAGTGCCCCTACTGTCACTGCAATGCTTACTTCCAAGTTGTTGTGTTTAACCTTTACAAACTGTGTTAAATTGCTCAATGCGGTTCAAATGCATTCTGTGAAATAATCCAATTAATGCAGTAAACCCAATAGCTTCAATTCCTGGACTATAACTCATTTCTAAATATTAGCTTGCTGGTCTTGTCACTTAGTAGAAGCACCTTCCTCGTGCACGGATGAGAGCGTGCGCAGACATCGTCGCCTCTGTCATTCATTTCTCTCTTCATCTCACCAAATGATTGACTTCTGGTAGGTGAGTGATAATCACCCAGCGAGGTCTTAAGGAGAGGCCTCAGATAGCCGCCTCCGAGCGCCAATACATAAAAATGATTGATAGATCCACTTACAGCACAACAGTCCCCTGAGAACAATTACCCCCCCTTGCTTTGGTAATTTCGCAATCACGGCACTTGATCACGGCATATCGCACTCCGTCATCTTGTTTTGGATGCCGTACAAGAGAAACTTCCCACCCCGTTGTTGAGAAAAGACTAATGGAAATATTTCAGCCGCCAACTTCCTGGCGCCGGTGAGAAAAAACCCCTGGCGGGCGACATGCGGCGCCATGCATGCAAAATGGGACGAGCGTTAAATGATGAAACAGACTCCGCCCCCTCCCCGCCGACCCCGCCCAGCCTCGCCAGCACAGGAGAAAACATGCGCGCACCCCGGGCGTATTTCCAGTTGTCCCCGTCCCTCTGATTTGAATACAGGCCCTGTTTTATGGGGGACGGTAATTGGAAGTGGGTGATTTACTGCAGTGTATACAGGGACTGAATCCAACAAAATATCTGCAAGCAGGGAATAATTGCTTCGCCGCCTGCTGCGGCATTTATCTGGACACAGGTATATTTTAACCACCGGGTGTTGACAGTGTTGACTATTAGCCGACAAATAAATAATTCAGCACTTACAAGGAGGGGTGGGGGGGTTGGCGGGAGGGGGCCGGGGGGGGGGTCTCTTCTCCGTGTCTCCGACAGGACAAAGCGGCGGCGGATAGAGGAGGCCGTCATTTCTCCTTCAATTACAAAAGGCAAATATTTATTATTTATAAGTACTTGCCTTGTATGGGCTTAAATATTATTTATGGACCTGTTGCATAGTGATTTCCAATGTAACTCATTATTTTTTGCCGCAGGGTGTTGTAAAGGAGCAAGGATATATTTAATGACACTCTGCTAGTCGGTGCAATTACACTGTAATCATTATGTAAAATGTCCTATTAATTAAACCAATTTCTGCTGGGGGAACATTCTTTTCTGCAGGAGCCCTCACCTCATCCCTCAGAAGCCTCGCTGCCTCCTGTTTTTCACCGGGGCCGCGGCCATGTTGTGACGTGCCTGGGTGCGTGCTTCTAAAAGAGACCTTCATGAGCCGCCGGGATCCCTGGTCACCTTCAGAGTCTAGACATTATTAGAACGTGCAGAGAAATGGGAAAGGCAGGTGAAGGTTTTCATTGGGTTTGCCAATACAGCTTTCACACTTTGTATGCTGTGGTTGTACCACGCGGTGTTTTGGAGGTCACGTCATGGTGCGACAGTAGAAAGGACGCTTAAAAACGCATGCTAACTAAAGGTTCCTCATTACGGAGAAGTATCTTTTTGACAAATACTTGTAAACCAATGAAGACCTTGGATATGCTGTTTAGGTGATACACGCAATTCTGTAAACTGGCCTTTGACATATTATTAGTGGCTCTACCTGGTTCAGTTTTTTTTGCTCCATTCGGTGAGACCACCTCAGTCACCTGGTGCGTCAGACAAACTTGTGCAGGAAGCCAAAACTGAGCATTTTGAGGCCAAAACTGTCTCTACGTCTGGAGTATCACCACATTTTGATCATTTTAAAGTTAATCACAATCAATCAAGTGCGCATTAGACCTTGATTATTTCTACCCCAACCGGCCACTTTATTAGGAACACCTATCCAGTACTGGGGACCTAATAATGTGGCTGGTGAGTGTATACATCTACACTGCTTCAAGATTGAATGTGTTGAGTGCTGGGACATTCATTAATTCATAAGTAGTGACAAGAATAGGCCCATTCTGAAAAGCGGTGAGTTAAGGAAAGATTCAATTAATTCTTTTTTTTTTTTTCTTCGAATTGACAATGGTTGCAAAGAATCCCAACTTTGTCTCCCTTTAAGAAAATGTTGACGCTGGTAATCACCGCAGGACAGAGCGGTCGACCCCGCCGCCTCTTTATCTGCTGTCCTGGCACTCCTGGTGTGGCTGTCGTTGACCAGGGGTCATTTGCACTTTCAATGCTCTTCAGGCACAATCTGTTTTCTTTACTTCTTGGCACAAAGGAAACGATTAAGAAAACAATTCAATAGAGAGCGAGAACACGCGCAGACATCTACATTGCAAATTGAGGCACCGGGAGAATTTGCTATTCAGAGAGAGCGTCGGTCGGGAGAGGAGAGGAGAGGAGAGGAGAGGAGAGGAGAGAGGTCCTCTCTTTGTGAGAGTGCTTATCCAAGAGGTTCACTTCAGAACACAATGGTCAGCCGCAATAGTCTTGAGGGCTGTTAGCGCACATTTGGATAATGAATCGGTTCTACGTCCGAACCACTTGTTTAACAAATGTTTAAACGTGAATGAGATTCTTTTGTAAATGAAAAAAACACATTTCAAGATTTTAGCGGCAGAATATAGCAAAATAAAAGTGCACTATAGTGAACAATATTGCCCCTCTGAGGCGAAAAATGGTCCAATTCTTTCTCCATTGTGTTCATATTAACAATTAAAGCGTTTTTTTTCCTCCTCCCGCACAAATGGTCGCGAGCGTCGGCTCCAAGTTTACCCGACATTTAGAGAAACATAAAGACGCACGAGTCTAAACCTCCGAGGATCTTTGGAAGCTGGAACAGATGGCGCGACATCCACCGCTCATAACTGCCTGGCTGACTGTTCCCATGCAGGCCGCCACGCGTCATCCGTCCATTCATGAAGATGTTACAGATGACTATCTCAGCGTGTCAGCCATGTTTGGCAGCAGACAAAGCTGGGCGGACAATGGCCGTGGCTTTTATCAGGAGCCGGGGAGAAAGCTCCTTGTCGGAGCGTGACTAAAGTGCTGACGGCCTGAGCGGCTTACAAAGAGGAGTTGTCGGAACAAAGACACCTGCTGCAGGAGAGGCAGGCCGCACGCTGCTGCGACCACGACGACCGTTGTAGGGCAAGAGGAAGGAGGGCGAGTGCGGTGCCTTTGATTCAAGGATTTAATGCGTAAATGTGGAATCATTCATTTTCTCTCATCAAAGGAGTTTGCGCAAGTAATTAAAATAAACGTTTTACCACTATGGCACTTTTCTTTGAAGAAAAAAAAAAAATCATCAAACCATTTAATGGAAGTCTGACACTAACTTTTTCATTTTTTCATTTTTAATGGCAGTTTTCAAAAAATTGGCGGAAAATTCACTCAACGTTTTATGAGGATGTGCTAAATGATAAAAGTAGCAGAAACTACAAACTGCTGCGTGAGCGCTGGACATTCTCCAGTGTTTTCTTTTTCTTTTTACACAAACCAGGGTGATGTGCCACAATTTTTTTTGCTGCTTTTGAAAATAGATGGATGGATGGATGGATGTTTGCAGTGTTATTTCAGATTGTTTTTTCATTTTTGTCATTTCTCTGCACATCCAGCATGAGCATGTGACCAATAAAGTTCTTGAATCTTGAATGTAAGACATATGCACTGAACTCGCAAAAGAGTTACAGGATAAATAACTAGAATTATTTTTTGTTGATGGTAATGTAACTCTGACGTTTCTACTGAAATACGGTGACTTCATTATTTTTCCTTATATTCTTCTGCATTACAACCTTCTTACCAGTGCATTACTCTTCTGCATCATTACACTGCATTGTTTCATTCAGTGGATCACGTGCACAGGAGTAGAAAAGTGAGACAAAAAAAATCAAGCATTTTTTTCTGCACATGCATGCTAAAAAAAAAATTCATCCTCTTGCACATAATTTGCTGCACAAGTGTAATAATTTGAAAATCCACCTGCGCCAAAGCGCATTTCCAATCTGCAACCGGCCGCTCAGGATGATTACGGCGCGGGCGAGAGGTGGCGCCGGAGATTCCGAACGCGGGTACGAATTACAATATTTATATGCCGCGCTTTTATTTGCACCCGGCAGACGGATGGCGGCCTCGCCTTTTAATCCGTTACACGGCGGTGGAGTGTCAAATTAGGCTGCTTCATTAATACACTATCGGGCGGAGGCGAGATGGAGACAAAGAGGACACAATGAAAGTTGGGGTTGGAAAAAAAGGAGGAGGAGGCAGAGGAGGAGGAGGAGGAGGCGACTGTACATCAGGGAGAGATTATTATTAGTCTGTCTCTCTCGGAGATGAGAGCAAATTATAAGAACACACACCTTCTTCATCTGTTTGGATAAGTGGGGGGTCGGCGGCTGATGGATTGCTCTGTTTACAAATGAGGGTGACACTGCTTAGCAGAGGAGCACAGCACACATTTCCCACCATTAAGGAGCTGGCTGCATGGATTGAGGCGTCCGCACACACACACACACACACACACACACACACACACACAGAGGAAAGCAGACTGATGATGAGAGTCCCCTGGCTACCAGATTAGGCAATCTCCCCGACTGCCAGCGGATTGATAGAGTCGCCGCTCGCGAGACGCAATTGCAACAGGGAGGAATAAAGTTTGGCCTGCCGGCATCATCTGTGCTTACTGTCAGCCCGGTATGGACCCCCAGGAAGGATGAGCCGAGGCGGGGGCTTTACCTCCGCCGACCTTGCGTCCGGGCGCCGGTGACCAGCCGTCACGGAAAGAGAGCGATGTTCACGTTGTGACCTGTGATCTGTGTGATCCCCGTGTGTGGATATGAGCTTTTTCGTGGTGGCAATGCTCCTTTAAAGCTGTTGATCGTTTGAGGATTTCCTTGTGTGTCCCCTACAAGCAGGCAGTGGTGGAAGATGGAAAAAAATCCATTAAAAATCATTTTTATTCCATAAATCGTCCTTTGACTTCTAGCCTCAGTAAATAAAATACACTGAGAAAATAAGCTTGTAAATGATGGAGGTTAATGTAAATGTAGACATCTTGTGTTGCTTGCAGTGACCCAGCGTTAGTTTATATTTCAAGTCAAATTATTTCCAGGCCCCATATTCTGCTGCAAATGTAAATCAGCCCCTTGTGATGTCACAAGGGACACTGGTATCTCATTGCTATCTGTCCTGGGTTAGTGACAGCCAAGGGTTCTTTCACCTTCTGAGACCACCTCATGGATCATGTTTGTGAAATGTCCAACAAAAACATCAATTTTGCAGGAAAGGGGGAGCTAAACCGGAGGGGTTTTGATGCCAGGCTATGAACATAGAGCTAAATATGCTCATTCTTGATCATTAATTGTGTGAGTCTGCTCCACTGGAGAAAAAATGACTGGGAATTTGTTTGTTTGTTTGTTTTTTAAAATCTGTAATATTTGCGCTCCTTCTCTGCTGTCTCTTATTGTAGATCTACAGCAATAGCAGCTTATATTGTTAAATTTCAAAGTGAGGATTTTAAAAAACAGTACTTTTGATGTCATGAAACCTCTGTTGTTGTTGTTGTTGTTGTCTTTACTATTTGTTTGATTGTAGCCATGAAAGGCAACCTTTCAGTGCATCTCTTGCACCATGGAGACACTTTCTGACATGTTGGTGAACAAATAGTGCCGGTAGTTTCATCATCGGCCTCACGCACTCCGAGGGCCCCCCCGAGAATGAATGCATGCACCGAGTCAGTCAGGAGCAATCGCTGGCGGAGAGAGGTTAAATGTCTGCATTAGAATGCGCCCCCCCCGCCCCACTCGCACCCCCACGCCCCCGCCAGGAGCATGTTAAAGAGGCCTTCTTCCCGGATCCCCCACCATAATTCCAGAGGCTCCGGCGTGTCATCTTTCTTGGCGGTGTCACAGGAAATAGACTGATGAATCACTTCCTGGTGTCACTGCGCTGGACTGGTGACAATCAGCGAAATGATAGTGTCTGCCTGCCTACACATATCTGTAATTGATAGCCCAAACCCCAAACACTCGCCTCTCTCCACTAGCTTATGATGGAACATTGGATTGAAATCACTCCCGATGAGGTGGGGTCCGGGCCATTTGTTATTTACTCCCCGCTCGCTGCACAACAGCACCCCCCCACTCCAGAGCCCCTTACCAACGGCAGCCTCCCTCCCCGACCCCCCAATCCCACTGCCACCCCCCCTGCCGCCGGTATTTTCGCCACAGGAACACATTATGGTAATCAGACAGTATGTGTGTATAGGAATCAATCAAGGGAGAAGCCCAGTGCAAGAGTTATGATGCAGCCAAATCTGTTTGTAACTTTTGATTAATGGGCGGGTCGCCTCCGTTTGCCGCCGTGAACACGGCGCGACCGTCGCGTTTGGACGTTTTGGAGCCTTCAGGAGGTCCTGCACCTGGAAGAACTGCAGGTTGAACGCATGGTTTCGGACAAGGCGCGGCCGTGGTGGAGGTAACGAGGTACAAATACTTTGTTGCTGTGCTTTAGTAGATTTTTAAGGCATCTGTACTTCACTTCGGTATTTCTTTTTCAGATTACCTCCTGCTTTTTACACCTCTAGATGATGCCCCAAAGTGTTTTGATTAGCAACAGGTAATTTAACAGTTGTTATAAAAGAAGTAAGTACTGCTTGTTGCTTTTGTGTTTAAAAGTCTTTAAAATATATAAATTCTGTTCAAGTAATTCATTTATTTTTTGTTATAGTTGTTGCTCGAAGTGGAGCTGTTTAATGGAGAGAGTTGTGTGTGTTGTTATATAAAATATAAAACTATAAAAGAGTATAATATAAAATATTATATAAAAGAGGATGTTATTTTAAAGGGAAATTATTTTCCCTTTAACATTGAACATTCAATGTTCAGTACGTTTTCAGAACAGCGAAAAATACAAAAATAGAAAACATATTTGCTATTAAAAGTGTACATTTAAAAAAAGTACATTTCAGAACTTAGACTTTTTTTTTTACTTTTACTTGCGTAAAGATGTTGAGTCGGTACTTTCACTCTTACCAGAGTATTTCTTTTTTACACAAGTATCCATACATTTACTTAAGTACAGAATATGAATACTTTTGCCACCTCTGGCCCGTGTTGGTGGCGGTGATGGATGTCGGTTCTGATGCCTCTCATCAGCGTTAATGCCGCGGTGGCGCTACCTGTCTCCGTTCCCGCTCCTTCTCCCCTGCCCACCGTTGCAGCGTCTGCCTGATTTATAAAGTTGTTATGGCAATTCACTCTAATGTTATTTCCTGCCACATAAATACATATATCTCAGGCAGCCATTATAAAGGCCCGTAATGGAGCGGCATGGCGGCTGCGTGGGGCGCGTTCGGGATATTTTGCCGAGGCGTTATTGGTTGTGCCCAGGGAGAAAACTCGCATTAGCATTAATCCACGAGACGCTGCAAGACAAAAGACTGGGGGACTGTTTCATCCTGGTCTGACAGGCTCCTTCTTTCAACCTCCGCAGTTTCCTTTCAGCGATAATGGTTTCAAAGCAGTTTTCACTCTCTATATTTTTGAGCCCTGTGGTATTTTTTTGGAACTCTTTTGTGGGTGACGCAGAAATTGAGGGACAGGGAAGCAGGATCAATTATGGTGATGAACTTTTTGAACGCAGAACTCGTTCAAGTAAATGAAAGGAAAGAAGAAAATTAACCGAGCACTCTGGAATAAAGATGAAAATGTTAAAACAAACTGTTCAACTATTGCGTTGTAGCACATTAATAACGCTTTGTATGTCGTACCTGTCTTGCCCTTTGCCAATTATATAATAGTTATATTAAGTATAACATGTCACCCTAGTGGCAGAGTTGAAAAGGACGGCTGCTTTTCTATTGCCATGTTTACTGTTATTTTCTATCTTTGGTGAAAAATCTCCAGAGTCCACGTGAAGCCGCTTGACCAACTAACATTGTTACAATTCAGATTTCTCCTTGATAATGAAAATGATGAAGAAAAAATTGGAAAACTCAAACAAAAACAAGCCATTCCAATTTTTTTTTTTTGGGGGGGGGGGTGCAAATTGTTTGCAGAACCTCCATTCCGGGCCCCTTTTCTAACGTTGTCATTAGCAATCAGCTCAACCACAAACGGGACGGCGGGTCGCTGGAGGAAAATCGTTTGAACCCTCAGCCTCGGCCATGGATCCAGCGCCGCCGAGGGGGGTCAGGGGTGCGGGCCGGGGGTGACAGCGCGGGTCAATACGGCAGGAGCCGGCTGGAGGGTCGCTGGAGTGGGGGAGGGAGGGCTGGGAGTGATGGGGTGGTGGAGGAGGGTGGGTGGGGGTGGGGGTGGTGGTGGGCGGCGGGGCGATCAGCTCGTCCTTAACGTGAATTGTGCTGAACTGTTGAGGGTGGCGGGAGGAGGAGGAGGAGGAGGGGGAGGGGGGATAGTTGCTGACGGTGCCAGCTTGAGCCAGGCGGTTCTTGCACGCACGCACGCACACACACACACACACACACCCACACATGCACGTACAAACGCCCTCAAGCTAATGACAGGCGGAGCAGAGGTATTGAAAGGTGCTACGGCCTCCTTGTCACCGGATGTCCCTCCCTGTCCTCTGCTGCCAACCCCCAGAACGCCCCCCTCACCACCACCACCACCTCTGCCTGCATATGCTGTTAGCTGTTGGGGGGAAGGGGGGGTGGGGAGGTAGTGGCACCACAGACTTGACATCCTGAGAGATGTCGAGCTATCGACAGCGGCGTCGCCGCCGCGATGACGCGGGCCATCACGGACGAGGGGGTCATTGATACGTCGCGGACGAGGCGTTCACTGTCGGCGCCGCAAACTTATTGACACGGCGCACTTGGACTCGAACCGTCGTCCGTCCGTCCGTCCGTCGATCGACAGAAACATAACACCTGCATGCAAGTCAAGGGGGACAAAGACAAAAGAAAAAAAAATCCCGTCATGCCGCGGGTTCACGACTGACGGCTCAAGCAGGCGGAATGTAAAGTTTTCAAGCAAGGACTTTGAGGGATACGTGGCTGAGAGGACTTTAGAAAACGGGGATGAAGGGATGAAGAAAATAAAGAAAAAAAAAAAAAAAAAAGTAAAAGTTTTTTTTGTACTCCATTGATGACAGCAGGCGATAACATTTGCATGTGGGAGGGAGGGGAAGAAAAATCGGGAGGAGGAGAGCTGGAAAAGATTTCAGCGGGGTAATAGAAAAATCCTGCAGTGCCGTGTCAGGTGTGGTGGATGTGAGATATACAGACATTTTTTTTTTTCCACCAGACCTATTTCAGCCAGACAGTCGGGGGGCTATTTGGAATGGAGGGAAAGTAATAACCTCCATTTGTTCCCCCTTGTCCCTCGGCTTATGAAAAACGCTTTTACAACTTGCTTTGCCTTAACTGGGTTTTGTGGGAGATTTTGAAGTTTGGCAACTTGTCACTTGGATTGGAGCAGGTGGAAATATGATGTTCGGGTCACGGCTCCCTCCGCTGGTTCAATATCTTACTGTGTGATGGAGGCGCGCTTCGGGAGGGGGATTCGGGACATTAATAAGGCCCAGGGTGGTCCTCGGGCAGGGAACCTATAGCTGCTGTCGTCCAGGGAGGAACCTGAAGCCTCTTCAGCGCCGCAAATGAATCAAATAACAGCTTTTTTTTCTATAAAATTGCATTGTTTTTGTATTTAAACCTTGAAAAATGAAGACAGAGTGAAGAGTAACCCGTACCAATGCCTTATTCCACATGCTGGTCCGCCCCCCCCCGAGCCTCGAGAGAGCACTGTGGGTCAGCTGAGCCCCCCACACTCCCCCACCCACCATCCCCCATCCCGCTCGTCTCCATCACTATCAATTGTCTTTGAACAGCACCGATCATCACCTCAATTATCCGTTGTCCTGCCCACCTGATGGGTTTTTTGCCAACTATAACTTGGCTGCGGATGGACAGGGAGTGATGACAGCTGAGGCCCGCGCTGAGGCAGCGTGGTGACGGCTGTTACGGACGGAGGGGTGCCCCGTAACAAATTCTGCTTAAACACATCCACGAGACGCTGCCGAAAGAACCAGGCACGCAAGAGAGAGAAAAAAAACACGTGGAAAACACGTGGACGCATCCTGCAGCTACACAGAAACTCAAGCAGGGATCTGAGGATACACACACACACACACACACACACACACACACACAAAGCCTCTCCTCCCCACCTCCAGCGGTAGAAAAGCCATTTACTGACCGAGCGCCGAGGTGTCAGGCTCCAAAGTGAATCTAAGAACGTGCCTGATGTGTTCTCTCTCTCTCTCTCTCTCTCTCTCTCTCTCCGTCTGCTCTGGCGAGAAATCTGAGAGAAACTCATTTACCCTGCGAATCCAAAATACACGAGGCGAGTGGGAAAATGTATTCATACCACAGGTGATCTTATTACGGGCGCGGTAAACTGAGCAACGAGAACATCATCTACGGCAAATGACACCTAAACACATATGGACGGAAAAAAGGGGAGGGAGGGAGGGATAGAGGGAGGGTAAAAAAAAAAAAAAAAAAAAAGCAATATCATCTGCATAATCAGCGAGGAGCAGTCGGATCCCGTTCGCGGGGGAAATGAAATGAATCGAAAAAGTTTGATGCCAGAGCGCGACGGCGTCGCATCGTGATTCGATTTAAAGCTGGCGAGAAATACGCGTGTTAGTACACGGGAAACAAGCGTGCCGTCGGGCCTGCAGCCATTAGCCAAGTCAAATATTAGCAAAGAATTAAGTTGCGCCGAACAGGAGACGAGACGCCCGGGAGCGGAGGGAAGACAACTGCACATTGAGCACGCAGCACATCGAAGTTGCTTATCTTTCTAGTCCACTTCACTGACAGCAAAGACTGCTGGCACGTCTACCAGATAATATAAAATACTGCGTACAGGGAGCTGTTTCAAAATATAGATATCAACAATGGGTTAAAAAGTTATATTTTACAGAGTTGGTGCAGAATGTGGAGGAAATACACAAGGGGTAAATTATAGTAAAGCACTGGGTGCTCACATATAAAGGAGTGCTTTGTGCTACATTTTGCAGGGATTTAAGCAGGCTGATGATAAAAATCATTATTCAGCCAGATCGCTGCGCCATTAGCATTTCCCTCTTTGTTCCCATCTATAAACATTTTTGTTGTCCTGAAGGGTCATCTCTGTATTCTTCCGTCTCTCCCTCCCTTCGTAATGAATGAGTGTAATTACCGGGCCTGATTGGTTGGAAGGTCATTGGGAATCCTGTAATTTTTCACTTATGTTAAGCTTGTGTTTGTGATGAATGTGTCCAACCTTTCTGCATCCCTCCTTAGATTACTCGAGGCGCGAGAAATGCATCCACAAATTAAGCTGTTCATTGAGCACCGGCGCCGGCCAGCCACAAGTAAGTTTACACAGGTGAACAAATGGAGAGCGGCGCCGCCGCGCTCGCTTTTAACACCTGCCTTTTGCACTTGAATATATTATACGTTTTCTATGGATTTAACCTTTCAAATTAAAATTTCACCAAAAATGCATTAGATCTGGAATCATTTACATAATAAGCTTAGACTAAGAAAGTTAACTTTCAGGTGTATTATTTTGCAGTTAATACAATTGAAATTATTTCTTTACACGCTCTTTTGCTTTTTGCCTTTGCTTTTGAACAGAGCATGCCTAGCTTTTTGTGTATTTTAGATTTAACCTGAATTTGATTTTGCCTTATAATTAAGGACCCTTCCGAGACGAGACCCAGCGTTTCATCCTCTTCTTCACTTTCCATTAAAACCTCCTCCTCACGTCCTCCTCGTTATCCGTCTCTCTGAGTTTCCCTCACCGAGCCAAACTTTTCCTCCGGCCTCCGCCTCTCTCGGACCTCCGAGTGCGGGCGGTCAAATTAGCGGGCCTGTCAGGAGGCTGCTCCACTGCGGAGGCACCTGCGGCTGCCCCGCTCGCTCCGTGACCTATCAGCTCCGCAGCCAGCTGTCCACGAAGGAGGGATGGAGGAATGGAGGGGCGGGGAGCAGAGGGATGTGGTGAGGGAGAGTTAGAAATAAAGGATGGGCTCTTGATGGGGAAAGGGAGAGGAGGGATGCAGCTGAAGAGTGGATGAAGAGAGGAGTGTATATATATAGAGGACCCTGTGGCCTGGGCTGGTCGATGGGTGCAGGGGCTATATTCTTCTCCTCTTTCTTTATTTCTCCCTCTCCTCCTCTTTTTAAAATTGCCTTCCTGGAGGACTCCGGGGCTCGGCGCTGCCCCTCCTCTCCTCTGTCTCTCTTCACTCTCTCTTTTCCCCCACAATCAGCCCCGCTGACAGGGCGAGCGGGGGCCTTGATGGACGATGCCCTCTCCGAGTCCGACAACATTTTCTCTCAGTCCCCGAAGCGAGATCGGGCGGCATCAGAGGCAGGCCGGAGCTGGCCCCTCTCAGTGTTTGTGAGGTCCATTTGCTGTGTTCAGTCACCCCTCTCGCGACCCCCATATTGGCTGCACTGGGCTTGTGCAAACTGGAGCTGACCACGCCGCCCCGTCCCTTCAGAATCTGCACAGCGGGCACGCCACAACGCTTAAGTAGGTTTCAACTCTGCGGCGGCCGAGTCAAAATAGAAACATTAAATATACTGGACTCCATTTCTAAATGTTCTCAATATTGATCACGATTCAAAAAAAAAAAAAAAAAAAATGCAAGGAATTTTATTTATTCAAGTTTCAGAGAGAAAATGCAAATGTAGCGCTTGCAAAGTAAAATATTTTCCAATTACCTGCTCGCTGCACAGCAACAAAAAAAAAAAAGAAAGGAAAAAAGGCCACAGCTTAATTCCGTCTCATTAATTTGATCATGCTAAATCAATGAGGCCCGCCGCGTTAAAAGGTCTAGTTCAAACATTGATTACTGTCTTTCAATTCTTCCTCAACAATAAGCTGTGGGAGGCAACTTATCATTATTGGCCTCACAGAGGCTTTAATCTGCGCATCCAGAGGCGTCTTTGTGCTGGAAACATTACAGGGGGGGGGGCTCAGACATTTTTCTCGTTCTGCACACACACACATGTGCACACACACGAGCCATCCCCCCACCCCCCACTTCCCCCCCATGTCCTCTATCCCCATCCTTAATCCAATTTGTTCAGTCTCACTGTCTTGTGCTGGCACAAAATTAAAGGCCTGCTCCCACAAAAACACCTCACATTTCCAAGGTATTGGGTCGGCCCGCAAGACTAGAAACTTCATTTATTCTGGCTAACTTCTCAATTATCTTCCCAGTAGTGGAGACGTGTAAAAAGTGCAAAAATCAATAGGATTCCATTCCCCTCGTATTGGAAGGGGGGAAATTAATGAGATGGGACACTCTCTTAATCAGAAATAAATGTTTTAATTCAGATAATGACATAGTTTTCCCTTGCAGAAGGATGACAAATGCCGAGGTGCCGGGAGACCCACCGAGGAGCCGCTTCAATTTTATTGTAAATATAAAAGGTATTGATCGGTGAGATGTACAAACCCTATTGCTTACAAAAGCCATTCAGGGGGACTGGGAAAACTATTAAGCGGCGGGTCAGAAATCAATAAACAACACTAAGAGGTGGCCGCGCTCGCCCTCCCCGGCAGATCGGTGGAAAGCCGAATGGCAGAGTTTAGTGACAGGCAGCTTGCCGGGCGGAGCCGCGTTAAGGATGATAGGGTCAGCTGGTTAATGCGGCGGGGGGCCTGACAGGTCGGCAGCCCACCTCCGAGCTGGAGGCCTGACAAGCTGCCATTTAAACAGACACCGACCCATCAGCCTGTCGCTACAGTTAGTGTTTCAGCGCGCCCGGGCCCTCTGCTGACAGGAGCCATTCTGCTGTTCCCTCCTCCTCCTCCTCCTCCTCCTCCTCCTCCTCCTCCTCCTCTCCTCTGCTTTCTTTCCCTCCATCCATTGTCACCTTTTCCCTTTCTGCTCTTTGTTACCATCTCTACCAGGCTTTTAAATATATATATATTTTTCCATTGTTTCTGTCTATCCGGGTTACTTTTGCATTTGCCTCGTGCAGTTTAGATTGGCCAGGCAGCCGTAGCTACGTATGCATGGGTAGCGGCGGAATTGAACGTAGATTAAAGATGGGCTTTTTGGGTTTGAGCTCCGTCGGCTTGAATGCGAAACCAAAGTGACAGTTACCCGTGATGTCATTAACTTTAAAGGTCCCCATATTACACCTGCTCCCAGACTTTTATTCTTAACCTCACACTCCAGTGGCTCGGCCTCGCACGACTTATCATCCAATAAAACGCTTACAGGAAACAGCATATTTAGCCCTCTGTTTACAGCCTCCTGCAAAGGCCCTAGGGCTTCAGCTTGCTGCTGATGTTTTGCTGCACATTTTAGGTAGGAGGGAAAAACAAAGGCGGTCCCAGAGGGCAAAAAATGCCACTTACTTGGAAGAGGTATCGGTGCCCTTTGTGATGTCACACAAGGACGATTTAAAACATACATTGCATTCACTGGACAGGTCATTTTTTATTCTAGTACATATTTTTGTTATTTTTATTACACACACACACACACACACATATATATATAATGTATATATACATATACATATTAGATATATACTATTAGATATTTTTGCACTGCTGAAACCTATTCATCTAGTTGATATAATTGAATGTAATAATAGTATAATAGTGCTAGTTTTATTACTACTAATAGTATTATAGATATATACATACATTTACATATACAGTATATATACGCGTATGTATTTGCATGTGTCCACAGTCCAACGTTCTCTGTCAAATTTAGCCCATTTTTGCTCACTGGGATCTGACACCCGATGAGAAGGTCACCCATGTGTCCGGTGAGAACGGAGACTGAGCTGTAATGTCGGGCCTCAGGCATGGATTGGTGCTGATTTAAGAGAGGGGAAGGCGAAAAGTTGGTTCTCCGAGCAGTAATTATGGGGGAAAGGAGGCGAGTGAGCAGCTAGCCAGGTCAGATGATTTAACCTCAGATCCATGTACTCCATTGGACTGTTGGAGGGTCAGGGCCCCTCTGGCAGCTCCCTCATCCCGGGCCTTGAGCAACCACACGGCACATACAGTTATTTATTACCTTTATCTAAATAATATATATTGACCTTATCCGCTGCTCACACACAAAGAAACAGGGAGCGATGCGAGGACGGATCGTCTGCAGAGTGAAAAATAAACGTCAAGTCGTCCGTTGCGTCGGCAGCCGAAACTCCGCCGGCGTGACGCGCCTCCGGAGCGCTGCGGCGCCGCCGGGGACGCGGCGGCTAAGCTATCTTAACAAACATCGTAAATTGATAAATCATTGGAAGACGCGGGGGGACCGCGTCCGCTGGGAGATGCTAAGCAGGCTTAGGGAGGGGATCAGTGTGTGAGTATTGCCATCTTCAGCAGAGGGATGATGTCCGCCGCATCCGCCAGACAGATGGATAAATAAATCCGGGCGTATGCGTCTGTATACAAATGAGCGGGAGCTGCGGAAAAGAGAGAGGCTGCGAAGTCCGGGATGAGAAAGAGGTATTTGGGGGGACGTGGGGGAGAAAATCCCACGCCATCTTCCCCCGCTGCGTCGCAACGGCGATGATGAGATTTAAGAAGGGTCAATGGCACCCATCAGCGGGTTCAGTGTTCACAGTGGGAGTGTTTTCACCCCCCTCCTCCTCTCCGAGTGTCAACCCGTGTCACTCTCATCTCCCCCGGCCTGATGATGAGGAGGCTGGGGAAGGGCCCAAGGTGGCGGCTCCCACCTCGGCTTCTCGGGTCACCTGACCCCGCCGTGTAATTCCTGCCTAATGCCCCCTCCTCGCGCCGAACAAAGCCCGCATCCGTGCCACACTCAGACCCCACTTGACCCCCGCGGCCCAACACAATGCAATTGGCCGTGTCATTATATCAGGCCCCGCTCTGTCCCCGTCTGTCCCTACATGCAACGCGAGACTGTATAAATTGATTTCCAGCCGCCGGTGGAGCACCTTTGCATCCCTCACCGCCGCCGTGGTGTGTGTGTGTGTGTGTGTGTGTGTGTGTGTGTGTGTGTATGTTGGGAGGGGGGAAATGAGAAAAAAAATGACAAGGCAGGAAAGGTCATCTGATATCTCGGATGATATCCAGGCAAAAATGGGTCTAAACAGTCAGGGAAAAAACATTTATCTACAGCTCTATCCAGATTTCCATTTAACAGCAGCAGCAGCAGCAGCAGCAGCAGCAGCAGCAGCAGCAGCAGCAGCAGCAGCTCTGTCTGAAGGGGTGAAAAAAACAGCTGTTTATCTGTCATGGATTTAGCAGACTCGTAAACTAAATGCAAATAGAGCCACAGCCTATTTGGAATGATAATGTAATAGCGTTTTGCTGTAGAACTAATATTAGATTAAAATCACAGCCTGAAATATTAACATTCACTTTTTTGTATGGAAAAATAGCTGCAAAAATTTAGACCAATCATGATTTTAATATGGGGAAAACTTTGATTGTGGAAATTGCCCAGTTATTTTAATGATGAATTCAGTTTCAATAAGTTTTCAAAGAAAGTAGAAAATTTGAATTCACTGTCTTCTGCGTAATTTTAGTTGCATTTCATGAATCTGCTGGACAAAAGGAATAAAATGACTGAGCATTTTTTTTATATTTTTCCATTTGAGGACCAATTAATAATTTATTTTATATATATATATATATATTTTTTTTTTAAATTCAAGACACTTCTCATAACTGTCCCACAATTTCAAGCAAACAACGTAACCTGTGAGGTTTTAACGCGTGCCGTTTGGAAAATTTAACTGCACGTTTAGCATCTCCACGCAACTATTTGAGCAGCACAAAGTGCAACCGCAAACTTTTAACGCCGGCGCTTTCCATTTTGTTTTATAGCAGAACAAACTCCCCATTTTTCACGGCTCTGATGTATCTGGTGACCGTGACTAGTCCATAACTCAGTCTAAAGAACACTGGCGCTCTCCCCACTTTGTTGTCCCACCAAAGAGAAGACCTTGCGCGGCGCGGCGTGCGGCTGCACGGCAGGAGAGACAATTTATGATCGGGTGACACCGGCAGAGGGGGTGATTTATAGTTTAATTTGCTGTGGTAATGGACAGAGGATAATAACATGTAAAATATTAATCAATGTGTTGCAACAGCAGACATCATTTGCTAAGCTTGTTATCCGCTGCTCTGCCCCTGACAGTGAACAATTAAAGTGACACGGGGAAAACAAGGCGTCGAGTGAATGGAGGGGGGAGGCGGGGGTGGAGGGGGGGGGGGAGCCCGGGGCAGAGTCAAAGTCTGGGTCAGGACCTGGCGGACGGACCGGCGTGGAGGTGATGTATGTGGGTGCGAAGGCAGCGGAGGAGCAGCTTGGCCTCTTCACCAAGGCCTCGTCAGGAATAAACTATTTTCATGGGCAAATTAGACATTGTGAATTTATTGGTAGGGTATCTTTTTTTCAAAACGCTTGGCCACAAGATTTTTTTTTTATTAAAATAATATTTTAAAAGTGCAAAAAAAAAAAAAAATATTGTGCTAAACAGCGTCCCTGATAGGAGACGGAATTCACGCCTTGTGAAGGACGGCCGGGCCGAGGGAGCAAATTGTTTGGACGCTGTCCCGTCCACCGGCTTGACCTTTTGTTTTTATGTGGCAGAGAGACGCTCGGCCCGGCTGACGAATGAGTCGACCCCCCCTCCCACCACACCCCCCACTTCCACCGCCACAAAAGCCCCGCGTGGCAGTGTATGCTGAGTGATGTCTACATAATTAACGTGCAGCGGTTTAGCGGCGGTGATGAAGTGTGTGTATGATTAGGGCTGTTACGGGGATTCATCTAACCTTGTTGGAGCGGGCGGCGAGATGGTAATATCCCCTCGCTGCTGCTATGGTCGGATGGGGCCGGATGATGGATTGTAATTCGCCCTAAGCTGCAACGTTACAAGGGGGGAGAGCTGGCTGCCTGGCTGGCTGGTAAAAAAAAAAAATGAAAGGACGGAAGAAAGAAAGAAACAACAACAACGCACAGTGTTGCAGGCACGTTACACAAGACTGGGTTAGAAAAAGGGGGGTGAAAATTATTGGTGAATTTTGATAAATTACAGGTTTTTTTATCTGCAATACATGCAATTTTTGCAAATATTAAATGTTTATCTAGATTCTATTTTTTAAAGAAATAAATATTTTCACATTTTATTTTATTTTATTTATTTATTTATAACATTAAGACCATTAAAATACAGGTCAGAGTATTTTTTTTAGTAATAAAATCCATGTATATAAGAGATACTTTAAAAAAAAAAAAAAAACAGTGGGACCAGAGCGTATTAATAACATAGCTGCAAGTCTTCTCCTTTTTTTTTTTTCATTCTCCGTCCCTCCTTTCTTCTCTGTGCAACAGAAATTCCTTTCACCTTGTTCCCCTCCTCCTCCCCTGGGTCCCCCCCTCCCCGCTCTCCTCCCCCACCCTCCCCCCTCCCATCCCCATCCCCGCTATATGTGAAGGCTAACGGCGTGCTGTGTGCAGACGGAGGGGGAGGGGAGGCGGTGGACAGACGGACAGACTTTTCAGTGTTGGATGTATGTAAGGTCATGGCGGGAGATGAGCCCTGAACCGTGGGACCGACTTAACAAGAAACCCCTCTCAAAAATTCAATTACGGCCTCCCAGAAATTAATAAATCCCTCCCTTTTCTCCCCCCACCTCCCCTCTTCTGTTGGTGGGGAACAAAAATTTGTCAACCTGTCCATTTTCGAAACCGCATCTCCCCCTGACCCCGGTCAATTACATTGCTTGTAAATAGTTTTTATACATGTTCAAATAATTGCTCATCCTAATGTGCAGCGATCTGTATTCGTCATGCTCGGCGGCGCCGAAGCCCATCACTCCGCTCCGCCACCCGGAGCACATTTTGCTGCCGCGGCTGTAAGTGAAATTGAAATTGAAGTTATAATTGATATCGGGGCCCCATCACCATAATGGGTTCATCATAGCGCCATCTAAAATATTAATTTTCTAATTATGGATAAATGATCAGACAAGCTGAGCCGGCGCTGGCTGCCGAGCCCCTGGGAGCCGGAGCGATGCGGATGGGAGGACAGGGCCTTGTAAAGCCCACAAATCTTCTCTAATCCTCTCCCGCACAGCAGCCCGGCTCCATTCGCCCCATAATGGATAAATAATAGTTAAGAATCAGGCTGTTAAGCTCAATTTTCTCCCCTTGCACTCTCTCTTTCTTCCTCTCTCACCCTTTTTTTATGTTTGTATGAGCTGCCAGTGCATTGTTGAGCGCGTTGACTGATCCTTTTTTATTCCCTCCTCCTCCTCCTCCTCCTCCTCCTTCCCCTCCCCCTCCCCCACCGTTGTCTCCCCGCGCCTTCTGTCTTTGCAAAGCCTCCGTCCTTTTGAGCCCAAATTCTCTTGCCGCTCACAGGGCAGCTGTGTTGGGGGGTGAAGCGGCGCTGCAACACGATTTAATTGCAATCACTTACCAAACCAATGAGGCTACTTAACAATACATCTATTTGCACAGCACAAACCCCGCGATTGGGCCCCGCGCACAGCCGGAGCTCGCACACACACACACACACACACACACACACACACACACACACACACACACTCGTGTGTATTACCAATGGGGACTATAGTCTTTCACTAGCCAAGTGTGGACTTAAAGATCTGGTTCTTCAAGAGATGCAAAAAACAATAGAAACACACACACACACACACACACACACACACACACACACACATTTAAACACACAACCACATACACCTTAACAGAGGATTTCTGAGATGCCCCTGACACAATCACCAAACGTCCACTTAAGCAGAAAACTGGAAAAAAAATTCACAACTATTCTGAAAATTCACTTGACTTCCTGTATCCACAGGATCCCCGTATTTGTCCACAAATGGCAACGGGGTGATTAAAATGAAGCTTTTCTCTCGCAGGGTGGGAGGCAGGAGAAATGTCCTCTTTATGTTTTTATTTGGGGGAAGGACAGACAGATACACACACACACACACACACACACACACACACACACACACACACACACACATCCAGGAATTAAACATGCTTTGGCAGAACGTAAATTTCCGTTTTATGTGGCAATACTTTTTGCTAATTGTTTCCCTGCACCCTGATCCCATAATTAGGCCTTTACTGATTACCTAATTAGCCGGCAGCAGAAGGGCAGGTTGACGGCAACATTTCAGCCATCGTTCAAAGCCTCATTATCCCCCCATCTGAAAGTCACTCTCTCTATGCCTCCCTCCCTCCACCCCTCCGCCGCCCCTCCTCTCTCTGCCTCTCCCCGCATCACCTGCCCCCCCCCCCACACACACACACACACACACAACCCTTTCGCGGGTGTGACGCCTGCAAGACCACAGGGCTCTGCTCTGCTCGCCACCGCTCTGCATCCGTCAAGCCGCCTCGTCGAGCGAGTTCCCACCTCCTCCTCCTCCTCCTCCTCCTCCTCCTCTTCCTCCACTGACAGCCGAGTTTGTATTGCGGCGTTGGAGTCAGTCGGGGGGGAAAAAAGTGACTGGCGAAGGTTTGGGCGGGTGTGTGGTGTGGCTGGTGGTGGTGGTGGGGGTAACAGGCTAAACAAGAGGGTAGGGGTGGCGGTGGTGGAGGGGGGGTCAGGTGAAAAGAGAAATAGAAGCAGAAGGGGGGGGTGGGGTGGGGAGGAGGAATGAATGGAAGCAATAATTTATGGGCAGCGGCTTTGATTTGCACTGGCGCTCTTGTCTCGGGAGAAGATGTATGTCGGGAGCGGCTCCAGCCGGAGGAGGAGGAGGAGGAGGATGGAGGAAGGATGGAGGAGGGAGAGAGCGGAGGATCCTGCTCAGGCTCTCCCGCCGCCTCGGGCCCCTCTCTCTCTCTCTCTCTCTCTCTCTCTCTCTCTCTCTCTCTCTCTCTCTCTTGCTCAGGTGCACGGAGGCCTTTTCTCATTTGGCCGCACAGTGGGGCCCCCGAGACGCGGCGCTGCTCGCGCTGCTCGCTCGCAGCCCGGGGACGCCCCCCTACCTGGCTCGCTTCTTCCCTCCATCCTCTCTTCTCTTGTTTTCTTCCCCCCCCCACGTGTCCCTCAGCCCTGCCGTCCCACCTCCATCCTTCATACCCACCCCTTCCCTTCCCTCCTACCCAGGGTACCCCCCCCCCCCCTCCCGGCAGGGCAGACCAGGCACCGAGCCGCTCTGTGGAGTCACCGCAACCATTTGACTCGATGTGTGCGACAACATGGTTAATCACTAATCCAATTTTGGGGGCCCCCCGCGTGTCAGCGGGGGAGCCTCTGTGCTCCTGTCACACTTCATTAGGGCCATTACAAGCCATTTTCCTTTTTTTTTTTTTTCGTCTGCGGGTTAATGTTCTCTGTGACACGTTGAGAACCTGGAGGGCTGCTAGCCAGATCAGTAGGGGGAGCTAGAGAGATAATGGGGGGGATCAGGGATTAAAACCAGGCATCTTTAGAAAATGTGCCCTTCTTGAACTAAAGTTAAAGGCCCAGTTGAAGAATTAGCAAGGAAACATATTCATGTTAAGCCCTGTTTCTATCTGTCTTATACCAGCTGTGGTGGTGTAAAATCTAAAGAAATCTAGAGTCAATCCAGGTTCAGGGCTCCTGTGGAAGGTGGTGCAGTGTGGCCTCCAACAGAAATGATGATAATTAGCGAATAAAAACGATACAGTCGTTTTAGGAGAAAAAGGTCAATTTTGTTAATTTTCATTCTCTTTAAGTTAAAGTTAAGTTGTAAAATTTCAAGCAGTTTGCAATTATTCTCGTCTAACTGTGATAAAAAAAAAAAAAAAAAAAAGTATTTTCAACACAGCACATTTGTGTATTGTGCACGGAATGCCGTCTTCCTCCTCCCCTCCGTCCCATGTTGTGCGACCAGGCCTGTGATCAGATGGGCATCCTGGAGCCGGCGGAGCATCTGCTGTGACTATATCACAGAGTCTAATTGGCATGAAAAGAGCCACACAGAGCGCTAGCTTGCAAGCAGGCCGTCCTATTATCCCCACGGACATCTCATTTAGGCCGACTCATGCAGGGAGCCGCAGCTCCGACTTGCATGGTTTAGCATCTTTGACAGAAACATGTCCCCCTGAATACTGCTTTAGTGACGCTTATTCAGAGGGCGCTGGGGCGTGCCAGCAGAGCAGGATATATATTTATAGGGACACACTCACAAAGGGCTTCATGTTTACAAGGAGGATTCCATTCCGTAGGGATTTGGAAGGTTTTGCAGTTTTTTTTTTTCCATGGGTCACGTTGAAATACATTTTTATAACATTATTGAAAGATTACCGCTAATATGTTATTTGCATACACTAATTGATGCTTGGTATGAGAAAAAGTCTAATACATATATATAAATATATAATGACTATATAATACTAAATATACACATATAAATGTAAGGTATAAATATACTTTTGAATATATAACAGATACATACATATGTATATACTGTATGTATACAAAAAGCATACTTTTGTATAAGTTTTATATGTGTATACATATACATATGTCTGAATGTGTGCATATATATATATATATATATATATATATATATATATCTGTTGGCAAAGTGATTTCTTATGTCTAGATACTGTTAAATCTTACACACCAGACTCATAAGTCAGATCGAGAAAAAAACATTTCCATGACCTCATCAGGGAATGTCTTGTGTTAAACTTGGCCACGTAAAATCGGAATTATCTTTCGTTGACGATGGACCTTAAAATTACAAAAATATTTGGAGAACATATTGATGCTGAAAGTTTTACATCCACGGTTCTTCTGATAAGACACGGGGTGAGGAAGCCGGCCGCAGGTGTGGAGAACACATCTATCTCAGGGAGCGAGATCAATAGGAGGCAGTGGTGCCGCTGAGCGATTGATCCGTTTCAGACCGCGCTATCCCCTCAATGTACAGTTCAATATCATTTAGCGGGAGCTGAGAAGCTCAAAGCTTTGCAGATTTTAAATCATTTTGCATGTTCAATACAGAGTCTCCTGTTCGGTATTTATACTTGAGAGAAGATTTTCTTGCCCCCATATATTCCCAGTTGAACTAGTCCACACCATTAAAGTAATTAATCGGCTCCCCCGGCCGTTCTGCTGCTGGTCTGTCTGTCTTCATTTCTGACTCCTGGACCTCTTAGGTTCTCCTGTCTATATATCTGCCTCCTTGATGGTCCGGTCAAGTCTATCTACCAGAGGCAGCCTGCTCTGGAGAGCTCTAACACGCTGCCTCATTACCGCGTGTAAATAAAGACAGATTGCCGGCGATAGGCCTTCAAATTTGTTTCCCATTACAGTGGGGTCGGCGGTAATTGTGGCCAACGCTCAACTCCCTCGAGTATGTGTACAGTCGCATTCATATTACACTTAATCAACGAGGGGGCTAACAAATTGTCCCAAATTACAGCCCTCGCCGACGGTCCCCTCTACCCCCGGTGCGGTGGACATTTGTTATCAGCCGCATTAGCGGCAGCGACGCAGACGAAGTGGGGAAAAAGAGCATCTATTGGGTTAATACTCTGCTCCTTTCTCTTTCTATCGCTCTATTACTCCGCAGAGGGCCACGGGGTCTACTTAGCCCATCCAGGCCCCAGGCGTCGGGGCCCCTGTGCGCGCTGGAGTCCACGTGACAAATGTGAGAACTTGCATGTGTTACAGAAGGAATATTACCGCAGACTGATTACGCATCTCATTTTGTTGATTTGCTCACATGCTTCAGATGAAGTGTGCGGCTTGCTAACTGAACGAGGCAACGTGTACGTGCGATTGTATGCATTTTGATGTGCCGTGCGTATATCTCCTAGTCTGTGCTGACAGGCAGCTGCGCTTCAGGACCCTTAAGTGCCTCCTTATTGCTGCCATTACATGGCTTCTGTAATTGTCCGTATATATCACCCTGAAAGATGATTGCTTTGGTACTGGGCCAGCTCCACTGTGGGATACGGCAGAGTATCTCACAGTTCTCACAAAGTAATTCTTTATAAGAAGAAGATTTTAAGACACCTTTGTATTGTTGTAGTCTGTGGCAAACAACAACAACAACAACAACAAAGTTTCTTTGCTACCTACCAGAAACAAGCCATTACAGCCATTTTAAAACACTGCATATTAGCCATCTGTTGACAGCCTGCTGTAAAATCCTTGGTTTTAGCATCTTGCTGATATGAAGTGGCCTCAGATAGAGGCTGATGGTGTTGACATAAATGTGGGAGAGATCACAAATTGTGACATCACTGAGGGCCAATTTCCACATATGTGTATGTGTAATGGAGGCACTTTACGAATTTGCCAGTTACCCATTTACCACAGGATTGTGTCACCTTCATTTTAGTGCTTGATGACTGAATGAACAAAAAGTGTTGAAGTCTATTTTTTGAATGCAACAGGACCTTTGGATTAAACCACAAAAGACTATGCACCAAGCTGGGGTGCAATCAGATAATGATTCCAATTGAACAGGCTTGCCGTTAGATGTTATATCTTTGGCTTCCTCAGAAAAGTATTTCAGCGCTTCCTGAGAGGTAACACAAAACATTTGATGGATAGGTTTTGTTTGAGTTGTGTTGTGGCCAAGAGCGCATTGAGGCCCTCCAAAAGAGCTCCGTCTGTTTTCGTATGCTCCTCCGAGCTCCTTTGATCCATGAGAGAGTCTGAGGCTGAGGATGAATGAATGAGTGCAGCAGCCGGACAGAGCGGAGCAATAGTTTCTTCAGTTCCCACCTTATTGATTTCTGCAGGATATATAGAACCCCGGGCAGCAGAGGTAGAAGAGGGAGGACCACACCGATATTAAGTCGTTTTCCCATCTTTTCCAAAAATCTTTAATCAAAGTTTAAGTGATATACTAACATGCCACTTGACGTGACCTTTCAGCCCCGTTATGAATCACCCGCACCTGAGCCGGGGCGGCTGAGTGGCCGAGGGCCGCTCCCAAAGATATTTCCTAATCACAAAATCGCTGCGAGAAACCCAACAAGTTCGGTGGCAGAGCTAAATGGCCGCCGAAGGGCTCGCTCGCTGTTGACCTTTGACAAATGCTCGACAACAAATCTATGTTTAAAGCGGCGGGCCGACCGGATTCCTTTCGGGGCGCTAAGTGACTTCTGGGGAACGGACGAGAGCCTTGAAAAGTGGCTCCGGCCTGAGCCAAGAGGGCTCCGCCAGACCAAAACAAAGGAAGATACAATGCAGCTCCTGCACAAATATGGCTCTATGAAGGATGATATACGGCGGCAACGGGGGTGGGCGGTGGTGGTGGTGAGGCAAACAGGACGATTTGCGAGCGCGCGGGTGCCGGCTCTATAATGACAAATATGAAATCAATATAGTGACCTTAATTTGCCCAAAGCATAACTGTGATGTAGTACACCGTGTTTCGATTAAAAGAGGTATAAAAACGACGGTGGTGGCGCGTCGCGAGGGCAGAGAGGCCATGCCCTTTTGAACCCCGGCGGCGCGGCGGCCGTAAAAAAGAACAACCGGCCCAGTTTGGTCATTGAATAGGCTCCTTATGGCTGCTGGGTAATAACGTCACGCCTCGAGACGTTTTTTAAAAAGAGCCGGCAAATGATAGCTCCCAATGCGTTCCGCTACGCTGGCAGCATTATGGCGGCCAGGGAGAAAATATAATAGCTTGAATATGCTATGAATAACAAAAGCTGTCAATACTCACCTCGCGCAGAAATCGCTGATCAGACTCAGTTTCGCATAAAGTGGGTGTGTGTGAGGGGGGATTTATGGCATGTGTCCGTTATAGCGGCCCAAGTGTTGCGTGCGTGTGTTTGCTGAATTTGTGCAAGATGCAGAAATGTGTCCTGTGCTTATAAATCTACTGAACCCCTTAGCTCAACGCATATATGTATATATATATATATATATATATATATATATATATATATATATATATATATATATATATATATTTTATTTTTTTTGTCATTATTTCATTATGCATCAAATGAAGATAAAAGAGACAAAAAGGTCAAAACAATTTAGAAAACAAAAGCCGTGTTTCTTGGACTGCATGATGTGCAGCTTATGGACGGGGTTAAAGGCCCAGTGTGTAATATTTAATGGCACCTACTGGAAAGAAAGCTTATTGCAAACAGAGTCAAAGCCTGTTTTCTGATGTCCTGTCGGATCTCGTACTTGTTTTACTCCAGTCATGTGTGAAGTCTGAACGAAATCACAAAACCCACAGCAGATCTGTGTTCTGGAGTGGGCCATTGTAGATATAAATCATTAATTACCCAGCTGGTCTGTATAGGGATTATCAGCTTTAGACACTAATTACATAGTTCAGTGACAGTGGTGCCGTTCTCCAAAATCGGAAATTCAAAAATGATTTTAAGGTCCAAAAACTATGTGGTGACATCAGGCACCTCAGGCTAACTTAACAGAATCCAGACTTCCACAGCCCTCATAATAAAGGATGCTAGCAATGTATGGTCAACTTTCACTCTCACACACAAACACTTAAATGTTGTGAGTCAGTCAAAATGGATTGTGAATTCTCACCCGAGACTTCAGAAAGAGATTTAACAGCAGATGATGCTCCGTAACTGAGTAACCCAAATCACTCACTGCCTGGGTATTTGGCCCAGCACCACTGAGCTCAGCTTCGTCATGGACTCTGTAAATGAGTCTGTCTTGTTTAGCTCTGCCCCAGGGCCGTTAGCAGCCGAGGGGCAGAATGGCTCACACAAAGGAGCCATTGGGTTCGGGCTTAGCCCTTAAAACAACATGCCACTCAATGATCCCAATGATCCTGCTGGAAAACAATGCGGGGCCACATCAGTCAGGCCCGTGTGGGAGGTGGGGGGGCGGCGGGATGAGGGGAGGCGACAATGCCGCTCACACGGAGCCGTCCCGTCGGGAACGCCTCCCCGACGGGACGGCTCTCTTCACAGCCTGACCTGGAAGAGACCAGCATGGTGAGCATGCAGGGGGCCGAGCAGAGGGGGGCGTCATCCGCAAAATCATCCGTCTCGTTAACTTTTTGAATGTTACACAGGATACCAGATTTTTGTCAAGCACTGCAAAGATATAATATTGATAGAATAGAATAAAAAATTACAACCAATGTCATAAAATTCTGAAGGAAAGAAAAGAAAATCGGACTGAATAACGTCGCTTTGATAGCGTTTGTCGCTAACATACGGGCCTGGAAAGAATGTATTGCATCAAGAATCGCTCTTAAGTTCCCATTTGAAATTCCTTTTTCGATCGTCACCCACAAACACAAATTAGGAAAACTTTTTGAATCACAAAGAAATATATTTTTTGCACATATTTCATGATTTGGGATTTGTTTCAAAATTGAAGGGTGTCCCCAAACTCTATTGAGTGGAAAATCTCAAAATCTTAATTTTAGGGCAACATTATCATAGACTTTGAATTTAAAGGTTATAATTTCAAGAAATGTAGTTTCTAATGCACTACTGTGTAATCATTATATCTAGAATAACAAATATGCAAATGCATACCAGTAGGACAAACAACACAATCATCACTTCTGGGCATCTAAGTTAAATAAACACTGTCCCATTTGTTAAATAAGAGAATGAAAACATTGTAGAGAATGAGAGTGACCGTCTTGGTGTAGGGTGACGCTCGAGGGGTGAGAGGGGGCAATGGGGATAAGGCAGCTCTTCCCCACAGGGCCATAAATGCCATAAGGCCTCCAGCATATTACCCAGTGCCAGGCCAATCTCTGCTCATTACTGCTCCACGCTACTCAGCACTTCATTTAAACCTCACATTCCTCTAATTAACACACACCGCTGGGTACATGTGAGCCAGCACAGAGCCCCGTCTGTCCCTCAATTACGTGTCGTCACATTTCTTTCCTCCGTCCTCCGTCCTTCTCTCCCGCTAATGCAATTTCCCGCTCTCTGGCAACAAAAAAGTCAAACGATAATGCACACTTCCTCGGTTCCTCTCGCCAAAGTACAGTCCGTAAACACAATTAAAGGCGGTGCGGCCCGAATGCCGCCCTTGTGATAGCCATTACAAAAAGTAAACAAAAGGGGGAGCACAGCTGTGGCAGAATGTGAAAAAAGCAGTTTGTCCAACAAATTGGTTGTGGAAAATGCTTATTCATTTTTTACATCAACCAATTACACTGGGATGGATCTCCATTAGAGAGCGAAAGGCGAGCGTTTATAGATGAAGAGGCAAATCGGCTTTCCGGCCACTCAACGTAAACTCACATCACTCGACGGCGGCGGGTGTTGATCATGTTGAGTGAAAAAAAAAAAAAGACAAAAAAAACAGGAAATGTCACACGTTGGCCTCTCTGATAGATACAAGGAGTTTAACCACAGCAACGTACAGGCGGGGGGGGGGGACAGGCATTCATCTCAGCTCGTATGGATTTCACAATACATTGCCCGCTGTTAATAAAGGAGTCTCCAGCGCTGCTTAAAGTAAATGATTCCGCTGCTATCACAGCCTCTTATGTGCTTCAGATGATGCGTCTACTGATAGGTTTGTAATGGACTTTTCCTGTTCATTAACTGAGTTATAGCGCCGGGATTTTATGCTTTGCGGCTCCAAATTGAACAATGCGTCTCCTGTGTTTAAAGTAATATTCATATTTTCAAAATCAATGTTAGTAAAATTTTATGTACACAGTTGTATTTGTTGATGGCCAGCCACCGCAAATAAAAGAGAAGATTTATGGCGGGCGAGGCTCTCCTCTCGCCGCACTATTATCACAAGTGAAACACAGACCATAAAAAACTTTAATTAAAATTTTAATTAACACTGGTAATCAATAGGGTGTAACATAACATCGCACATATTCTCAGTGGCACGGAGGAAAATGTAATCAAACAAATACAGAGGGACCGAATATGATGATTTTATAGGCTAATAATCCCAAGGTAAGGATGGCAGGACAAGTCGGAGATAAAGGCTTCCTATTTTTTCCTGTGGGCTCGTTGGCCTGTTTTTGAGAACCGCAGCTGTTTTGCACTGGGTTCAAAGCAAAAAGAAAACATCAATGATATTTATAACAAACGACCACAAACTTAACTGAGATAAACTATAATTTCCTGTATTTATAACTCCCCATCCCAGTCCAGTGGTGCAGCATCACATGATTAATTATTAAAAAGGTATCCACATAACCCCAGGAAACAGCATATTTAGCCCTCTGTTTACGGCCTCCTGCCAAAACTGGGCCGTTTTTACAATGTTTGGAAAGGGACAAAGATTTTTCCCAGGAGGGGAAGCACAGTGGCTTCACTAACAGGGCAGAGGTGAGGTATACATGGAATTTGTGACATTATAAAGAGTTGTTTTTTTGTTTTTTTTCCAAAAAGAAAATTGACTTGGCAAAGGAAGCGAAGGATTGGCTTTACTAATTTATCGGACGTCACTTCACACAAATGGCAAAAAACAAATTCACAAATACATTGTGGACTTCTTAATGCTATTAAATTCCCAGTGCTGGGGACTTATATTTATGAGAATGTGTAGCTCCTGTGTCAGACTCTTTCAGCTTACTTGCATATCTGTAGGATTCTGTAACCTTTAGTCTCCCCACCAGCTGTGTTGTCTCAGTGTGTGTCGGTATGCGAAGGGATGTGTCAGGGTGTGTGTGAGGAGACGGTACACGTATGTGTGTGTGTGTGTGTGTGTGTGTGTCTCGGGCCGTGATGAAAGACCCTGCTCTCTGGACCTCAGAGTAACCCAGCAAGGACAAACAGTTTCCCCCCTCGCTCCTCCACTCGCCGCCACCCTCGACCCTAACTGAGAATTTCATCTGCAAACACTTGGATTTGATGGGTAAATGTTTGTCCAGGCTGAATATTTTTTAAAGTCAATGACTGCGCAGTTACTTCTCTTTCATTTTCTCCTTGCGACTTCCCCCTTTTACACTTTATACAGTAATTTAAAATTCATACTTGTTCATTATATAAAAACTCTTGAGGCGAGCGGGAGCAATGCAATTGCCTTAATAAGAACGTCGTCGTCTCGACGGACCAAAGTGCATTTTCTGTTATTATCACCTCCGCAAAGTACCGTGATGATCATTTCCATGTTCCCGGGGCAGCAGGAACATAAAAACATCCAGTGAAGTCAGATTGTAGTTCAAAAAGTCAGAGTAAGAAAACCAGCAATATGCTCTATTCATTAACATTGAGTGAAAGTTTAGCATGTTACAGTTTGAGCCTTCAATATGAGACCGGACTCACCTGGACTAGTGATCAGATGCAGATCTGTCAAACTTCATCTCTGGATGTACAAGTTCTGTTCCAGTTCCAAGTTCACATCTCGTCAGGTTCAGGTAAATTTTCCAGGAACGATCCGACCCCATGGCCACTTTATCAGGTTTACTTTGGCCTTAGACCCAGAATGCATTTCACTCCAGTCAGCGGAGACGACGGAGGAAGTTAAAAACCTCAAATCTGTGGTTGATTTATAAAATTAAAATCTACATAAAAATTTCACTCTGTCATTTTCTGTGATGTAAATTTGCAGAAGAAGGCCATCAAGTTCAGTTGTCTCCCAACTCTATCACCACATGACATGATGTATTGACTAAGAAGAACAGCCAGCAACAGCAAAGGATGTGTCCATTTTTACTCTCTTGACTTGTAACAGGAACAGGAACTACCACCTGGAATGCTGTTCCAGCTTTGGAACCCCTACATCTGGCATGACCAGAGAAAAAGGCCACTTCCATGATCCCAATGTCAAACACACTGGCTGTCAGTTCAATAAAAAAAAAAATGTTTTTTTTATTATTACTATTATTATTATTTCTCATATCTAATAAATATTGAGAATTAACTCGATGAAACGCTGCAAAGACAAATGAAACATATTTAATAGACAACCTGTCCACTAGAGGAGCTGCAATAGGGCACCGCTGAGGTGTGAAATGGCTACATCAGGCAATATACCACTCACACCGTCTCCTGCTCCCCATGCCTTTCCGTGTCTCTCGCTCTCCACGCTGTCATACGCACACATCCGCCAGGAAAAAAAAGAGAAGAGGAAGAAGAAGCACCTAATATTTTCTGTCAGCAAGATTGTGCATACCTCCAACCTTCAAATAATTTACTGCGGCGTGTCGGCCCAGTGTTTGCCGCAAAAGTGCCACTAAATCTCAGCCCTCAAAGTCAAACGTCAGGTAAACCACAGAGAAATAATGTTTATTTTCGCTCAGCCCTGGCCCTGTTCTTAACCATGCTGTCAGCTCAGCGGCAACCCGTATATCTCACACATTTACCAATGAAATATATGAGAAGCTCTCAAAAAGTGACCTGAGAAACAGAACAAAAGCTCATTTTCTCAATTGTATCCTGAAGACGCAACATCACATTTTCAATTATGCTACAATACAAGACATGCAAGTACATTGGATAGTCTGAATATCCTGGCTTCTGTCTGTGTTGGACTCTGATGGCTGGCAAAAATGAGTTTGCGTTCATTTACATATGCATTTATCCCATCTAAGTGGTTGGGGATTCTCATGCATTTAGGCCTTTCTGTGTGGCGTTTTCAATGGCTGGATAAGGTTAATGGCGAGGTATACACTGCTGATCTTGATGATATACCCTAAATTGTTCCCTGTATTTTAGATTTGCCTTCATCTGCTCATGTCTTGACCCAATGCTAAAAACAATATTAATAACACCAGCTGAAAGCCTCTGCTGTGTTTTAAAGCTGTCAGTTTAAAAAATGTCACTTGGACCTCCATGTTCAATTCCAGCTGAATTGATTGCTACACGAATGATGTTCATTTCATCTTTTTGTTCAGATATGCTTAGATTTTCTTATCTTGATGCTTCTGAGGAAAACTAGACTCACAGTCCAAGCGGTCAAGCAGGTATGAAACATCTCTCTTACCTGTTTGTCTAAAGACAAGAAAATCTAAGTGTATGAATTGATTGTTGGCCAGTGTCACTCAATCACCGTCCATCTTCCCGCTAGCCATGTCTCGAAAAGAAACCACAAAGATATCAGCAAATGAAGCGACCTCGGCGAGAAGGAGCGACCAGCAGTGGCAGAGGTAGGAGGAAACCACCATGGGAACACATGCGACCTACAGCAACTGTCCACACACCAGCATTGTCATACGTTCCTGTCTCCCCCATAAAGATTCGCAATGGGGGTATTTACTAATAACAAATCATCTCTGCTCAAGTATTCTTTTTAATCTGGCCAAGCTTGACACGGCCCATCCCTTTCCCCCGAACACGAGCGCCACTTTAGGACCCGGCAGTCAGGTGGTCTGACCGCGGTGATTTGTCAGGCCCATCAGACGTAGCGCTGGTGGTCATACCGCGATGGATTTATCCCAAGGTAAATGGAGATAGCCCCGCGCTCTGATTACACACCCCTTTCTGGCGACTTGCATTGATAGATGTTGCTTGTGTTTATCTATTTACAATGCCACTAAATCTGCGAATGCAATGCTACAACGGCCGGAAAGGGTACGGCCGACTCGGAAGGGCTGAGGCGGAAAGCAGGCGAGGTCCCGTGGCAGGCTTTGATTTATGCTATGCAATGCAGAGCAATAGAGAGACAGCTCGGATAAAGGCTGCGCGATGGAAACAGCCCGGCGGCGGGGTGGAGGTTGTGGTTTTGCATCGGGGAGGGGGGTCAGAAGGGCGCCGGGATGAATCTCATGCATTTCTCAGCCGCGCTGGCTGTCCGCCGTGCCATAAGAATAACAAACACGCGGGCGGAAAAGGAACGGGGGAGGGGGGCGCCTCAGACACGCCAGGCCGGCGAAACAGAATGTACTTTAGCGACAACAACGCGGAGCCAATCGAAGATGCACGGCGGCGAACATTCATCCCGGCGCTCCCACATCTATGGTGAAGAGTAATTCCATCCCGGGACAATCAGCGGGACAGCTCCGGGTTCAGACAGCCTCCTCCATCTCATTCCCATCCCGGCCGACCTGCAGCAGCGGCTCGGCTCCCCCCGGCCATCCACGCAGCACCATATTTGTAACGCCAGCGCTCATAAAAAACAAGTCGCGAGCAGTTCGATTACAAAGATCTGAGGCTTTTCTTTTTTTTTTCCAAGCCGCCACCCCCACCACCTCCCGTCTGTGTTAGCCTGAGTATTAAAAACAAAACAGGAATGATGACATCGCGGCTGAGTGTGAAATATGGAGGATTTCTGGTGATGAGCCGTGGCAACATATTGATCTGCAAAACATAGCAAAATATATATTCATCCGGCAAGATTAAAAACACAACAAAGATAAAGCCATCATTAAGAAAAAATGGTTTAAAATGTATTTTCTGACAACTATTCCATCAGTGCAGACAACATTTGTTCTTGCCATCTGCAAACGGGCATGATAAGGAATTACAACAGCCCCAGTGTCTTGATGATATCCTGTTTGTTAGGCATTCATTTGTGAAAATACAAGTAACAGTCTCAGGTTCAGGTAAAAGGTATTTTCATGTTTCATAAGAAGCCATTCTCTTAAACCATCGATCTACTGATGTCTAATGAGGCTAACGTGTCAAAACAATTCACAAACAGGTTCAACAGCATCACATGTCAAGTCTTCAAGTTTGAACTACATAATAGTTTGAAATCCCCCCTCCAGTGGAGTTTGCTATATGGTGGACTGTGTTTCAGAGAACAGGTTGGCTGGTACAATGGCCAAGCTAGCAGGCTGCCATAAAGAGTGGCCTTCCAATGGAGCAACACCACGAACCATGAGTGGAGCTGGTGCACTGTGTGCTAATGAGCTGACGACGAGCAGGTGGGCTTGATTGCTGAGGCAGAGCAGGTGCGGATCGAAGTGGAAGGCGGAGCCGCCTGAGCTGACAGAGTGCAGGGGGCGGGAACTAGTTAACAGGCAGGATTCAATGAGCACAAGCACACTGACTGAGCTTCCACCCACTGTGACAAAGGAGACTATTCTGTCACAGCCATTCATGACTGTTAATACAACTAACTGTAAGCATGATTACTGTTAAATGTGTTCATAGTAACAAAAGCACAAGAATTCACCAAAACTAATTTTTGCTAAACTGAGGCTTGAATAGAGTATGATTTGTTGCAATTATAGTACAGTGGCAGTCAGAATATGGAACAAAGGGATGACAAACTATGCTGAGGGTTTAATTACTTTGGTACAGTTTGACATTTTTTGGAGATTTACCTGCTGAGGAATGTTAGCTTGTTAGCGGCTTTCTTAATCCCTTCACAGTACTAACACGTAGGTTGAAGTTGGAATACACAGGGAACCCCTGCTCACTTTGCTGAAGATTATCAGGAAATGGGATGCAAGGTCTGTTGTGAAGGCTGTGACTGAAACCTGAAGGACCACCTGGCCCTGGACTAAATGAAGGGGATGTATCCGTCTTAGGTGCTAAAGCACCAGAAGCTCCAGACTTCCTGGTCAACAGGAAGCTGACATCGCTGTCAGCAGTCAGGACTCAAAGCTCCGTCCTTCCCCATTTCCACCCTGCCACGCCGCTATGAAAACAGCCACCCCGGGGATGCTGCCGTCCTCAGTGCGGCGTACCCCACCGGACACGCCCACGCACCCCAACAGACCCCACCCACCCCTTGCCCCAACCTCTTTGGAAAGCTTATGTATGGTGCTCTCATTGTTTCCTCAGCCCATTGAGGTAAAGATAACTGTGGGTTGTGAGCGAGCTGAGTGATTATACATCAGTAAAATCACACTGGGTATATATCACTGCCACCGGGACACACCCACCGGAATGAATTGGGTCAAATGAGAGCAGTGCATCGGGCAGGGCGCTTTGACAGTTACTAATGCACCTCCCGTGGCCACTAACAGGAGTGTACAAATTGCAGGGGGTTTGTAAACTTTGCGTGCTCGGGGGGCCAGGGGAAGCGTGAAGGAAGTCCTGAGGCGGGGGCGGAGGCGTTTGGCGGGCAGGTTACCGACTCTTCACGCGGGCGCACCGCGATGAAGAGGAAGGGGCGTTCTGCCCGTAACGCTCAGCTCCCGCCCTGCGACGGGTGAGAGAAGTTGAGATGGAGCGGACGAGATCGAAGGGTGAAGAGGTCGCTGCCACCGGGATGAGGAGGAGCAACTGCGAGTGTTTTTGTCGCTGTTTGTATAAAAATGCGGATGATCTATATTTAAACTTGCATTGTGTTAGGGTCAGGGTTAGCAGAATTACAACACGTTCTGGTTGAAGGCAAACATGTCAATAAAGCACTGAACGTCGAACACAGCCAGACCGCTGTTGATGTAGATATTGTCAACTTTACAAAAGTTAAGTTAAGTGACATGGAGGATTTTCACCATTGAAATGACCGTCTCCATGTCTCTTTTTTTTTTTAAATTACAGTTGATTGACGTAGAACAGGAATAAATACCTTTTAAGATTTGACAGGAAGAAGGTTCCAGTCATGCAGCCAAAGTTATATAATCTTATCTGCCATCTGAACTGCTCAGTTTAACAGTCAGAAGGAATTGTGAAACTACCCTAACTTACCTTAACTCATGTTAATGTAGAAAAACTAAAATATTTCGTGTTGCATTCAGACATAATGGAACCATCAATACAAAAAAGAGTGAAGTGTAGATTTGAATACATGTAAGATGTTGGATATTTAACATGCATATAAAGCACCCGTGGCATTCACCATTAATTGCTACTAAACGCCAAAAACGTGTGTCCATGATGTTTTCTTTCAGAACCATATCATTTAGTATCGCCTCCAAAGTGCTGTGATGATAATTAAAATGTGCGTGTGTGTGTGTGTGTGTGTGAGCTGCGTGCTGTCAGACAGACAAGCGGAGAGCGCTGCAGGAATGTGGCACCCTGCTCTCTGATCCGGCCGCACCGCTCAGCTTGTCCACCCTCAGGGGCCTGTTATTTTATCGCACTGCAACACCAGAGAACACTGACATGCCCAGTTTGCAAAAGCGCCTTGTGTTACTGCGAGCCATCAAAGCTACTGAACTGTTTCATGCGTTTGTGTATTTATGGAGGAGGACGTGCCAGGCCCGTTCCCGAGACGCCGCTGGAAAAGCAAAGGCTGCGAGGGGCGAAAAAGACGTTTCATGCAAATCAAAAGCGCCGCCCACGGGTCTCTGTGTTGATGAATTAGTGCGACATGGTTGAGTGCCTGGCTGAGTACAGAGTGCTCAGCACAAAGTACAAATACTTTGTAGTAGCTTTTTCAGGTATCTGTACTACACTTGAGTATTTGTTTAAATAAACATGTTTACTTTTTACTTAAGGACCTTTCAGAACGTGTACTTTTTTTTTTTTTACTTTTTCCAGAATATTTGTCACACAAGTATTTATACTTTAACTTAAGTACAGAGGGAAAGAAAGGTCTTCAGACTCACACCTGTCTGCTGCAGTTTACACTGAAGCGAGGGGGTCGTGTGTGTGTGTGTGTGTGTGTGTGGGAGTGGGCACAACAGACACACATTGTCTACGCTGCCATGCACCTGGAGAAAGGAAACCTGACGGCCACTTCGCTCATCACAGATCTAGAACACGTAGAATGGTTCTCTAACTGTTTGCACGCTCGATGTTGATTTTCCTGCATGCGAGCCATTGACTGATTAACTCTGCCACGTGAACAATCCATCGCAATAGGTGGCCTGATTGATTATTTGGCTTGCCGCACCACTGATTAAGATCTTTGGGATTTAGCGCAAGGGCAAGAAAGGAATCGCGGAGACTCGGTGAATTGAAAAATAAAGTAGATAAATAAATGAAAACGTTTATTTGCAAGAAGTGTTTGTTTGACTTGCAAGTCAACTCGATCAAGTGCAAAAAAAGTGTATTGGAAACTATCATTTTAGAATAGAAATACAACATAAACAACACTTACACTAAACAAACACTGTTTTAATCGAAGTATTAAAAACTGAATGAATGAAAAAATTCCAAGAGTAAAAGATAAAAAAATAACAGTACGAAACTGATGGCCATGGCTGAACATTGTGCATATTATTTTGCATATGCAGCGCTGGCTTATATCAGCCCGACTGATTTGTGTTTAACCAGCAGCGCTAACTAGCGGGCGGCCTTCAGCAGCAGCAGCAGCAGCAGCAGCCAATCAAACCGCCGGGGCGTGCAGAGCCATCATGGACCGACTGTCAAGGCATAAGGAGAAAATGGTCTTTCTGTTCAGCCCGGTTCTGTGCTCAGCTATGTACCAGTAGAGTGCTAACTTGGCCTGTGGCCCGGCCGCCTGCACCCGGCACTCTGAAGCAAGTCTGCGTATGCGCGCACGTGTTAGTGTGCGAGTGCGCGAAGCCGTGACCTCGGATGTGTACAACACCTGTGTCCACCAAGCCAGAGATGCACTAAAGACCCGCAGCTGTTCCGTTCCTCCCGTCCCCCCCACCCCCACCCCTCGGTCATTCACACGCACGCTGACGTGCACGTGAACGCGGTCGCACCATGAATTATACCTGGTATACCGGCACACGTCTGCGTGAGCTCACGGCGAGACGCTCATGTGTCTTCCTGCAGGTCCGCGTTCTTCACTTCGCGATGTTGAACGCTCACACTCGCACACACACACACACACACACACACACACACACACACACACACACACACACACACAATTTACTCCCTCCGCAGGATTATGACATGTTATTAATTGCCACCATTATCAGCGACAGCTTGCCCGAGAACTAGGCCCTTCTGAGGGGGGTGTGGTGTGGGTGTGTGGGGGGTTGGGGCGGCGCGCGTCCCAGCGTCGCAGAGCACAGGGGAGGAAAAAAAGAAGGTGGGAAAGGAGGAAAGAAATGGAGACCCAAAGAAGAAAAGGGCACGGTGAAGGAGTGAATGAGTGATGGAGGGGAGAGAAAAAGGAAAGAGGAGGAGGAGGGGGGGAGGAGGAGGAGGAGGAGGGAGAGAAAGAGATGCAGCAAAAGGTGTATAATGCGTCACGCGGCGCCAAGCAACACTCTGCCCAAAAGGGATTGTGGGACGGTGAATAATTTATCAGAAAACATTTTTCTTGGTCTTTTCCACGGACCCACAAATCCTACCCTGAGCTCTCTGTAGGAAGGGGAGGGGCTATGTAGTGTGCATACGTGTGTGTGCGTGTGCATGTGCGTCTGTGTTACACAAATCTCAAACCGGAGAATTACAAGGACCAGAGCGCGTCCATCAAATTGTTACTGGGTTTCACATATGACTGTGTTCTGTTTCCACATTGAGGACCAGCTGAAGGTTGCTCATTTAAAAGCAAACACACATCATCGCACTGAATCCCTGCACATCCGCCGGCCTGCAGGCGACTCTCAGGCGCCGGCTCGCACACGGCAGCGGCGGGCGAATCGATCGGAGGGAGTTTGAGGGAGAATTCCAACAGCGTCCTGGGATCGAGCCCCCCCCTCACCGCTCCATCACCTCCACCCCACCCACACCCACACCTACACACGCACACACACACACACACACACCAGCCCATTCATCTGTGGCGGCAGAAAGAAACAGTTGCGTGAACTGTCACACCCAACTCTACTGTTAATTTAAGGTAATTAGCGAGCGAGTGATTCCCAATACATCATGGTGCAACTGGCAGACTCCACAATATTTCACAGCCAATCTGTTAACACCCCCCCGGCTGCCCCGCCTCCCTCGGCTTCCCCGGGGCTCTGTGTTTCTCTCGTTCCGCACGCGGTAACTACACATGCAAACACATTCGTCCCTGCCGGAGAGACACAAACAGACTGGTATTTACGCATCATTCCCAGGCTAACGTGAGCCACGTTAGCCTGCATGATTTGTACGCTTAAACGCAGTAGCAGCCGTTGCTCCTTCTCCAAAATAAATAACGATTTAGCAAACATGCTAATGACAGCACTGACATTTTTTTTTTTACATCTAAAATAATTTTACAGCAATACAGTAATGTGCCCATCACAGCTAAGAATCTAGCTAGCTAGCTAGCAGATTCTAACTATATAATAGATTCACAACCATTTCCAAACCAGTTGAAGTTTAAAAGCTTTGGAACAAATGGCACTAGGGTTTACTTTGAATTGATGTATGAATGATTGTTGACATGTCAAAAAGCAAACCATATGTGCCAAGACTGACTCCTCTGTCATTATATACCATGAAATGTATGTAGTGTGTGTGTGTGTGTGTTTGATCCATATTGCAAAACTTAGGGCATCCATTTGTTTTAAACTGAAGTTTACTGACACTTGAGACTTCTTAAGGACACCCAGACAAATGAGACGGCAGGTTCATCTCTCCAACATCCATCCAGCTAACTTATTAAGTGGTGCTACGAGGAGCTCCGTCAGAGTACGCTGAGGATGCGATTGATGAAGAGGAGCTGAAGAGAGCGGGCCTGAGGAGCCGAAGATCATGTGGGAGAGGTGCCAAAGTATCGTCTCCTCCAGAGCGTCCCGTTCACTTCTGACAAAACAAACAGATGTCACATGTGTACTAAACATACCACTCCAGTGCCACAAAGTCTTTAAACTCCCTCAGTTCAAAGATGATGATCAAGCGCAGGAGTGCTTGGAGTTCGGCTTCAAAGCCGAGGGCTGTTTGCTTTTCCGAGTCTGAGCTGTTGCTAATTTTCGTTTAAGTGGGACTGTAAATTTTCAAATACCGCACAAAAAGTGTGTTTATCGCCTGCAACCGAATGTAACCAGTAACAATCTTTGGGGAGAAGTAAACTCAGTTAAAGATTAAATAGAGTTGGTAAATAAATAAATAAAACATCATGCATAACACAGTGGCTCATATTATTGCAGATATTCTAAATTAAAATGCAGCTTGCTCATATTGGTGTACATACATATTTGTTGTTTGTTTTATTATTCAGTTGTTTTTTTTAAATAATTTCTTGGAAACGCCTCCTTTTCTATCTACTGTATCTATTTATCTATCTATCTATCTATCTATCTATCTATCTCTATCTATCTATGTATCTAATATATTTTCACTTAATTCAACGTTAATCTTAATGTCGCATTTGCAATCATTTCTCTGTGCAAACTTTCCATCACATTATTTCACCCAAATTCAAAGTCCCGCTTCTCTCGTCCAACTCCGTCGCTGCATGCGTCATCGTGACTAATGACAACTCAATAAGACATGTAAATACCGGCGGCGTTTAACAAGCTCATCTATTAGCTTGTCAAAAGAAGCATGACGCGTTCATTATTTTACATCAAGCACATAGCACCTCATTATCGATTCTATGCCGCTCTGTCGAGGGAGGGGCGAATAGTTTGGTCAACCAAATATAAGTGGAGGTTCCAGATGAAGCGTCTCGCGCTGCCTTCAGTGTCGTGTGTGGATCCGCAGCAGCAGCAGCAGCAGCAGCAGCAGCAGCAGCAGCAGCGGCGGCAGGGCTGCGTCTCAGCCCGGAGCAGCTGGGGAGGTGTGGGACTACTTTAGCTCGCTGCACCACATCAATCTCTCACGGGGTCGACGGCGCGCGCGCACGAGCACACACACACACACAAATGTGCACACACACACACACACACACACACACACTATACATCTGTCATGTTCCACAGATTGTGCCGTGTTGTCATCGTGTTATGAATAATAGTTGACATTTAACCGACACACAACTAAGGAGTGTAACTTGTATGAGTATCGCATATTTTATGGTACAACGCCTACGTTTGAAATGGGTATAAGTACGTCACGCCTCCTGCACCACTGTGTTCACTGGGTCTAGAGCCGAGTAATGACTCAAATAGCCATTAGTTTAATAAAATCCTAGAGGTCAAACTGTATGAACTGATTGGTTGCTACTGATTTAATGTGAAATTTACCATTGCACAACAAAAAACTCACACTCGTGTCCTACAATGTTGACAAAATCAGAATAGTTCACTGCAGTCAGAAAATGTTTTCAAACAGACTTATAAATAGGCTAAGATGTTTCAATGCCAAAGTAAATAAACTAAAACTAAACTCGATGATGTGAATGAAGGAAATCACCACTAACCATTATCTATCACTTAGAGGGCTTGAAAGCCATGAGCCAAACAAGAGGGGCATCAACACATGAGACCAAACAAGACTGAAAGGATCTGCGGCGGGTCTGCTTCCCATTATTTGTTCAGTGGCAGCTCCTCTTCGCGTTTCTTCCTCGGCATTACGGTGTGAAACAGGTGGGGGGGGGCCTCTTGATTGCGCCGTGGTGTTTTTCTGTTTTGGCTGCGCAATCAACGGCCCCCGATTGTGTGGTTGGCAGGCACAAACAAAGAAAGCAACGTTAAAAAAAAATAAATAAAAACAAAATCCCTCCTGGGTGACTGATGTTTACCTTTCAAATGGGCATCTGTCTCAAGTGAGGCGCACATCATCATCCTCACTCCAGATAATAAAGGCCCAGTGTGTAAAATTTGGCTTGATTTATGATTTTTATATTGGTAAAAGTTTAACCTATTGCCCATAAATACATGAACAAATGTATATACTCATCTATGTAAGAATATACATAGAGCAAGGGTCTTAGGGTCTTGCTGGTAGTTAGCTGTCATTTTGCGCCACCAAAAGCCCCGTCAGGCTTTAAATACACACTGGACCTTTAAGGTGAACACATGCTTGACTGCGTAGACTCACTTCAAAAGTGAAAGCCACAGTCCACAGCCTCATAACGAATCTCACATTTCTCAGCGCCACCTGAAAACCCTTTGATGGGCTGCAGATGGGTTCCAATGAGCTGCCGCTGTCATTTTGTGCAGGGAAAGTTTCCAGGATGAAGCCGTTGGGAGGATGCGAAGCGGGACCAAAGGCCAAGGGGGTCCGGCCGCCGCAACCCTCAAAAAAGTGGCACCTCGTGGCCGTCGGCCTCACTGGGAGAATGCGAGAAGATTGCATCCAGAGGTTGTTTTTTATTGTCAACAGTGTCTCAATGGGAGTGAGATGGGGGGGATACTGGAGCGGGTCGCCGGGGTCTGTAACAATCTTCATGTGATTTGTTTTTCCTCATGAGAGCAGACTGGACTTTTCCCCCCCTTCCTGTTAGTTCTCTCCACCTTCCTCCTATCTTCTTAAATCCTCTGTCCTCCCGCCCTCCCTCTCTGCCTGTGCAGGAGAGATGGGGGTTGGGGGTGGGGGTGCGGGGTGTGTGGCTCCCTCCAGCCAGCGGCAGCGGCGGCGGCAGCAGCCGTGAGCATTTATCAAAGCCGCGCTCCGTAATGACCACTCAGCAGCGGGGAAATTGAGCTGACCCCGGGGCCAAGCTGTTAGAGGGGACTGGTGGGAAGGCCAGCAGGGTCAGGCCATCCTTGTCCCACCCACTTAGTGGGCATTTAGCGCTGAACCATTAGTTTACTGTTTGGAGGCCTCGCAGCCGTGGCACCGCACTGTACGGTAATCCGCAGCACTTGGACGTTTACCTGACACAACTTGTGGAGGGAGAGGAGTCAAAGAAACTGAGGGGGTAAACTTTGTTGGCTGACAGTAAATGCTTGGACGCGGCGCCGCCGCGGAAGAGGCGGAGCAAGGAGAGCAGGGCGGAGCAGGGAGCTGAACGCGGCCGGATTCAGTATTTTGACTGAAGAATTTGGAAGCAATAAGAATATTTTAAATTCAAAAACTGAAGTTAAAAAATAACATTAGAAAGATCAGTTCCATGAACGACAAGCAGGGATTTTAAACAATGACAGTGTCTGATGTACTAAAGTTGCTCTGATTTTTAGAATATCCTCAAAAAATTTTTAGAAATACTTAAAAAATATATATATATATATATATATATATATATATATATATATATATATATATATATATAAAATATATATAAAAAGAAAATGTGCTTTTTCTTTCCTCACACTTATTGCCTGCACCACTGAACATGGCTGAACATTCAAGTATTCAAGAATTCAGGGAACTTTATTTTCATACCAGCTCATCTTTACAGTTATGGAATGAAACTAGTACTCCGGTCTGTTTTAGAAACCATAAATAGGTATAAAAAAAATCAAGAGAACATGGACGCAAATCAAGACACACGTGTGTATATGAGTTTTTGTTCAAAATACGTTCACGACAAACTCGGTTAGCTTTGCAAACCGTGATGTTTCGCAATTTGTTAATGTCGAGTTAAAAATCACGTAATACAATTTGGTGTTCTGCCACTGGAAATGAAATTACGACGTTGCGTCTCTGTGTTCCTCTCAGAAGGTCGCGCAAGATGCAGAGACGTTACGTGCTTCACATCTGCATCTCTGAGAAGTTACTGCGGAGAGCGAGTTTGAAGTGTCTGACAAATCACGGCGCGATCGTATCAAAAGAGAACAACGCTGTTTTTCTTCAGAAGGCTTTGGGTCGATGGGCTCCCGGCCGACCTTTGCTCGTCTTCCTCAGACGGCCGTGAGGACATGACAGCTGCCAGAGCTCCTTCGTGGCCGCATTGAGACAAATCACCGGCTCGACGCTAGTTAGCAATATTTAACCCCGCTATGTCTTTGGGCGCTTGCTGACAACAGCCCGGTCGCTGGGGTGAGGGGGGGGGGGGTGAAGGGGGCCGAAATGGCAGGGGAGCCGAACGTCAGTCAATCAATACGGACGCAGCTGGGAAGAGACATTGGCGAGGGTTGGAGGCAGCGAAAAAAAAGAGCTGGAATAGTCATTTTGTGCCATGGAGGCCATGAAATAAAAACCTGAACTTTAAAATTGATAGGGATTGATTGGGCTGACGCGGGGCGATAACATACACCCCTTCGGAGGATGGCGGTGCGAGGGGCTCACGGGGGGGGCTGACGCGTAAAGGAGAGCAGGGGAAGGACGTAAATCTGACCACAGTGCAGCAATTAGCCTTTACTGTGGAGGAGATATGGAGAATCTTTACTGTTTCATCAAATGGCATTAGGCACGCTGCGGGGCCCCCGGAGGTTCCTCCGGGAAGACAAATGCTAGAATAAACTTGTTTGGACAGATGGATTGGATGGAATTCCTCACAAAGTTCACTATTTTCCCTCACAGATCCATATAGATCACGGGCAAATGGTTACTTCATTATGTGGCTTCTATTAAATGTCACACAGTGTTTGAGCAATAAGTGCGGCGACAGCCTCGCCCTAAATGACATTTTCCAAAATGTTTTCCCGAGACAAAGTGCGCTGTCGGATGTGCTTCTCGAAAGGAGCTGATCTCAGTGTTGGGCAAAGGTGCTGAATTCAAACAGGGGAGGAAACAAATTTCCGGTTTTTATTCATTCCATCAAAGCCGGACGTGAACCGTTCCAACGGCTATTTCTTCTCCGGCGCCCCCTAATCGTCTCGCCAATCGGAAATTAACGTTGTTTGCTAATTTTGCGCTATCGTGTTTTCCCCATCCTAAAATACAAAACAACCCAGCTTGTGCAGTTCGCAAATGAATCACCACCCGAATGAACAGCATGATGAGGTTACGGAGGAAGGATCGCGGGGCTAATTCCTGCTCAGATGAGTGATTGGGAGGAATGAACAGGGAGGTCTTGGTCAAAGCTAACACTGTTAGCTAACATTGTGCTGTATGCTGGTGAGCAGATGGCGAGCCATAAATCCTCGCCCCGCGGCTCTGACACACATTAGCATTTAGTTAGCGGCCCGCAGCTTGCCAGCCATTTAGGTAATATCTCCATCGGATCGCCCGGGAAATGGTGATGGAGTGAGCCGGCTGGGTTGTTTGCGGCGGGCTTTAACGCTCCCGGCGAACGCGTCAGCGCGTCTCGGGTTCGGATGCAACTCTGGCGGCGCCGCGGCGAAGCGGTTCCGTTAGCAGCGGCGGGAGGCCGCGCGCGTGTTGACAAATACGCTCATCACAGCCCATTTAGCCGCGTGAAGCTTTCACCGAGGCGCAGGCAACCTGTGCGCCTGGATCATTTACTCCGAGCGAGTACACAAAGTGCCAACTAGCTCTAATCGCGGCTGTCACAGATTGGCAATAGCCTGCGCATCCTGCTGGAAACGTTTGCGGCGTGCAGCTCAGCGTTTGAGTTTAAGTTGCAGGGTTGCAAAGAGGGCCGTTCACAGCCCTGTTGTCAAATAGCGAGGTTTTATTTAACCATGTAAAGCAGCTGAGAATTTAAAGAACCCACATTATACCCATGTAGAAATTTTTTGTTTATCTCCAGCGGGGCAGCCGCTCGCAATGACTTATCTACAAAACACAAACACATATTTACAAGGCACATTTAGCCGTGTGCACAGTAGTCCACCAGAATGCACACTTTAGCTTCCTGCGACAGCTGATGCACTGTTGGACCTTCCAGTACAATGATGCATTGTTGCATCTTACTTAGAGGTGGAGACGAAGCAAATTTAATTAATTTTCAACTTACATTAGATCATTTGTTCTTTCAAGTTGTTTTACATTTGCCTCCCTTGAGAAAATTACAACAAAAATATGTTTCTTTGTGCTTTTTCCAAGCTGGATAAGCAAGGTAATTGCAATGAATTTGGGAAAATCTCCTTCTGTCATGCCAGGATGGCTTATATCAAATCCACTACCGTTTCTAAAACATTACAGAAGGCCCCTGTTTCTGCTGGCTTAAACATTCTTTACAACTCTTGACAAGCATTCAGCATTGAACGAGTCGACCAACGTGTGTTTGGTCGACTCGTTCAATGCTGACAAGATTTATTCTAAATGTGGCGCTGCGCCATCTCCAAAACCGTTAACACCTAGCCTAATAAAAGGATACCAGAGATTCGCGTCTGTTCAGCCTACATTCGCCCGGCGCTCTCGCTGAGCCGGCGAGGCCTGAAATTCAAGCAGTGACCGGAGGTTCGCTGGCATTTGACATCCGTTGATTGATGTCGGACTCATCGCCTTGCCGCGCCTCCCCTCGTCGCTCTCACAGCAACTTCTTATGTTCAAAGTCTGCAACCAAAACATTTGCAAAATGAAATGTGTCGCTTAAATTTAGGCTGTTCAAAAAACAGGGGCTAAATCGGGGCCGGTCTTTTTTTAAACCGCAATTCCGTATTTTTGCTAGGTTTTCCTCTTGCGTGGGTGTTTCTGCAGGTCTTGATTTATGTTGACAGGCCTCTCCCTTAGTTTATTCTTAGTTTATGAGTTTGGCATTCAAATGGGAAATTGTGCCACAGACGCTGGAAGTCGGTAAATAATGTTTTTTTTTTTTTTTCTCTTGAAATATTCACACAATTTTTTTTTTTTTTATCATTGCAGCAGTGGGAATTCTCTTTGCGAGTGGAATAAATGCTTTAAAGTTGTGCGGTGCCACAGCGGGGGGGCCACGGATTGGATTGCAGCTGACAGCGAAAAGGGCAGCAGTGAGAAGAAAGTGACTGTGAGAGCACAACCTCTGTGTGTGTGTGTGTGTGGGACAGGGTGAGAGTGAATGTGTGTGTTAGGGGGTGTTGGTGGAGGGGGGGGGGGGGGTCGGAGATAATTGTGGTTCAACTGTGAGCAACAGCTGAAGGCCCCTCGAATATGGAGCATGGGAACAAGCATGGTGACAGGCAACTTGACAACACAACCTGTTTTTATGATGACAAGTGTTTGTGTGTGTGTGTGTGTGTGTGTGTGTGTGTGTGTGTGTGTGTGTGTGTGCGAGCGAGCGCAGAGAGAGCAAAGTGTGAGAAGCAGAGTGAGGAGTGCGCCAAAGAAAGGCAGGTGAAGAGTCGTCCGTCTGCCCACCCAACATGTTCACACGCCGCCTTCAAGAATAGCAGAGTGTCCCGGCTAAGCCGTGGTGAAACACAGGGCGGGGGGGCGGGGGAGGGGCCAAGAAACATTACAGATGGAATAATATCCCTCACCTGTCGCGCCGCAAAGCTCCGACAGGAAGTGGGCGCGAGGACGTGGCTGCTTCCCGCTGCTCAGCGCGGCCGACGGCCGTCGAGGTGCGGTGTGCCTTACGCCGGGGTTGCAAAATAAGTGTTTGCCTCGCCCTCGTGCGCAAGGCTTGCAGCTGCGCTGTGTGTGTGTGTGTGTGTGTGTGTGTGTGTGTGTGCGTGCGCAAGGTTCAAACCATCAAAGCGGCCCTGCTCAGCTCAGTTTTCAGCGAGCAGCAAAAGGTTAGACTTATGTGTTTCTACTTACAGTAACACACGGAGACTCCTTAGCACCGCATCGCCGGCGCTACCGGACTCACCCGTCAATCACAGCCACGGTGAAGTGGGTCATTAAAAAAACAACAACAACAAAACAAAAAATGTGTAAGAGGAACACATTTTTGAGAGCCACCAATGAGGCTAAATTGTGTTGTTTACACAACTTTTACCATTGCTTTAAAAAAAATCTGTTAGCATTTTGATTAGCGTTCACCTTAAAGTGTCTTTGTCTGACTGCGTTAAAGCCCCATGTTCAGTTTTTAGGTGAAAGGCTATCAAGTAACTCTTCCGCCCCTTCAAGCTGAAACATTTTTAGAGCGTCAGCAGTGTGTAAATTGTGCGATATTTGGGTGATTGTTTGCACAAGTTTACACACAAGTTTAATTTTTCTGTTTTTGACATCAGAATTTCGAATCAGTTTCATTTTCCCACTTAATTTCTTAGGCTTCAGAGTTGGTCAAAGTGGGCCAAATTCTCAAAAACCAGAAATATTCAATCAATGAAAAATAGTGGCCCCCTCCAGAACTTCTGATTTAATCAAAGCATGCTGTTCTATTCAGCAATGAATGGCAACAGACTTTTGTTTTTGCCCTGTCAGCAAAACCTTTACCATCCGGCCGAATGATCTTCGCTGGGGGAGGTCTCGCCCGCCGACACTCACTCACACGTAGAACAGCTTGTAGTCTTGTCATGTGTTCCCACCAGAAATAGGTCTGTGACCAATCCTGGGGTCACCAGCCATAGTTTAAGAAACGCTGACTGTTGGAGACTTCAGGACGGTTTTGGCTCTTGGTCATCTAGCAGGGGACTTTGCTGTGAAAACCACGTTTGAGCGGCTGAAAGAGCTCCTGTTCTCCTGCGGTCACGCAGTGACGCGAAACACCTAACAGGATTATCTTTGTGCATTTACTTTCCCGTTATAATATTAGGATTGACTGTTATGTGGAAAAAGAGTGTTCATTGTAGTCCTATTCAAAAAGAAGGGGGGGAAAGGAGTTCAACTGTCTTTTGTGAAGTAACATTGCACAAGCTACACATTGATCGAGCATGTTGGGCAACACAAATGATGTTCCAATTGCACAGCGCATGAACAAACTGATTTAAAAACACATGAAAAGAGTTGAAATGGTCATTTTTTTATTTAATCGTTGGCTGAAGTTGAATCTCACCTCCTGGTTGCTCCCCCATCCTTCTACCTCTCCTTCAGTCACACACCTGTGAATTTCCATTGAAGGAAATGGATAGAAATGGATTGTGATGCACTGGAGGCCCCTCAAGCAATCACAATGGTCAGACATAAGAGGATATTCACAATACAATACACACACTACATTCACTTCATGAATGAACACACTTTCCCATTGCTTGTTAGTTATTTAGATGTTAGCGATTTAAAAACAGTGCCCAGCCACACTGTACACAGCCATTCAACTTCAAACTTTACGTTAAACTTGCCTTTAAAACATGCGTCGCTTTATTGGTAAAGTCCTTCTGATGCCTAATGGGTCTGTCACCTTTTTTATTCAATGTTTTGAAGTATTTTCAAAAGAAGTCGTGGGAGGTTCCGTGTGACTTCACTTCAGGGCTAGCTAGCTAGCGAAAGCAAACATGATGGCTAACAAAGATTTTAGCTTGGACTTTAGCATTGCAGAAATCAGAAACCACACTAGCACTACTTGACTAGAAGTACTTACTCATTTTTAAATGATTAACTAGATATGAAAGCTAGCAATGCAGTGTTCACATGTGAAAAATAGCAACAAAAAATAGTTTGAAAGTGAAATATTCCTTTAACATGACTGCAGGAAAACAACAGTATTCTTTTAATTATTTATTCTCTTCATTCAAGCACAATTAAAATCCAAATCTGCAAACAATCCTGTTCCGATGATTTATCTGTCTGCGGCTGTGACTGATTTCAGCTATTTCAGCTAACGCCACTGATACGAAGGTCAAATGTCGCTGTGATATGAGTCACACCTTACTATTTCGAGTGCCTTTTTCTCTCTCTCTCTCCCTCTCTCTCTCTCTCTCTCTCTCTCTCTGTCCCAATGATCTGTCGCAACTATTTGGGAACCTGTTCATCGGGATGGTTTCGCGGTGGCCAGTCATCGGAGAAACCTCGTGACGTGCGGCGGCCTGGACATGGCGGCGACATCGTGGCGGCATGCCGCTCAGCATGATGGGCCGCCGGGACACCAAGATCTCCTCTTTGAAGCCACAGCAAATTTCCTTGGAAGAAGAGGTCGGGGCGGCGGGGGGTGCGGGAGGGGGTCAAACTGCCTTGGCGGGAGCCGGCAGGGGTATCAAATGTGTTCGAGCCACCCCACTAATAAGATAAGTGGGCTAACGCTAGCGCTAGAGGTTTGCCACTCATCTCAATCTGTCGCATTTAACAGTCTCACAGGAATAGCTCCTGAATTTAAATGCCGGATGGCTGCTGATGGAGTGGAATAGCTCGGCCCCTGCGTGTGTGTGTGTGTGTGTGTGTGTGTGCATATGTGTGGCTACGTGATCGCAGGGAGCGAGCATGGGGTGGAAGCAATGTAAGACGCTGGCGAAGTCTCATGGAACATCAGTTGACACTAGAAAAATACAGCTGCCGATAAATCTCTGACAACAGCTTCGGACTCAAGTTTCGCGCCGTGATTTATCGGAGTTGTTCCTTTTAGACTTGCCATTTGGGAGCCGTGATCTCTGTAGGTCATTTCCACAACTTTGCTCCCCCTACGCTTTGATTCAGTGCGGAGCGCCACGTAGGAGAAAAAAAGAGGAAAAGAAAAAAAAAGAAAAAAGGCCTCACTAGAAAATCAAAAAAAAAGTGAAAGGTTTTTGGCTGATGTCCTTCCTTCCTTCAGTCTGCCCGCTTTTTCATTTTACTGCCAAACAAAATAAAATTGTCTCAACTAATTAGTCATTTAATTTCAGACGGTTGTATTTAACCAGAGAATCAGCCGCCGGCTTTTATCCAAATGCCAAATGTCGGTCGGGAAAATCTGGCTTGTTCGGAATGTGTGTGTTTTAAGGTGAAGGCCATTAGTCTCATTCAGTCTGTATTGATTTGCACTTGTAGCATTGACAAGCTGTTCAAGAGGAGGAGGGGAAATAATGAGATGTAACGCTTCTTTTTCTTGGGCAACAAAGGATCATTTCTGAAAGAGGAAAAAAAACAAGCTGATCAGGGTTCTTCATGGGTCCCGTGCTCTTCCTTAAAATATCGTTATAATTTATGCCTCAGGGGATTTTTTTTTTTTTTTTGTAACATAAAAAGATTGTTACAGGCCTGATTCCCTGAATAGACTTTGCTCGTATTTTGGCACCAAACTAAGTGTTGACACATTAATACTCTAAATATACTCATCCTGTTCCATGACATCACTCGGCCGCTCTCATATGCAAACAGGTGCGCGATAACGCATAATAGATCTGTACAAAAAAAAAATGAATGCGGGTTTTTTTATTATGAATTCTGTATTGGGGGGAAAGATAAAAATTGCTAATCGCCAAGTTATTTTTCTTTTCGCGAGTGATGATGATGATGCATTTGTAACGTTGCGGTTGTAGCGATGCATGATGGGATATATTGCTGGTTTGGTGACCATCGGTCGTTCACTGCTGTTCGCGATGCATTGTAGGATACATTGAGTTGATCATACAAGCCCGTACCAATGTTAACTGAGAATTCGGACACAGTCTAATGTTATGTATAATATAATTATCATTTTACTCTGATGAGAAAAAAAAACAACAGTGCTGATCATTGCTCCCAGCAGTCTGCTAAATGTTTTCTTTGATGTTCTCCTTTAAAGTTTCCTAAAGAACTCAAGCGCCGACGTGAATCAATGAGCCGACCTTTGGAGCGCGCAGAATCCGATCTTTCGCGTCGCCCGCCCGAGTTTGTTTGCTAATGGCAGTGTGGACACCGCAGACTCTTAACACGTTGTGAGGCCAACATCCCGCCCCTCCCCACCCGCCCCCCGCCGGGCCGCTGAGACAACTTGGAAACCGTCGTCACGACTTCGGAAGCTGACACTCCATTATAAGCGCCTCAATTACAAATGTTATCCGTCCGTAGGAGGCGGCTTAGCGCTCGCGTCTGTTTTTCTCATCAGCGGAGTGGCGGGTGAGGATGGAGGAGTGGGGGCCTGGGGGGCGGGGGGGGGCACAGAGTGAGACGGCGACAGTATTTTGCTCATATCTGTGTCCTGGTGTGAGTGTACACGTCGAACCCTTAAAACACGACCGCACCTCTAAATATCTCACACCGGTCGCCTTTCGGGAGCTTTGCGTCCCGCTGCTCCTCCTGTACTGCCGCTCCATGCCCCCCCACCCCGCGAAAAACACCAAGAACCCAATCGTCTCAAATTCAGCCCTCTGAAATAATTAAGGGGTTGCATGCCGCTGAAAATAAGGCAGCGTGTATTTTTGAAGCGGGGGGGAGAGGACAAGTGTTTGGAGGTCCCGGGATGCCGGGACGCCTCCGGGCCGGGTTCGACTTGTTAGGAAAAGTGGGTATTAGCTTTCACTTCTGTTGACATGACTGCAGTATCGGCGGCGGCGTCGGGTGTCAGCCGCCGCTTGGCTGACCCCACCCCTGCCCTCCCCCCGCCTCCCCCCCTCAAAGAGATGTGCGTGTTTACAGAGGTGTGCTCACAAACATTTGCCCAGCGCAGCGCGACAAGATGGGACCCATGGGCACGACGAGGTGTTTACAGTTGTCTTGCTCTTCGAATGTCACCCACAAGTGCTCCCGGACCAGATGATGAATTTTGAGGCGGCGTATCGAATGGCAGCAGCGGTAAAGGGAGGGGGAGGCTCAATTTTAGCTCATAATATGACACGCGCGGGCTCGTTAAAAAAACTCATTGGCGAGCCTATCGAGATCAAAAGTGCCAAGGCGTACCGACCTGCTGACACTGGTTACGCACACATTACTTGGCGAACAGTGGAAAACCGGAGGGATGAACTGGGAGGCAGCTCGCTGAGATTTTGCGCCCAAATTCTAGCTGAACCATCTCGAAAAAACTCTGCTCTAAGTTGTTTTAAGTTGGAATGCCATGGCCAATCAGGGTTTTTCCGAGACAAAGACAGGCACGGCCCTGGGGTGGAGATGTAGCAAGAACCAAAGACGGCAAAATTATTCTCATTCTGTACTTAAGTAAAAATATGGACACTGAAAAAAACAATATATATGTGTGTATATATATATATGTATATATATATATACATGAAGTATTTGTACTTTGTTATTTACCACCTTGGAGCAAAATCACCACCAAAATTGACCACGGCCAACCCAATGTAGACAAAACAATGGTGCATTTCCATTAGATCTTGGCCATTAGGTCCAAGCTAAGTGAAGAGCAAAGAATAATTCTCAAGATCTGTGGGGTTTTTTTTTGATCCTGACATAAAATTAGCAGTGCACTGCACGGTGACTCACATCCAAAGGAAGAGAAGCACGCGCTGCTCAATTGACAGCGGGGAAAACAAATCCATCTGTGAGGTCTTTTCAAGATGGGTGTTAAATAAATCCCACGGCTTTATAAAGATCTCCGTGTGATGTGTCAGGTTACGATTACACTTTGAATTCTGGCCAACTGCCAGAGTCAAACAGGTGACAGAAAGTAATTGAAATACTGTGGAAATTGTCTGCAACTTCACCCAACAGACACTGACTCTTACTTTTTATCAAGTGGATCTAATTGTGGTGAGCAGCTTATCCAGCGAACTTACCCAACTGACGCCTTCCTGAGGAACAATTATTCATCTGACTTCCAGTTCATTCAGCCTTTTTTGGCCCTTTGAGGCTCTTCTTCGTCCGAAACGTGTTGGGCTAAAAGCGGATCCGGTGACACAGCTTTGACAGCGACACTAAAAACACTCCTAAGAGAACTCACTGAAGGTGAAAGTTCACGCGTCCATGGCGGGGATTCAACTGTGAGGTCTTTGGCTTTTGACATTTCCTCACCTGTCATTTACGCGCCACCGATGTCTCTTTAATAAATCACCACACGGTGCTTTCTTTTTCGAAGGCACACTGGTAATTATTAAGTAATTACCTTTCTTAGACATTATAATTCGGTTCGAAAACAACACTGTTTTTTCAGCAATAAGTGAAGAAAACATATAAAAAGATAATATTGAGTCAAATAAGAGTGCGATATTTTAAAGGCTGATGTTTGCCGGCTTCATTTTCCTAAATATTGATAACCTGAAGGTGAGCACATGGTCAGCCAGAGACGATACCGGTGTTTGTTTTGTTTTTTTTAACCAAGCAGCTACAGAATGAGTTCACACTGCATTACAATCACTTCCAGTGATATGAAAAATACATAATGACCAAAACATATGCGGTGACACCGTGAATCATGAACCAACATGAGCACATAAAGCTTCACATTTGTAGACACACACGTGCACGCGCGCACACACACACTCGCGCTTATGTAGACTGGGGAGCCGGCGTCCTTTTGTTGGAAGGGAAGAGTGGGAGGTGTGAAGGACGTGACGAGGGAGGTAAGTGTCCTCGGGGGCCCTGAGGTTACCCTAATGGCGTCATACATCAACCCTCACAAAGCCATGCAGAGCAAAGTTGTCAATGCATGAATGCTGCACTATTACTATCGGCCGTTTTAATCATGGCACCTGTCAGGCGCTAATCAACACCATAACTTCACACTGGAAATCACTCAGAGGAAAACTGTGCCCGGGCGAGCGGGCCCAGCGCCATGGGGGAGTGTGTGCACAGCGCCGCGGCAGTACGTTAAGCAGAGAGGGTCCCGCCGGACGGACGGACGGACAGCCGGACGGACGGACGGACACATTGTTGTGACTTTGTAGTGCATCATTGCCCTTGTTTAATGGCAGCTTGGCTTTTCCTAAGCCGTTGTTGTGACAATGCTAAATGCCCCTTTTATGAACGTCAGAGGTCGTCCTCCCCCTCTACTGTCAACACCCCCCACCCCCTTCCCCAAACAGCCTGGACACGCCATGAAAAACAACCTATTGTTGTCACTTGGGGTTCACTTACATACATTAGACTCAATATTTAGACTAAATTAACTCCTGTGTAAGTCTTTTTTTTGGACATGGCTCTGTCTTGAAATAGGAAAACAAATGACATTTAAAAAAATACCTCTGAACTAATTAAAAAAAAAAAAAATGCACCAAAATACATGTATTTCAATTTTCAGACATACAGTGTTAGAGGATGAATTGTCACTTTTTTTTTTTAATCTATTTTGATTTCAATGATTATGTTTAGCTTTGTACTGCAGAGAAATTCATCAAACCAATGTGGTTGGTCATAAAGTACAGAAATGCTGATGTAATATTCCGCAAACATCACAAAACCCTTTCGTCTCGTTCATTTATGGAAGCTGCACTTATCAGCCCTCAAAAATAGTGCATTTATTTCCTTCTTTCGCTTGCCACTGTGTGTAATAAACAGAACGAAATGGCAACAGTTTGCTTTGGAAGTTTGGGATAAAGTCGTGACTGTCCACGCTGGGCACTTACGTACCGATGGTGGGAACAGGAAATCAATCATTAAATTAGACAAATGCCTTTTTGAAGTTCAAAGCGCTACGGTTTGTTGGCAGGAATACAATGACCTTTGATAACCCTTTACATAATAATGCCACATGGATTAACACCTGTCTTCAACGTCCACATATATGATGCTATCCAGTCATTCACCATCAAAACCAGTCACAACCGCCATTCACTTATATTATGATTATTTTTTGAAACTCTGCATGAGAGTTTGACTGTGTTTTATCTGTTTATTATATATTTGCCACTGACACTGGACCCAGTCCCAGATGAAGCAGGTGTCTGTCATTAAAATGGGCAGCAGAAGAGAAAATTCCCCATAATCATAATACCAAACAGAACAAATTGCAGCAGAAATTTTTCAAAACAAAGCTACAAAGTGCAGATCAGAACATAAATAAAGTAGTGCGTTCACACAAAAAAGTGTAGTAAAACAAATGTACACAGTTAAAATTAGAGGAACAACAAAACTTAACAAGCTACAAAAAGTTTGTAAGAATCGCACTGAATATAAGTACTGCATGTATACGTCTTCCACTGTTGTCCATGTTGTCTTCTTATTTTACTGCTTGTTCATATTTTCCCCAACTGCCCTTCCTCTCTGTAGAAAGTTGTATGTGTGTGTGGAGCAGTAGTAGTAGTAGTAGTAGCAGCAGCAGTAGTAGTAGTAGTAGTAGTAGTAGCAGCAGTAGTAGTAGTAGTAGTAGTAGTAGTAGCAGCAGCAGCAGTAGTAGTAGTAGTAGTAGTAGTAGCAGCAGCAGTAGTAGTAGTAGTAGTGTGACCTCACTTTCCCCTGACACCCTCTGAGTCTGATTTGGATGACGAGATCACCATGTAAATCTGAGAAAAATACAGTGTATCTATAGTGGGGTGGAATTAAGGGTACATCAAAGGGCATTAGCATTATAAAAGTGCAGTGATATTCCAATAGCACTAATTGTGCAACCATAGTAATAACTGTATAATAATTAAAGCATCACTATCTAGATCCACGTATAAACAAATTAACAAATAAAGTTTTGTTTTCGCTGCCGATGAGCCAAAGTCATTTGCACCTCCGCAGTAAGCTGTCGAAATGTCAGAAATGGAAAGTGTTGTGCACGGTGATTGATGCCCTGGTGACGGTGTCCTCCGTCTCGCCATATCCTCTTTCACTGAAACACTGGACCTACGAGTCCCCAAAAATAAGACCGACATGTTGTCCGAGACCCAGCGAAGCAAAGAGTTACGACGGCAGCTGGAGCAGGACTGTGAAAATATGGACTATTTCTAACTATAAAGTTACTGATATCTTAATATGACTAATGGAAACACTCGCGGTGTGGCTTTCAGAATGGGTGACTGACCTGCCGGGCCAGAACTGGAGAGGCGCTGGCTCGGGTTGCAAACTATTAGCATTCCTCTGGACGGAGGACTGGAAACGTCTGCGCCGCCACGGAGACTCGTCCCTTCCTCGGAGGGGATCCGTCCGCCAGACACACGAGGGAGGAGGAGGAGGGTTGGGGATGAAGGAAGGGAGGGGGACGCAAATGGTGGGATGGGGGACTTCTGCAATGAATAGCAGATTTTATTAAGGATGAACCCATAGCACTTTTTTGCAGCTCGGCATTGGTATAGTTGAGAAGTGAAATGCAAGTAGTCGTATACTCTGTTCGTTCTGCAAAAAAGTGGTGGCTTGCCCGTGTGTGCTGGAGCTCATTGGTCCACTTTAATGTGACCGACGAAAGTTGAATTAGTCCTGTGAACTTTCAACTTTTGTCTCCCCTTTCTAAATGTGATCTATGCATACACAAAATAAATCCACGCAGTTTAGGGAAGTTCCATAAGGTCCGCTACCCTAATGTAAGCCATCAGATTAACCTACTGTCCTACCAACACAGTATGTTTTTACTTTGATTTTAGGTGACTATTAATTAATTCATGTAAGACCATAAAAGTATAGAAGCTCGGCAACGCCACTGTGTTCAGAAGCACCCCAGATGACCCTGGCCTGGCCAACCCATGTTCTGTTCCAACTCCAACTGCCTGCATCAACCGTCGTTCCTGTCGGTTACATAACTTAACCTTCATGTTTGAAGTCCTTGCCGCTTCCACTTTGTGTTCCGCTCAGCATCTGGCACAGTTAACAAGATCTTAAGGACCTTTTCTCCCCCCCCTTTTCCTTCTAATGCCTTTAATCCAATTTCTCACTTTTTTAATTTCCCCCTACTCTTAAAATCTGGATTTCATGTGATTATTTCCTTGTGACACCAAAAAAAATGGTTCAGGGTTTTGTTTTGGCTTTGTTTTATTTCATTTTATTATATTGTTTGATTTTCTTTGCAGCCGTGGTCTCATGTCCCCTACAAGATAAGCGCATCCGGTATTTGCCGGAATTCCCACATCATTAGATCAGTGTCCCCGGAACAAAAAAAAGAGGATGTAAATTTCACTCATGGGAAATTGAGTTGAACTTTTTATGTGGAAATTGCATAAGAAACAGTGGGTAGAAAATGTGCTCATGTGAGGCAATATTTGAAGAGAGCTGTCCGGTGGCGGCGGCTCCTGACTACTTGCAGTTTGTCATTATGAAACCTGTTTTAACTAATGAGATACATTACCGTTAATCACCTACTCATTAGGGGCGACATGTTGAAGAGGGACTGGCGATTTCTCACACACACACGCTGACACACACACACACACACACACACACACACACTCGCACGCAGTGATGAGCTACAAACGCAGCGTCGTCTGATTTTCAAAATCAGATTTTCTCGATGTGCGAAAGACTCGCAGGTTTCTCGGAGGGTCCGCAACGTTCAGTTTTCCGTCCTCCGCAGCTTTCAAGGCAACGTCGGTGGTCTCTCTCCCCAAGCAGAGAGCCCCCACCCTGGGTTGTGCGACTAATGACGCCCGGTTCCTCCCTCCCTTCCCTCCCTCGACGCCATTAACAGCCTCATTTTTAAAGCGACGTGATGAGACGTGCCAGGCTCGCAGGGTTATCTCCCCGATTTTTCTCGTGGAAGATGAGAACCCCCGACTTACCTACTCAAGTCTCCCCTCCCCCGGTCACTCCCGACTTCCCTGTCGGTCTGGTGAAAAGTGCTGCCTCAGCGTTATCCTCCTCCTCCCCGTGCACCCAACACACCCTCGCTGCTCCTCCGTCTTTGAGCTTTTCCAGTCCATCGCCGATCGGGGCGCATCAGTTCCACCGGTGTGGACTTGGGCCATCACTTAGGAGCCCCTCTGTCGGCGGAAACAGGCTCGAGGAGGGGAGGGGAGGAGGGTTTCTGGTGGGGGAGGGGGTGCAGAGGCTCACACCAATGATTGAACGCCTTTTCAATAGTCTCGCATCAAAATGACGGAACTTGCGGCTGCCCGTCTTGTGAAACTCTCCCTAAAATATTATCTTTGTTAAAATGGTACAAACCCCTTTAATGTCTCCGACGACCTCGACGTAGAGAGAGCACACCTCACTGTTCATTGCCACACACGGGTTCCAAAAACAATTTAATGAAATTATGTACATTTACGAAAAATCCTGCTTGCATGCAGGCCTTCATTAGAATTCTAACTGTACTGCATCACACACACACACATACACACACACCTCAGTGCATCCCCTCGCTTTCAGTCACTGTCGACCGCTGCAGTCCTGCAGGGGGTAAACGTCAAACTCTCCAAATTGGATGAAACATCATCGGAAATATTATGAGCCAGCCTGCTGGTGTGATGGCTCGGGGCTGCCGGCTAATTGAGTTGTTACCCACACTGCATACTGAACAGCGGCCTTAGTGCGACGCTGGCTTTCTTTTTCTTTTTTTTATAAATTGTGATTATTATTCTTTTTTTTTTTCTTCAGTCACCGCAGTTGTCAAAGCCGTGTTGAGACGCGGGGCGGACGGCCAGAATGTGAAATGGCAGCTCTGACCGCGACGTCCCGTACGGGGTAAAGATAATAAAGGTAGTTATTTGTACTTGTCCCAAACTACCGCATGCGGCTGCGGTCCTACGGGGTTACAAGCTCCCTTCCATCTTCAGGGCGCTCGCTCCGAAACTTTCTCCGCCGGAGACAGTGAATAATTTTGCCTCTTTAACCCTGACACACAGAGATCTTTAATCCACAATATTAGTCTGAAAAGGACAGACAGAACTGAAATTTTAAAGAGAGCTGAGAGGGGGGGTGGATGGGTTGGGGAGGGGGGGGGGGTGAGGGGTGCAATACTTTTGATCACGGCTGCGACAAGGCCGAGAAGTAACATTTAGTCATTAATGTCAGAGCGGATATTTAATGCTGGGTTTATGTATTAGCATCAAGAGAAGCCTATTAGCACGAGCCTCATCCTTATTCGGGGTCACTGCCAATGAGTAATAATCTTATGCAAATATATTCTGCTGGGGAATTTTCTGGTGATTACTATATGCAGATATAGCCCCGTCTCTGCCACTAGCCTGAAATGAGCAGAAAAAAAAAATCTATACAATGTCCGTGATTAGACGCAGTGGAAAGAAGCTTGGGCAGCGAATTAAGTTTTGTATCATTAAGAAAGCTTTGCTCATATTTTCTTTCTTGTGCCAACTGTAGGTTTATATATACATATATACTGTGTGTATATATATATATATATATATATACATACACATACATGGAACTTAACTTTACAGTGCAGCTCAATCACATACATCATCTTGACAAGCTCCCAAGTGTTCACTAGACGAGGAACCAATCAGCAATGAGGTGCAACCAACACGTAAAGTGATGGTTGCAATTTGCTCCTTAAAAACCCAGAGGGAGAGGAAGAAGAAGAAGAAGAAGAAGAAGAAGAAGAAGAAGAAGAAGAAGAAGAAGAAGCAACTGATTGATGCTGCGTAAGCACCAGTTTTATCTGCATGCGTTGGAAAAAGACCAATGAAACGCACTGAAGGCTTTGCAGTTTCGCACCGGCTCTACTGGCGGAACTACAAGATGAACGTTTTATTTTTAATACGTCTCCGCAATGCAAATGTTTCGTATGAGCTCCTCCCCAGATGGATACATTAAAATAGAGGCAATAGATTTGATTAACATTCCATTTTGTGTGTTACATATTATTAGACATCAGGCTCTTCCTGACACAAGTGACGGTTTCTCTAACAACAAACAAGCAGCCAATCTATATTTTTTGGAATGCATTGAAGCATCGTCATGTACACATAATTGCATAAATCTGAAGTCGGTGCATATTACTGAAAGAGGGAAACAAAATGCCGTCCTATAGCTGGCAGTGGAATTGGCTTTCATCAGATGTTACAAATTAGGAATCTGCATTAGATTCCTCTCAGAGTAAACAGACCGTCGTGCCTCTCGTTAATGCCTAGCGTGCCGGAATGGATTAAACTTAAATGTGATCAGTTTCATGAATTTGCACCTGTGAGTCTGTGCGTATTGTCACGACGACTGCCGTGAAAAAGGTGCATTGTTACTTAGTTAGCATTGGTACAGACGCGCTGGCTGTGTTTATCTGCAGCGCATTTGATGGTGATGCCTATTTATACAACCCCACCACTCTCTCTCTCTCTCACACACACACACATACACACACGCACACGCAGCCCCGCTCTTGGCCTGCGCGGGAAGTTTTCAGGCGGCTACTTCATCAACATTTCTCGGCGGGTCAGTGTCCTTCGTTGCGGAGCACATCAATTCAGGGGGGACATCGATCACGGCCGCCTCTCTTCTCATTGACCAGCTCATTAGCAGGACTTAATATACGCCCAGGGAGCTCCGAAGCCCGTGTCAGCTTAGCACTCTGAGAGAAGTTGGCTTGCAGCAGCAGCAGCAGCAGACGTTGGCAACAGTTTTCCTGTCCCTCCGCGTTTCAGCATTCATCGTCCTTGTTGTGGTTTGAAATGCGGAGGATCCTTTGGCCGCAACCTAATTCTTTAAATGATGCTTTGAATTTTTCATTTTATTTTGAAGACCTTTTCGTCTTGGAAACAATCTCATGTCTGTCACATTAGTCTAGTTCCTGGTTTATATCAAAGCCACCAGGCTTCGCCAAAAATTTTCCCAGTGCACTTTCTTTTCAGAGATAAAACTCTTTCTTTTTTCCCATCCTTCTTTCAATGCGTTCACATCAGAAACTGTGATCGATGATCATTTCTTATTTTGTAATAAAGCCCAATAGTGATTTCATCTTAAGTAGCAACACCTGCAGATTTGCCATAAACTAACCACACAAACTTTCAGTTAAAGCTGGAAAGAAGCGGATTAGTGAAATTGTGGCTTCGTGGTTTTACTGTTCTTCTGATTGCGCAAAAGAAAAGCTTCTCCTTCAGACTGTAAACACTTCGCCGCTTCTTCGTGAACTCGGAGCGCCGTAGTTGGTGTGCGACTCAGGCTCTGTGAAAACAATGCGTCCTCCCACCGCCGTAAACATCCACTCCAGAGCAAACCAGGCTGCCCAAGCTGACTGCCGGTCTCGTCAGGCCGGCCCACTCAGATCAGCGCCACACTGTGCCCATTGTTTGGCTAAATGGGGTCTTCAGAGAAGGAGAAAAGGGGGGAACTTGTGTAAACAAGCAGCGGCTTTAGCATCTCAATGCCACTGCATGGGAGTGTGGCGGTGAGCGGCGCTTTGTGCCTGCTGGCATCCAGCAGGTCCTGCCTGGGCAAACTTTGGACTCAGTCGCGCCTCCGCAGCCTCCCGGCCTGGTGGGTTCTGGGAGTTTCGTGACAGTATGTGAAACCAAAACGGGAGGAAAACATGAAAACGAGTCATTGAAAAACTCAATCAGGTCGCTTTCTGACTTTGAGATCTCAGATTTTTTTATTAGTGCGCCAGTTTTCTCCCTTAGCCAAGCCCAAGGCTTGCTTTTTGTATAAAGGGCAACTGTGGACGGGCACAACCGCCTTATTTTGTTCCGCACGTAATGACTGTAATGTCCTACTTGCATCATTTCTCCTCTCTAATTGTCTTCCGTCGATCATGAGAGAGAGGGACACTGTGTCCACGGCTTGATAAGATCACTCCACTCAAACGCGACTGCTCATTACTCTGTGTGTTCTGATCGTGGCGACCGTGGGCGCCCACGAATGTGCACCCACCGCTGACCTCTGCGTGCCCTTGGGATTTTAAAGAGGCCCGGGACACTCCTGTCTGCACTGATTACCGGCGAAAGACGTCGCTTTATTAGTGTCTAGTTTTGTAATGCTGCCAAATAACACTTTATTGCCCTTTAATTAAATATTAATGGTAGTGTCATTATGTCCTTATTCATAATTAAAGACCTACCAATGAGTGGCATTGCATAATAATGTAATTAAACAACAGCACGGTGTAATATGTTGGAGCCGAGAACCATGAAGCGCTTTCGTGGTGATTTTAGCGCTTCCTTTTAGAGAAGACTCATTCATGTGTTTGTTGACAGGCATGATAGTGTTACTTCCTGGTCTGTTATATAAAAAAGAAAAAAAAAGAAAAATGTTTTTTCAATAGATCCTGACAAAGATTTCACCATTTCTTGTTCTTGTTTCTAGTTTAAATTCAAGAGAGTAAATTTCAAGACAATATTTACCAGCATTTAATGCATCATAATTCCATTTAATATAATTGTGTTTGATAAGATAAGACATTGTCACCTCATTTACTGATACGCCCAAGAAAAAAAAAAAGCTTCATTCTAGCTAAATTGACTCAGCTGGAAAGCCAAAATAAAAGTGATCTTTCTAAAATTTCGACAAACAACAATTACCATTTGCAGGTGTTTCCATTGAATGGTGTGAAGCATATAAGCCTCAATTCTCGTAAAATCTCGATCAAGAATGGTTATATTTTTCTCTCTGATCTCCTCCTCCGTCCAAACATGATGCGCCTTTTTGACGTCGGAGAATATTTCAAAGTCTGATGAATGATATTACTATGTTCCAAACAGGGTCAAAAAAAATTGTTTTTCTTGAACAGCCAGTTATGTAACATCAAACAAGAGGCTCATCGTGAGGCAGCATTCATTCACTTTCAACCAACAGGCAACTTCCTGAACTAATTAAAATTCAATATCAGTGACACACAGCAGGAGACTCATTCAGTGACACTGACGTCACAGAGGAGTCAGATATGAAGACACCCACCACCTCGTTCCTTGTAACCGCGTCTTTCCTGTAAACCGAGACCATGAAAAAAAAAAAAAATCAGGGGACAAGAATGAGCGGACGTTTTCCGCACGGTAATGAAAGTCGAATCTGCCCGGGCCAATTCGGAAACACCGCACATGCCGCACTCATTAAAAGTCGATCGGGGTGTCTGCCGCGTAAACAAATAACCATGATTATTCCAAACTGCCATCCTTTGACAGCCTTAAAACATCCCTCAATTAAAGCCCCCTTCCAACTCTTCTATCCCCTCCAAACAAAGATCTCTCTCCTCCTCTCTGTCATGTGTCATTACTCCCACCGCTCTGCCGCCGCCGCCGCCGCCGCCCCCTTCGCTCTCTGCGCGCGTTTCATTCATGGCGATGTGTCAACTGTTTGCTGCAGAGCCTGAAAAAGACGGCAAACTCTCTGACCTGCGCCGACATGAAAGCGGCGCGAAACACACAGCCGCCGCTGTTTGGCCGACGGGATCAGACAGAAAACACCTTCGGGGCCTTTGCTGAACTTTGACCCCACAGCTGGTCAGCACAGTGGCACAGTGGTCAGCAGCCAGCGTTGGTCAAGTAAATCTGCTAGTAAATGGATGAAGCTAAGTCCTTTTAAACACACTTTAGGTTTGTACATCCAACTTTTTCAAGATGTTTAGGGGCAAAGTTGACACGACTGGCGATTCCATTTATCTCAAAAGTTGGAATTCTAATTCCTAGCCCCATATGATGCCACATTTCAATTCAATCTGTGCCAAATTCCGTTCGATTTTCCTTTTGTCTGATAACAGCACAACAACATTCATTTATTCATTCGACTTTGCCCAATACTGTTTGACTAATTTGGTGACACAGAAACATTGTCCTACATTTCTCCCAAATTTCCCTTCTGGGGGAGCAATTTGGGAGCTAAGATATAATGCCAACAAAGTTACAATGGAAGGCACCCTTAGTCCTGCTGTCCCGAGTCTCTAATTTAAAGTTCTCCCGTGAAAATTCCTTGTGAACCGGGTTTTGATTCTGGCTTTCGTTTGTCGTTGTAAATTTGACGTATGTTAAAAATGTTCAAGCTCATTTATGTTGTGGACTTACCTTTAGATGTGATGGATGTCTACAGATAAGAGAAGCTCCTGCATAGAATCTATACAGCAAAGGTGGAAGCTGCAGAGTTCTGTGCTGTTGTCCTCACATCTCTGGCTCAAATATTTAGAGAATAATAAAGAAATCGACCACGACTGGTTTATTGGTGCGTACATGCACAGTGGTCTAAATGGAATATGAGCGACTGAGATGAAGACACAGTATCTGCATGCAAGCAGAAGCATGACAGAGATAAAGCAAGAGCGAATGCTGTTTTGTTGAGTCATGAGGAAGGGCAGGGTTTAATAAAAAACAGAGCAAAATCTCACAAAAATGACCATTCAGGTTAAAAGATCACAATCTTGCACGTCAGCGCTCAAAAGATATTGAGTGGCTTCCTTATTAGCAAGTACCATGTAATGATGCAATATATCTTGTACTTTCTGCCTTTGACCGCGGGAACACAGCTCAGAGATGTATCAAGATAGCTTGGACTTCAATGTGTCAGGTGGCAACAAAACATGCTTTCAAAAAACTCTTCAAAAAAGTCACTGAATTTTATTTTTATATTATCCTGAATATTCAGTTTTGCACAGGTTCCTAACTTTTTCTAAAGCAGTGTAAAAGCAGTACACAGTGTAGGGATAAATACAAACTTTTTTTTTTTAACGAGATGCTACTTTGAGGGTGAAGGTTTAAAATGTTGTTGAAAAAATGTCTTGTGCTGGGACTATTGGAATTATGTATTTATAGATTTATGTATATGGTTGCGTATGGGCCATGTCACATTAGGCTCAGTAGTAATCTATTTGTAGGGCCAAAAAGCACCGTGGAAGTGTGGCATTAGCATTGTTAGCAAATACCCACATATTGTATAGCAGCACTACATTACAGTTTGCATATGTAAGGCACAAACAGAAGACTTACACGTCATTGTTGCACAAGACTGTCAGTGGAGGAAACTGTATTGAATTAAGGTTCCTCCGACTTTCCGACCTGAAATTTCAGTTGTAATTGTTTTTCCGCATGAACGGATTAGTGTCATTAACTGGAAAGAGAGCATGTTTTAGTATGTTCTATTTCTATTTACAAGTATTTCTGTTAGATAAGAAATATAGATTTTTATCTGTCTTTACAATTTGAAGCACGCATTGCAGCAAGAATGCCATGACACACTGCAGCTCAATACATTCCGACAATTCAATTGAATAATGCTTTCAATGTGAAGCACTTTGAGTGCCATGAAAAAGCTACCAGCAAATAGATTCAAGCCATTAGTATCATTATCATTATTATTATTATTATTATTATTATTAGGATTATTATTAGTAGTAGTAGTAGTAGTAGTATAGTAGACTATAATTGGTCCATCTGGCCAGACATGCTCTTCTCGTCATGCATCATCATAAAGCCTCAAGAATTTCATACTTGGCTTACCTTTTTTTTTTTGAAAAGGAAGACAGTTTTAATACGTTTATGTATTTATTCAATTATTCATTCATGACTTTATTTAGGGACGGGGATGACGGGGTGCTGTTGTTGGGTCCATGTCAAAAGATAACACGGCCTCAGTTCACAATCCCTCATGACTTAAGTGGCGTGGTGCACGTCATGCTCGCCCATTACTGAGCATTTGACAAATTTCCCTCTCTCCATTGTTGTTGTTGTTGGCCTCCTCCTTGCGTCACTGCTTGCCAAAAGAGAGAGAAACGATCCCTGGATCAAAGACTCGGAGTCATCAGAAGCTTTTTGTCATCAGCTACAGTGACTTGCAAAAGTACCCAGCGTGGGTTATTTTTTATTTTATTTTATTTGTATGTCTTTATGTTTGTGGTTGTGTTGTGACAAAATGTGGAAAAGGGTATATTGATAATTAGCGGTAATGATCAACTGATTGTCACATCGCAAAAGAAGCTAAATTTGCCCTCCCCACTTGACTCTGATATTGACAGATTCTTCTTGCAAAGTGGTTGCCGTTTCATTTAAAATTCATATTTTTCCCTTTGGTTTGCGCTAGAGCAAATAAACAAATCCCTTAATTATGGGATATGACCAATTTGTGTGTGTGTGTGTGTGTGTGTGCAAAAATCGGTCATATAGTATTAGGGACACAATGTATTCTCTATGTTCTATTCTAGGAGGTGTCGGTTCAGTTCACTGTTCAATCAGATCCGGTTTATGAAGTTCTTGCAATGTCTCGTGTGAGAAACTGCTTTGTCACCTTTCAATTTTTGTGGTTGCTCACCAACTTTCACCCTGATGCTGCCGTCCCACTCCCATTACAATGGTGTTAACAGTGGAGAGGGTGCGACGACCAAAAACCCAATGAAAACACAACAGTTATCCAAGACACTGCTGTATGACAAATCTATGTGCTTACTGTTGGATGTACAGTGCAATGAGGGAAATTCAAAAACCCCACCGCAGCAAAAGCTGTCAAAAACAAAACTAAAGCAACAAAGCAATCATATGTCACACAAAGTCCCGATGGTAAAGTGCTTGCGTGCTCACACGCGCATAATGACACGTCAGAAAGAAAACTGCATTTCATACAGAGATAATTGGCTCAACGAGCTAGATTTGAATTAGATGAAGTAAAATTCAGTTGACCCACCCGTACATTTAGAAAGTAGGTCAGAGGCATCATCCTCAAAAAGATCATGTCTTTGACAAATTAACATACTAAGTTAACACAAACCATTCAGTCTTTCATTTGTATAAATACTGCTGAAATGTGATGTGGATCTGAACCGTGCTGAAGAACAAAATTCACCAATGATTTGGGTCTTTTGCTCAAAATGTACAAACACCAGACAGAGTAACTCATAAAAAAAAGTAAGTCAGATAATGTACTACCATTTTGTTTGCTTGATGGTCAAAAGAAAAAAACACGACATTTGGAACACGCATTCTTCATTCAGATCTTACATTCATATTCCATCTATCCTTTAAGTGGTAACCCGAAATCTTAACGGAATAGTACTTGTGACAAGGTCTTATTATGCCTTTGCGGCTAATTGGCTGTCGACTAAGTTTACACCTGGCACTCGCATGTGATCTTGAAAGAGACAAAGTACACAAACATAGAGGCAGGCCAACACGCTGGCTTGGACCAAGTGAACAGCCTGAGCCTCTGTCACTACACACAGCATGCCAGCTCTGATATTTACTGCCACAATGGAGGCTTTTCTCTCTCCGATTTCGAGACTCTAATTCAATATTGAACTCATTTGATTATTTAAGTTGATTTATATACTTTGCGGGACATGTGACAGCCCCGCAGGAATATGTGCCTCGCCCCGATTCAGGCCCGTGTTTCTGTTAGATCCTAAGACAAGACGCGGCACTAATCTGATTGATTACCATTATGAAACTGTTCGGCCCATGTGCTTAAATTTAACACGAGCCCAAATTCAATATATTTGGTATTTTCTCAAGAAATAAGGCGGTTCAAAGGGAAATCGCATCTTCATGTGCGAGCGCGTCACGAGCAGCAAGCCCAAGCTGGAGAGGCTTCCAGTCGTATGTAGGCCAGTTTCTTGCAGAAGAGCAGCCATTGTTTCTGCCACACACAAAAAAAAAAAACTGCTTCTATCTGTCGCCGGCCAATTTTGGATAATATGAGGACATTCCTCCCAGCGAAGGCCACCCAAAATAAAAAAAAAAAACATGCTATGTTTACACATAGCTAATTTTTGTTTCTCAGAATTTTCCAAGGGATGAAAAAATCTTATTTATCTCTTATTTTGCTTAAGAGCATGAAGAAATAATTTGCCAAATTGGAGCTTTTTCGCAGAAACTCAACACATGAAATCGTGCATTTCGGGAAAATGACAAGAAACGTCTTTGAAGAACTAGGGGTTTGAATTTTCTATGGGCCTTTCCCTAATGGAAATGGCGAAGAAATCCAATGTAAATGAGGCGTTGGCATGATGGTCCATGGGCTTAATTTAACCAATCGATTTTCTGCAGAACTCGATCAACGTTTCTGTTTTTTTTTTTTGCTTTGTTTTGTTTTTGACTGACATACATCAGTGGATTTCACATCTGGTCAGTAACATTCAATCACATTCATGATTCCATGAGAAGATCCTTGTTTCCACATGCATGTTTCAATCGCGTTGGAACAGACAAACACATCTGTTTACAACATTGGGGGTGGGTGGGGGTTGGACTCGGCCAGCGACGTGAGGCAAGTGAGCAGCAAATCACACAGACTAACTCAATAAATAAGTGTCCGGAAAAGATAACGTGTCTGAGGACCATCCAGTAAAAACGTCATGCGCTTCTACTCTGACAGCAAAGGAAACTATTATGAAATTAAGTCCGTGCATACATTCTGTCTGAGATTCAAACAGAGAAACAGCTGTGAAATGAAATGGCTCTGTGTTCCCGCTCGACTTGTTTTTTCACTTACTCGTCACGCAGACTTTCAGATTGTTCGAATACAAAGTTACAGAAGCGCCGTCTGTTTTAATCGACATTGTAACATGTCGATTAAACATGAGTCATGAGACTTTATTTAGTGGCATATATTCGTTCCTTTGTGATACAGTTCCCATTATTTTTTGCTGGCCTTTCCTTTCTGGTTGAAGTCGTGGTTTTGTCACACATGTTAAACTAAGCTTCAAAGAAGAGTGAGTCGGGTCGTAAACTGAACTCCCGCCAGTAACGCGACTGCACAGCACTGCAATTCTACAGTCACAGTAAGTTTCTTCTTACTGGAATTATTATGTTTTTTTGTCACTCGCTTGCTTCCTGCAAATGTAATGACTGCACACATGCACATGCACACACACACACACACACACAGACAGTCCGCACACACCTTTGTGTGCGGACTGTCCCACCCCTCTGCTCTGCTCCCCTTTCTCCCTCTTTGTCCGTGGAGAAATTACTGAGGAGACGGTGAAAAATGTCAGGTGTTCAAGGCAATAATGGATTAGGAAAATTGAATTTGGAGAATTGTTGCCGCGCATCAAGAGAATATCTGTCTAGTCTGGAGACTTATCGCTGTTTTCTTTCCCGTCCCACTTGCTCATTCCTTGTCTTTCTGCCGTAATTCTTCCACGCTTTTCAGTGACCGCAAACAAAAATTAAACACAATTCATCGTCCCTGCAAACAAATAAGTTGTCCATTCACTTCTAATGAACAAAACCGTTCCGGCGGGGAATTCAGACTGTTTCTTTATATAGCATATTTCCAGAAGATGAAATATGAGCTTGATTAACTTGTTTGAAGGTAACGGGGCCTACGCGGTAAGAGAATAACCGGACTGGATGCTTCAGTGCTACCACAACAATCTCCACCCAATCGAGGGCAAGAGCCTCACTTTGATTGGCAGCGAGGGTACTCCCTATCTATTAGCGCATTCAAGAACACCAGGAAACGGAGGGTTTCTGACCTTCAAGCAGTAGCAATCGCACAGAGGGTGCTGTGTTGTGGAGAACAGTAGAGGAAGCAGGGGGAAAAGTGTTAGTATCCTAGCATCACTTCCTGCTTCTATGACTTTGACCTTCCTCAGGTCACAGACGTCTCACATCCATCCTGTGTTGAAAACGCCTTGCAGTCTGTGATGGAAGCAAATCTGAGAGGCTCCTTTACACACACGCAGGGATATCAGGGATACAGCGACATCTGCTTTTAGAATGAAGATTCACTACAGTTAAATAAAGTGTTCTCAAACTCTCTTTCCTGTTTTGGAGTAAAGGTGCCCTAAACAAAGTAGAGGGAGGAAAAACATTGTTTTCTAGGAGTCAATTATATGGCTTTTTTTTTTTTTTTTTTGCTTCAATTTAACTTATTTTGTGAGCAACAAATGAATGACTGGTGTATAAAAGAATCAAACGTGCAACCACATGTTTTTTTTAGTTTGTGTCAAGGTCTATTTTAGGGTTTCCTGTTTTAGTTTGAAAGTCTTGTCTGCCCTTGTATGTTCTGCATTTTGCTTCCTGTTGCTGCTTTCCCGCCTTTTTTGTTGCCTCATGATTTCCACCTGTGTCTCGTTGTCAGTCCTGCCCTGGATTGATCTCACCTGTGTTAAAAATATAAAAATAGTCCTTTGCCCCCTTTTACTGGACTCTTAATGGAAGGAACCTATGAAGGTAATGGGCACAAAAACAATATACAGACATTGGTCAGAATTTTACTAAAACATACTAACAGATTTTGTATTTAATACTGAGTCATTCAAAGTTGAGTTGATTGTTCACAGCTAGAAATATGTCAAACATTATGATGACGTCCATTAAGCCTCGGCTTCCTGCACCAGCAGTAAGCTAATCACTCCGACTGGCCCTGCAGTCTGGAGGAAACTCAACCGAGCGACAGCCGACGGCTCCTCTCATGATGTGTTTGACTGTCTAGCTGTTTAACAAATCAGCGAATGCTACTAGCATTTATTCAATTATAAAATCATCTCAAACTCACATGCCTCTACGACCGCAGACACAAGATAGTCGTTATTCTTCCAGCTGCCCAGTGCAAACTTTGTGCGTGTGCAACCTTTTCAAACCAACAAACAAGGCCTGAATGTCATAAAGACTTCATTAAAGCAAACAAACAAAAAAGAAAAAGTGGGCTCAACATTTGCAATAACACTGCTGATCTGTGCAAACTTTCTGCAGCCCTGGTGCGAGGAGGAATGCCTGAGCGAAGGCGTATGGTAAAACACGCTGGGGGGAAGAAAAAAAAACGCTCAAAAACCGACAATGGCTGACTTCTCTCGCCGGACAACAAAGGACTCCCAAGTTTTTTGCCGTCCTGCACAGCTGCCTAGCATAGACAACACAGCCTCTTTTGTCGGGGTGAGTCAACCCGTGTGGGTGTGAATGCATTAGCCCCTCACAACAGCGTTATGGCCCCGGACTCCCCCGCTCGGCCCTCAAATATTCGGATGGGTTTTCGCGGTCACGTTTAGATCACTTCCGGGTGTCGCCTGGCCATAAGGGGCAGATGAATGGCGCCCATTGAGACGCTGAATAATTACACTCGGACCTGCGACTCTGGGAACACATAACCCTCAGAGGGCGACACGGCAAACATGTTTTTCGGGGAGGCCCGTGACAAAGAGCGTGTTTTGATGTGACTGTGCATCTTCCCTGAATGGAGTCACGCAACACGGCTGCGTCCGCGGTGTGTGGCTCTTCAGTCCCTCTGCCGATCCTTCTGTGTGTGTGTGTGTGTGTGTGTGCGGGACTTAACACATGTGTGGTAGTATCTGCCCGAGGAAAGGAACGGGACCACAGCAGCAGCAGCAGCAGCAGACCACCACTCAGACAGTGGCAGACCTCTCTGAAGTCATCCTTTCCAAACGGCAGGCAGACCACTGGCCATTACCACACAGATGCGGCATCTGTGCAAATGTGAGTTCTCATGAAGGTCCATTGAGTAGGAAACACAATTAATTCGTTCAGAGCAGCCAGCGGGATAATGATCGGGCTCTCTTGTCCAACACAGTCCAGATTCCCTCGGAATTACTGTCACATTAAGTGAATCTGCCACGCACGATTCATGTTTATTACACAGTTTAGAGGGGCGATTCAGCCTCGGGAAGCGACAGTGGACTCACCACCTCTGTTGCAGGACTTGGATGTGTTATTACTCGGGTTCTTCCTGTAGTTTGGCAGAGAAAAGTGTAAACTTACCATCTTGTCCGTGTCATTGTCAGCAGTGACGGGGGTGGTAGCGTTAATGATCTACTTAGCTGCAGCCCTGGATGAAACTGCAGTCAGTCTGGATTTTATTCATTTGCTTGTTGTTGCCATGTGCAGGCAGAGGTTTAGGAGATTACGATCCAGGTGCAGACAGTGGAGGAAACGGGAGGTTCGGTCCAATCGTCCGCTTCATCCAAACCATCCAGCCAGGACGGAGTGACTTGAAGCACGCATGTTAAGAAGTGATGGGGTGGATGAAACGCACACTTTTGGGTTATACAGTACAGGAAACACTTTAACATAGTGAAGAACACAAACATTTAGATAGTCGAGGGACAATGGTAAACAAGGAGCGGGACAAAAAAAGTAAAAAAGTGACCATTGTTCCAATTATTGTTGTTTTGTATATCTGTATATTCAGCATTAACAGCATTTCTAATAACAATCAGCAGTTGCTGCAAGATTAATATATGTGGTGCTTTGGCAAACATGCACAATCATCCATGTCGTCCTGCTCAGTGCATCGGATCGTGACACCTGAAGTCTTTCTCAGCTCTTCATTACATAAATCTGTGTCACATTTCTTGATACCAGCCCAGCATAAGCTGGCCCACCTACAGACTGAATCGTATTTGGCCTGAAGTCAACCCCACTCCTGACTGGCCTAACTAACTTGGCTTCTCAAAGCCCACTGCTTGTTAAATAAGTTTAATTTCTTTGTTTATTTCCTCTGCTTAGAAGAAATAAATGCATGTTCATGTTAAAAAAAACTGGCAACCCATCCAGGCTGTAACCCTACCTTCACCTGAACACAGCTGGGACAGGCTGCAGCAATGGTTGAATAGATGGATGTCATTTCAACAAAAGCATTGAACCTTTTTACCCAGATTCTGATATAAACTGGCTAAAATATATTTCTGGATGAAGGCCGGAACATTGAATGGTTTACCAACATTACCACACGCATTGCGCAACACTTGTACACTTGCTGCCTCTCATCTTATTCAAAGATTGAGCATTGGGGCAAAA